>MEHQ01000174.1:955549-1424122 GCA_008828725.1 Saccharina japonica
GCCCCCCCCCCCCCCCCCCGCCCCTCCTCTCTGTCTCTTATCTTGTTTCTGTCATTGACCTTGGTCGCCGTGGCCAACAGGCTCCACCTCGACGAGTTCACGGTCATGGCGGAGTCCTACAAGGCCGCGAGGGAGAACGAGCCGGAGTCGCTGAAGGGGGCCGACATCTTCTTCTTCGTGGCGGACTTCTCCCGTAACCAGAGATCTTTCCAGCAGGTACGCAAAGCAGTACCTTGTATGTAGTTGGCACGTTTCCGGATGGGCCGCGGTTTATTTTACGAATTGCTGGCCGATCGTTTCCCCTGAGTGTAGAGTCCTCTCCGTGATACTACAGCAGTAGCTTTTGCATGCGGCGTGGGAGATGACGGTCACTGCGAAATCGTGATTTGTTTTTTTACCGTGGAGTCGAGCTCGCTCTTGCCGACAACGCCCGGAGGCGCATTCATTAGCACAAATAAACTGCACACGAAGAGCTTTTTTTATAGGGGCACTTGCTCTCTTCTCGCACGCGGTGGGAGGGGGGGGGGGGGCATCGCCCCGCAGCGTCGAATCGGGGCTGCTCAAGCGCTCTGCATGCCATGAGGCTATGCATGAAAATGAAAGTACACCGCCCCGCTCCCGTAAACCTACGTGGCCAAACCAGCAAAAAAGGCCTGCCTTGGCGGGTTCATAACACACTGTATGATAGGGTGGGGGTTTGTTATAGCATTTCCATGTTTTTTTAGGAAAGGGGGGGGGGGGGTGTACTCATGCATGACATGGCGCGTAGTTTATAACCATAGACCGCCTCGTTGGGGGGGGGGGCACGGGCTGAATCTAACGTGAGAGGGGACGGGCGAGGAGGAGGCGGGGGGCGGGGACGGCCGGGGGGGGCGACTCATCTGTTGCTTGCCCTTTTAGTCACATTGAAACCATCGACGTATCACGCATCTGCTTTCGAACGGCGTACCGTTCGCTAACTTTCATAATGGAAACAACGCCATCCGCAACATTTGGCGCTATAACGATATCATGTTGACATTCACGTCGCGCATCCGCTTTCTGTGCAAGAGTGCACTATTACTGGTGGGGCTAATGTTGTAAGGTAGAGAGTAGTTCAGAACCCACGATAGAGCGCAAAAAAAAAGTATACACGCCGCCCCTACTTTACAGTCGTTCCCCGGTAAATACTTGTATAAAAGGGGTAAAAAAAGTCAACTGCAGCCATTTGCAAAGCTGGGGCGCTCAGGGCCTATACAGCCTACAGGCGGAAGCGACACGCCAGGTCAGTAAAAAGAAGCGGGGGGAGGGAGGGATGGTGGGGAGGGGAGGTCAGACACAGCCCGCCCGAACAACAGCCGCGCCGTCTCCCCAATACCGTCGTGGGCGATGGAGATGAATCGAATGAGTCGGCACTTAGTCACCCTGGATCTGAATTACGACTAAAGGAGGGAGAGAGAAAAGGAGGGCGAAGAAATAATAAATGGAAACTTAGAAAGCAAAAAAAACTACGAAGAACCCCCCCGCCGCCGCCTCGCACCTCGCGATGGTCTATGGTCCATGCGACTACGTCATGCACGACATGAGCACACAGCCCACCCCCGCCCCCCGCTCCGCCCCCGGCCCGCTATCCATACACGGGCGCCAACCCCATTTTTTTCCACACATTAGGGCTCTTTCATCGAGTGGTAAAACAGGCCGTGCTCTCGTGATCCATTCCGCGGCTTGGCACCACGCCACCGCGCCGATCAGTTTGCTTGTTCCTGAAGTCTTCCTCCTCCTCGGCTTCGTCTGACGCCAGCGATTTTTTCTGACGCAGCGCCCCACCACCGCTCAGCCTCAGCGTTGGCAGACGGCGGCCGCAAGGCAAGGAAGCTTGCGATGCTGCTTAAGATAGAGGCAGATCTCTTCGGCGAGTGGGTGGGGTGGGGTAGGGTAGGGCGGTGTGGAGAGAGGAGGTAATCGAGTCAAAGACGCGATGAACGATTTCACGAAGGAGGCCTAAGAGACAAAGAAAGGGACGCGTTCTAGGGAAGCCATTCTAGGCGACCGTTTTCTAATGACCGGTTCTCAAGAAGCACTATCTTTCGCGGAGTGGTTAGGTAGGGTGGGGTGTGAGAGGGGGCAGGTTTCCGAGTAAAGACGGGCGATGAACGATTCACGAAGAGGCCATGAGGCAAAGAAAGGGGACGTCTAGGACCGTTGCTAGGGACCGTATCGCAGAGCACACATCTTCGCGGTGGTGGGGTGTGGGGTGTGGAGAGGGGGGCAGTTTCGAAGTTAAGACGGCGATGAATACGATTCACGAAAGAGCCACGAAGGCTAAAAGAAGGGGACGTTCTAGAGACGCGTTCTAGGACCGTTCTCAAGAGGCACATCTTCGCGAGTGGGTGGGGTGTGGGTGTGGAGAGGGGCAGGGTTTCGAGTAAGACCGATGAAGATTCACGAAGAGGGCCAACGAGGCAAAGAAATGGGACCGTTCTAAGGGACGCGTTCTCAAACGAAAATAGGGTTATAGCGATGAAAGGTGTGCTCCACACGCAAAAATGGTACACTAGTGTCAGCTGGGCAGATCGTTCCGGGTCACAACAAAGGACGTAACGTTCAATAAGGCCGCAAAAAAACGAGCAAAGAAAAAAGAAACATAAAAAATCATCTCGCGCTCATTCTCGGGAGAGAGGCCAATGCGAGCGAAAGAGCAGGGAGCCGCGATAAAAAAAACGCGGGTTTTTTTTTTTTTTTTTTTTTTTATGTTTATCTCCGCTCCGGCTCGGCACGGCTCGGCGGCGAAGGCCGCGAAAAAATACTCACGCGATCGAAGGCCTTTGTCGCCTTGACCTGGTTTTGCGCGCTGTGACGGACGCCGAGGAAGTGCGGGAAGAGCCGGAAGCAACGGCGTGGCGATTCCGAGATTAGGGCGGTTTGCACAGCCGGCGTTCCAAGAGGTCTTTAATTCTCCCAGTAGGACTACGTTGACGCGGGCGTCACTCGCCAGCCTCTGACACCATACGACTATCTCGCGAAGAAGGGGACACGGCGGTCTGAAACGCTAAAAAGACAGCGTGCTAGCGGCACGGCGGATCATGACGACCGTGGTTGATTAACGAATACAACCAACAAGAACGCTACCTGCCTGTTTTTGTCGCCGTACCCCCCCCCCCCCGCCTGCCCTCACAGCACCGCGAAAATGTGATTCAAAGACCGCAAACAGAGGTAACAACACGGTACACACGTTATTGAGAGTCGCAAGGCCGGCGTACAGAGCCAGTACTTTATAGACAGTATAGGTATGTAAAGGGGCGCGGCCACTGCGGTAGGCGCGATAACGAGTAGCGGCCCCATTTGATAGCACAAAAAAAAACGGTTTCCTCAAGGGAAAAATCATTCGGTATATCAACTACAAAAGCACACAAATGTATACATATTATATGTACGTGTTTTTTTTTTTTTTATGTCGCGAGCGAAACAGTAGCGTAGTTCTTGAGAGCGGTGATGATGCGTTCACGGCTGCTCAAGCGATAACACATCGGACAAGAATAGATCGTCGTTTTTTTACTTCAGGGTCTAGCTCTTTGCAAGGCAAGACGCTATGGCAGATCTTAAGGCAGATATGTGTCGCCCAGATTCTTAAAGGCAAGGATCTGTTCCGCAGATCTTGTATTGGTTTAACTCAATGTTACAGCGTGGGACCCGAATGTTCGCTGGTTGGATCTGTGCCATCCCATACGTGCAGATCCTCACCACTCTCACCATTGACAAGGTGAGGAAGCTAGCGACTAGATCATGATCTATCTGTTGATAATATATAAGATCATGATGCTATCTGTAGATAATTATATGATCATGGTATATTCTGTAGATTGATCTAGATCAATGAACCTATGCTGTAGATGAATCTAATATCCATGATCCTATCTGTAGATGACCTAGATCAGTGATCTATCACGTTAGATGATGGCCATATCATGATCTAATCTGTAGATGTTGGATCATGACTATATTTGTAAGACGGTATATATTATGATCTATCTGTAGATGATCTAGATCATGACTGGCCGAGGTTATGGCAATCTTAACGTCAAGAGAGTCCCTGTGCACGGGTGCTGAGTGAGGCCGGGTAGGCTATCTCATAGTAACTTCCAGGAAGTAAAGCAGCAGCACGATACGCCATAGGTGGCCCTAATAAATCCAATGCACGCAAAGCCCAACGCCCAAACAAAACCGCCGAGCCCTCCCCCCCCGCCTCCGCTGCAATCCTACCAACTACACCGCAACTGCGGCATCGGGCAGCGCGGCTTTGTCCACGTGTCCGGATGCAGAATGGGGCAGTAGACATGCGGCAGCAGGGCAACGACCAGCGAGGCTGCGGTATTCTTGCGGCAGATTGGAGGCATGCGTGCAACCAGAGGGGAAACCCGCAGCAGTGAGCGGTGGCGTGCGAAGGGAAAGGGGAAGGAGACAAGGAAAAGGGAGGGAGGGGCGGGGGGGGGGGAGGGGGGGGGTACAGCTGTCGGCGGCGAACTTGTGTGCGGAGAATCGGGTACATCGAGTTTGTACTGGTGAGGGACCTACAGTACAAAACATGGTACCTGGTACATGCCAGGTATGATGGATGCCCTTTACCCCCGGGTACATACTTCGTATGTAATCGTAGCCGTCTCGTATGTACGAGCATTCATACGCGAACGAATCCATGACGAGTTGCATGCATGTTTCCAGTGCGCCTACAAACCCCACGCACGTAAAAGCAGCCAAGCGATGTCGCGATGTGCGAGTATACGAGGCACCCGGTACCAGGTACTGGTTATACTGCTGTTTGTTGTATATGTATGTGCCGCAAACACTAATGCACCACTTCACGCGTCGATAGTCGATAGAGTTGCCACAGAGCTGTTCTACCAAGTACCTGGTTGACATACCGGCACAGCGGTCTGTATGCTGCTGCTGAAACGGCAACACTGGACCAGATATCTATGAAATACCACCTTATACTCGTATACGGTCCAGGTAACATGAGACGAGGAGTACCACTCGTACACATAGTTCTGCCTGCAATAGAACAACGCCAGGTGGCATCGTATGAGCAGCCTCTCCGCGAATATAGGTACCACCGTACGAGGACCCTTGCAACTTGTAACGTCCAACGCACGATGTGAGGGCGTGGGGCGTGAGGGCCCCTGGGGTATACTCGTAGAGGCTGGAGGGTGACATATATGACATGATGACCAGCAGACACCAAGACAGCGGGTACACACCAACATCCCACGATAGCTCACCATCGGACGCTGCCCTCGATAGCAGCCAACACGGGCCCGATCCCCGTCTCGGGGTACTGGAAGACGTCGTCGATTCCCGCCTTCTTCTGCTCCTCCTCCAGCGTCCCGCCCTGGGCCATTCCTCCGCCAGCGGAGGACGACATGATCAAACTGCCTGCCTGCTTGCTGCACAGCAGTTTGCTCCCGCAGCAGACTCCCTTCCTTCGACGACAACAGAGGCCCGATGCTTTAGGCAAAGCGGCCCCTTCGTGATCGCTAGCGATTAGGTGCGCTGGCTTGCGAAGTCGCAGCCCGATCTAGAATATTGCGACTATGAACTGGTGTCCAAAGCTCCAAAGCTCACCGAGCACAACGCACACACAGCAGCAGCAGCAGCAGCAGCAGCAGCAGCAGCAGCAGCAGCAGAGTGCGTGGGCGCTGGGCGCTGGGCTCTAGGCGCCAATGTGGACAGGATTTGAATTTTCTCTCAATTTGCAAATTTGCAAAAGGCGCAAACTCAAAATTTCTTGCTTAGACTCGCCGATAGCAACTGAATGGTAACCGCAGGAGAACCCTGGTCCAAGAAGAAGCCCCCGTGGCCAACACAAAGTCTTTCCTCGGTACCGTCTACCCTTGCGGACAACTGGAAGGGACGGACCGCGCTAGCCATTTTCCTGGTTAACCTAGTATTTAAAAATCCCTTGCAAGGAAAGCTTCAATATCACCTGAAACCCGTGCGGGCGTGATCGTCTCATCGTCTTCATCGTTTCGGCTTTGATCTGTGTCGGAGAAGCAGCAGCGCTCTGGGAGCGCGGTACGCACGATAAGACAATGGGGCTGGGCGTGCGATGTAGTTCATTGACAAGGCGATGCGGATGGTATAAGGTCCTCGCGCTGTGCTCCTTGCTGGCATTTGGCGGAGCTTTGGCCGAGCGTTCCATGGTGAGAGGATGCATTTATTTAGGAGAACAAAGCTCTGCGTGTCTGTGTGCACCTCGTGCTGGCTGTGTGTCTCGCGTCTTGCATCGATCAGAAGGATTGTGGGGCATTGCTCCAACGGCCAAGGGCGGGTCACAGCAGCAGATCTTCAGCGGGTAACCGCTGTTTGTAAACTCTGCTAGCGTGAAAGACAGCAGGATCGACTGCACCAAGCTCTGCGCTCTCCTCTGGTATATCCACAACAATATAGTTCTCGTAGCAGCAGTTGATATAAGAACGGACCTTCAGAAAATCCTTTGCGGACAAAAACCGGTACAACCGCACGATCCAGCACAGGCAAGCAACCGCAGCACCTACCCGTACCTCGTATCATATTATACGTACCTGCACTATGTTCGATGGGACAATGCAGCTGTACTGTGGTAGGCCTACTTCGGGGCGTAGAACCAGCTCTCTGACTTTAAAAGTGCAGACAAACCTGCACGAGTACATAGACGTGGTGCTGCTACAGTAGTAGGTGGACCTCTTATCGTAGCTCTTTGGCTTTGTAGCAGGGATGCCAGCCGAGAGGAACGCCTTCGATGTTAATCGTGTATCATACCCCAGGTACATGTTACCAACCAGCTATGATAGCAGGTATATACGAGTACGGCATATTCTATGCATGCACCCTGCTGTGCGAGTGGACAAGTTGGGGACGCTGGCTTCTTCAGACCCCAACGTCGTATGGGTCTGGGGTCTGACGAAGCGAGCGCCCTGGTTCCAGTCTTATTCACTGCAGAGGGTTTCCGGTATATATGCATATCAGGTGTACGTATTCTTAACACTGGTACATGCTGTTACCTTTTTTCTTTAGGGGCAGAGCCAGTACTCCCACGTACGTACGCGTACGTACGGTGATGTAACACGAGGTTTCGCGGACGTTCGTCGTGGTATGTACGAACACTCGCA
Source organism: Saccharina japonica (assembly GCA_008828725.1). Lineage (NCBI taxonomy): Eukaryota > Phaeophyceae > Laminariales > Laminariaceae > Saccharina > Saccharina japonica. The sequence goes on from MEHQ01000174.1 coordinate 962,674, forward strand.
AGGAAGAGCAAGCGCGCGAGCGACGGTCGTCGGCACGAGCAGCCGCTGTCGTCAGCATCCTCATCTCGACGGCCACACATACAGCAGTAGTTCCCCCTCGAGCGGCGGACAAATCAACGCGAACAAACTTATGCCAGGAGCAAGCAGGGCACCGGTGAAACCGCCATCATACACCGGAGGCACATATATATATCGTATCATGGAAACCTGTCTCAGGCGTTATCGAACCCAAACGCCCCCGCCCTCGCACCCCCCCCCCGCTCCCCTCCCCTCCCCTCCCCTCTAAGGTCGCGAAAAACAGAAACAATTTCAGCCAACCCAGTAGTAACGAGGCACAGCACGCACAGCAGCTTCCATTCTTGAGTGGCACCGGCACCCAGAGCAAATGCCGGCAAGCCCTTTAACGCACCACGACAACTATACCCTCTGTTTTTTTTTCTTCTTTTTCCGTGCCTTGTCCTTGTTGCAGTCGGCGGGCGTCCGACGCCGCTCGCTGGAAAAGGCTCGAGCGAGCACCCCGGGCGGCGCTGTGGTCGCGGTGGACGACGCGAAGTTCGACCGTTTCATCACGGGAGTTCCACGCCAGTACGAGGCGGTGGTTTTTTTCACGGCGTCCGGCGCAAGCTACAAGTGCGCCAGCTGCAGGTGCGAAAAGCCTTCCCTGCTTGATGTGTTGTTTCGTTTCTCTAGGCGAGGAACGAGGGAAAAGACGGCCCTCGGACAGCGATGTGCAGGGGGTTGTTGTTGTGATGTGGTCGCTGGGGGTTCGGGGGGGGAGGAAGGGAGGTTGGCGGAAGTCGTGTCGGGGTGCGAGGGGCATTAGAGCTTTTAACCACTGATACATCTTGACGGAAATATAAGGACCGCTGGAGTAAAAATGTGAAGACCAGCCGGTCCTTACATTTCCGTCCACAGTATTTATAGTGGTATTCGAGACTACAATGGTTGAGGTACACTGCTGTGTACGAGACAAAACCAAGGAACCATTACTAACCCATGGTTGACTTAGTCTGGTCTGATCTGATTGGCTTAGGGGTTCGGGTTCGGGTTAGGAGTTCTATTCGTCTCACGCACATGCTACAGTATGTCAAAAACCATTTTCTGTAGAATAAGTGGTAAAAGCACCTCTCGAGAGCGAGAGCGGGGGGGGGGGGGGTACTCATGTTGTGCACGGCCGTAGTCATATGACCATAGACCCTCGCATCCCTACAATGCCGGGACGGAGCGCGTTGGGTTTTCACCAACCAGGCAGAGCGGGGGGGGGGGGGGAAGGGGCACGCACCGACACTGCCCTAATCTGTTGGTTTGTTTTGATACGCGCAAATTTGTAAATACTTCAACCAGAGGTTGGTGGTTGGGTCTGTATGGGCCTTCACCTCTCTAGTCCCCCCCAAACCGGAATGGTTGGCTGCTCGTTCGTGTTCTGGGTGTTGTAGCGTTCGTTCTAGAGCTCGTGCGTAGCTAGTCCAGCAGCGCACGCCGATCACACAGGGTTTTTCGCTTGGTCAGATCGCGCGTTGCGGGTTTCATGTGACCACGGCATGTTGCACGCGGGGTTATATAACCGTTGGGGCCTGTCGCCACGCCTTCTCTCTTTTCTCTCTGAAGACTTGAAGGAGTTCGGCATCAATTCCGAAGTGTGCGGGAGGCAGCACTTAAGGCCGGGTTTTGTTGGTTTGTTTTGTTTGTTTGTTTGTTTTTTCGCGGTGTACGTACCATGGGTATTGTCCTGGTATTTTGGTTTTGGTTTTGCAGGTGATACGGGGTTGGTCACCCCAGCCCGCACGTAGAAATGTATCGTTCCCTTGCCTACTGCGTTGACGTAATGTTTTTGTACTTATTTTTTCCCCTGTTTTTCGACGGCAGGCTGGGTTTCGGGGGGGAAAATGTGTGAGAACATCGCCATAATCAGTATCGTTCTTTCTCTTTATCTCTCTCTCCCCCTACCCTGCTCTATCTCTCTGATTGGTGAAAACTCGACGTGCTCCGTCCCGGCATTGTAGGGATGCGAGGGAGGGTCTATGGTCATACGACCTACGGCCATGCATGACATGAGTACACCCTCCCCGCCGTCCCGGCATTGCAGGGATGCGAGGGAGGGTCCATGGTCATATGTACGACCCACGGCCATGCATGACACGAGTACCCCCCCCCCCCCCCCCCCCCCCGCCCCTCCTCTCTGTCTCTTATCTTGTTTCTGTCATTGACCTTGGTCGCCGTGGCCAACAGGCTCCACCTCGACGAGTTCACGGTCATGGCGGAGTCCTACAAGGCCGCGAGGGAGAACGAGCCGGAGTCGCTGAAGGGGGCCGACATTTTCTTCTTCGTGGCGGACTTCTCCCGTAACCAGAGGTCTTTCCAGCAGGTACGCAAAGCAGTACCTTGTATGTATTTGGCACGTTTCCGGATGGGCCTCGGTTTATTTTACGAATTGCTGGCCGATCGTTTCCCCTGAGTGTAGAGTCCTCTCCGTGATACTACAGCAGTAGCTTTTGCATGCGGCGTGGGAGATGACGGTCACTGCGAAATCGTGATTTGTTTTTTTACCGTGGAGTCGAGCTCGCTCTTGCCGACAACGCCCGGAGGCGCATTCATTAGCACAAATAAACTGCACACGAAGAGCTTTTTTTATAGGGGCACTTGCTCTCTTCTCGCACGCGGTGGGAGGGGGGGGGGTGGCATCGCCCCGCAGCGTCGAATCGGGGCTGCTCAAGCGCTCTGCATGCCATGAGGCCTTGAACGCCCCCCCCCCCCCCTCTATGGTCACGATTGCGGCCGTGTACGACATGAGTACACCCCCCGCCCCCCCCCCTCCGGTGTTGGCGTCGTTGTGTGTTGTGTGTGTTCTTCACATTAAACCTTCCTTTCTACCCGTCGACATCCAGCACACCAGTGTCCGTAGCCGATTCTTCATCCTAAAAAGGTACCAGTTCTGTGGTCAACAAAACTACGACACAGAGATACTACACTCAGTCAGTAAGCCAGAGCAGACAATGCAACGCCATATACGACAGGCAAGACCTACCCTGCTAGCAATCCAGGGTGCATGCAAGAGAAAAAATAAGAGAAAAAAGAAAAAACCTCCGCTCCCCGGGGAAAAAAAAAAATAATATTAAAAAGTAAATATACTGAAGCAAATCAACAATCAGCACCCAATAAAAAGCCATTGATCAAAAATAAGAAAGAAGTGTTCGTGCTTTCTCCCAGAGGAGATGCGGACTCAATCAAGAGAACCAATGAAATGAAAGAAAATGAAATGGACCGAAACAGCGCCAACAGAGCAAGACTGAGAACGACAGGATAGGACAGCCAGCCGGAGCACACCAAAGGCCAGCTGAGGCAGGTTTGTGCCCGTAGTACAGGCAGGTTCTACCAGCTAGTCGGTCTGGCGTCTGGCACCTACTCTGTTTGCCGTCTCTTTCCTGCTTTCGTCCGTCCTGGTTTCCCTATGACCCCCCCCATTATGATGGCCCGAATGGCGCGATTATGGAGAGCTGTCTGGCTCTGTTTAGTTCGGCTGTCGCAGAATGCCGCAGGCTTAGCTATAAAGCTCCCAGCTTCGGTTCTGACATGCGGGGGATGGGGCGAGCACACGCGGTCCAGGCATAGCACCGGCCTTGGCTCGGACCTGTCTGCTGTTTTTGCTTGCCGTGGGGTAAATTAACGCTCCTCGCTTCGGCAAATCCTATATCACTCTGTGCCGGATTATAAGCACCCTTTTTGTTGCATATTAATGAACAAACGGTGCTTATATTTCCGGATAGAGTGGTAGTAGTTCGTAGTACTCGTACAGTATTTAGGGGATAGCCAAAAATAGTAGCCTTTGTCGGATGAATCCTGATGTCCCTGTGTGGCCAAACGCCTCCTTGTTGTGGTTTATTTTTGGGGCCACTTTAGGCGTAAATTTAAGGACCGCTTGCTCTTCATATTGATGTACAAGTGGTCATTATATTCCCGTCCATAGTGGTAGGGGGTAGGTAGGTTGTGTGCGCAAAATAGCCCCCCCCCCCCCTCGACCGGTTCTCGCCCTCGTCAAGCCTCTCTGACCGACCACAAAAAGGCATTGCCTACCTGCCAGATGATGTTGTTTCTCGCGTTCTCCTCGACTTGACGTTGAGTTGACGACTGACGTGCATGCTACGTACGGGTATATGGGTGCACCTGCTTTTTTATTTTCTTTTGTTTTTCTGGTGACTCGATACTTGAAGAGAGCTGTATGATATACTATACCTTCACCCAGAAACTGGCTTCCCAAGAAAAAAACGAAACAAAACACTCGCATACTCCGACGAGCAATCCATCCCATAGCAACTCCCATGGCCTCCCGGTCTGCAACGAAACCGATTGTAAAAAGCAATCGATGTGGGGGTAGCTCCTGGGTTCAGAAGCCCCATGGGGTCAGAAAAATATGTGCCTCGGAAGGGGCAAAAAAGTGCTACTCGTACCTCTAGATATCGTGGCACGGATCGACTCGGCACTTCCAACTTGCAACCCTCCGCTCTGCTTCAGAAAGCGCGGAAACCCCTGGTTTCTCCTGTCCTCCTAAGTTTCACCATGCTGTCTTTGTCCCGCCTCGTATGTATATGTAAGATAACACCTCGCAAAGCACGGTCCAGCTAGACCTTTACTACGTTTTGCCTGTTTTACGTATATATCGGTCGTTGTTTCGCATGGTGTATATATATGCTCGGTGTTGGGTGTGGCGTGCTTCAATTCGCCGACGAGACCCGAGAGGAAAGCAGACCACGAGCTCACAGCAGTACGTATTGTTTTCTTGTTTGAGGTTGTATGTACGATGTGCCTCAGCTATGATGTGTACCCTGGTATCTTTTTTTTTTTAATGATATAACTTATTTTGTTTTTTGTTTTCCCCTGAGGTTGTGCTTTCACTCCATAGTTTTTGGGAGCCTGTTCGGTGATCCCGGGCTTGATTTTTGGCGATGCGTTCAGGCGACAACATCAATAACAACAACATCCAGTAACAACCAACAACAACAAGAACAACAACAACAACATCCAACCGATATCCAACAACAGCCAACAACACCCAACCAACACCCAACAACTAACAACCAATATCCAACAACATCCAACAACATCCAACAACACCCAACAACACCCAACAACATCCAACATCCAACAACCAACATCGAACATCCAACATCCAACAACAACAACGGTACCGTGCGAAACCTCGCCGCCGTGTCGCGTGCCGCCACACCCCAAACCCTCCTACAGTTGGGCTTGCAGTCGGTCCCGAAGGTCATGCACTTCCCCCCGTCCCTGGCGGAAGGGGAGGGGGGCCGCTACGAGACGACCCCGTCTCAGCACATGATCATGGCCGGCAAGTCTTCCGCGGAGGAGATGGCACGATTCGTAAAGGACAGGACGGGAGCGTCGATCACGATCGCCAGGTGGGTTTCAGCGGTGTGTGGTGTGTGTGGTGTGTGTATCGCTCTCGCGTCCCTCTTGTGCGAAAATAATTCATTAGGACCAACCAACCCCGTCTCGAAAGGGATGCGTGGTCAATGGTCAAACGACTAAAGGCAAGCAACGAATGAGTACCCCCCCCCCCCCCGCGACCCCGCGAGGTTCTATGGTCATACGAAAACGGCTATGCATGAATATCGAGTACACTCGCCCAATACCTCACGGCGCTTCGCGCTTGGTGCAAGCAATGTCCGCCTGGTTGGTGGAAACCCAACGTGCTCCGTCCCGGTATTGTAGGGATGCGAGGGTCTATGGACATACGACTACGGCCGTGCAGAGCAGGTCGATGGTGCGCGAGTTGTATCGTGATACTGTTCGTTGGCAAAAGTGTGTCGGAGCTATATATGTACGTACAGGAAGGTGGGTTCTCGGCTGCCTGCAAAAGGGTCTGTGCGATATGTGACGGCGGAGTTTGCTGGCTTTTGCCTCTTGCGTGCTCGTGCTCTGCGCTTGCTCGACGAACTGACGCTTTAACTCCTTTCTTTCGGAAACTTGCCGTCCTTCCGTCCGTCTGTCCGCCTCTCGCGTTTGTCTCGCGCGCGGCAACGCTGTGTGCTCTGTTCATGTGCTCGTACCCGCGTCGTGGTGATGATTATCAGGGCCGAGCCCCCGGTGGCGATAATCCTGTGCGTGCTGCTGGTGCTGGCTGTCCTGGCCATCAAGCCGCTCCTCTCCAACCTCGGTGAGACGGCAGGACGCGCACCGCCACCGGTCCTGCGTCGTGGGCGGCGCATGCATTGTCGGTGATTGTTTTGCAGGTTTCATCGCGGCATCGTCTACGCGACAAGAGAAGCGACCCCCCACCCCCCCTCCCCCTCTTGGAGTTTGCCACGGCTGCCAATAACGAACGATTGATACAGCTGAGACACCGTCACTTTCGAGCCGCCGTACTAGCAAAAGCGGTAGATCTAGAGGCTGCCACGGTATTGTCGGCGTCCGACACAGTTAGCCCGCCAATCTCTTACATACCCGCGAAATACTGAGGGATTTGGTAGCCTTGGTATAATACATTGAGGCGCTTACAGGGTTTTCATGAGCACTGGACGCTGAACGCCCCTCCTTTGAACGCCCCTCCTCCGAACGCCCCTCCTCCCCACGAAACCCCTTTTGGTCGGCATCGATTGATTCCGGCAGGCGCTCTCCTCCGAACCATTCAGAACAAGTACTTGTGGCTCTCGATCTCTCTGATGGTGTACACGTTCGGCATCAGCGGCGGCGTGTACGACATCATCCGCAACCCCGCTATGTTCACCTTCAAGCAAGACGGGTCAATCTTGTGGTTCCACCCACAGGTGTGTGCGAGAAAATCGGCGCGGCGACCTCTGTTGTATTGCTGTAGCTGATCCACCCTCCTCATCCCTTGCCCATGGTGATAGAGGGTTTCGACGAGAGGCTGTGACTCGCTCGTCGGGCGAGAGGGGGCCGGGGATAGAACGAGATGTTGTGTCGTTTGTTTCGTTTTCCCAATTTCCGAGTTCTGGGGCTTCGGTTGCCCGCTGTCGAGGGTCGCGGTTCGGTGGGGTATCCCTTGCGAACGATGCTGCTCGCCTGCAGTAGGCGTCAAGGCGGCGGTGTGGAGGGTTTTTATCGATCCGTTCGGATTCTTGTGGGGATGGGCGACTCAACAGGAGCTGAACGGTTCCGCTTTGAAGTAGACAAGGGGTTGGTGGGGTTTGGCTGGGTCGGACTTGGGGGGGGGGCGTGCTCCATCCATCTCTACTGAGGCGGTTTTCCCCTATTTTGCAGTCCGTGTGATCTTACACTCGCCACTGGGGTCGCCGTGTGTTGACGGCGCAAGCGCGCCAGTGACGACGCCAATGAGAGAGTGGCCTTCCGCTCCCGCCCAATCGAGCTGTCCCGACACTGCCCCCCCCCCCCCCCCCCCCCCCCCCCCCCCCCCCCCCCCCCCCCCCCCCCCCCCGTCACCCTTCATGTGACTCGCCCAGCACCTCACAGCGCTTCGTGCTTCGTGCAAGCAACGTCTGCCGGATCGATAAAACCCGACATGCCCCGTCCCGGCATTGTAGAGATGCGAGGGTCTTATGATCATACGACTACGGCCGTGCATGTCATGAGTACCCCCCCCGCCCCCCCCCGCCCCACCCCCTTTTCCCTTTTTTTCTCGGCATTGACAAGGCTAACGTGCAGTTTGTGGCGGAGGGCTTCATCACCGGGTTCATGACGCTCCTGTGCGGGATGTTTGGCATCTTGCTCGTCCACGTGAGTCGTCCCTTAGTCCTTGCCCCTCGCGCTCCTGCCTAAGAAGCCCGCCAATAACTATGAATACTTCTGCGGTGTTACTGTTCGCGGCCCGCCCACGTGACTTGCTGTTCGTGTTCACCCCCCCACCCGCCCTCCAGCCGGCGCCGCGCCGCGCCGCGCCGCGTCCCGTGACCCCCTGCGTGATTCCCCCTCGATTGTTTTCTCTGAACCCGCTGGTCCACGCTCGTCTGCCGTTGGTCCCGCCCTTTTGCCTCTGCCTGCTTTTGCGCCTCTTTCCTTGCCGCCTTGTAATCCGGGTGAATTTGACTTGCTTGCTCGCAGTGGGCCCCGACGAGGAAGTCCCAAGGACGTAGAAACCTCGCGGCCGGGTTGTGTGGAGCTCTCTTCATCGTGTTCTTCATCAATGTGAGTAATCGTTTTGCCTTGCATGAGACCATGGAAGAAGTTTCGCGCCCCCGACCATCAGATGATAATATCGCTATATATACCCACGGAGAGGAAGGAACCACTCAACCAAGTCCCCTCTCTGGGCGATGTTTTTTTTTTCTCGCGAGAAAAACGACTGCGTTGTAGGCATTATAGCATTATAGGAGCATTTGTTCCAGTTATACTGTAGTCCCGTGGTTGGCTTCGCACCGGCGTTTAGGGAACGAACTATTTACGGGGGAGAATAGTAAATAGGACCATTTTTTGTTAGTAAAAATAGGTAAATATTGAGGTTTTAGTGTGCACCATAGGTCGTATTTACTATGCCCCCCCGTAATACTTGGAATCATTCTTTCAATCGCTGCTGTGCATGCATGATACGTACATCACTAGTGTGTTGTGTGTTTTGTTTTTAAAGTAATCGCTTTTACTTGCCAGCCAGCCTTCTGGACAAGCCGTGGACGCAGGTGTCGCCCCTTCTCCTTCCCTGACACTTGCATTCGTTCTATCGGGCAGAGGGTCTAGTTAAAAAATCCCACCTGGTCGTCGATTTTCATGGAATTTCGCTAACTCACACTCTTGCGCTTCCCGCACCGAGAAAAAGGCACACACCATCACGCTTTTTTGTTTTTTTTTGTGCGAATTTCGTCGCCGGGATTAGAACCCCAACTCTCCTACGCTAGTAGTCTTCGAGGTTAACCACTAATTTATGCGTTGATGTTGCTGTTTAGCCTCTTGGGTGGTGGGTGTCGGAAGGGAATTACAGGTGGGGGCGCTCGTGTGCCGGCCGCTGTCGAGGGTCGCGGTTCGGTGGGGTATCCCCTGCGAACGATGCTGCTCGCCTGCAGTAGGCGTCAAGGCGGCAGTGTGGAGGGTTTTTATCGATCCGTTCGGATTCTTGTGGGGATGGGCGACTCAACAGGAGCTGAACGGTTCCGCTTTGAAGTAGACGAGGGGTTGGTGGGGTTTGGCTGGGTCGGACGCTCGTGTGCCGGCCGATGTTTGGTGCACGGAAGAGTCTATAGGTGGCGTCTTCCCCACTGCTGTAGAAGATCTCCTTGGCACCGTGCCGCTTATGGCCACCGTTCGAGCTATAATGGCGGCGACGTTTATTGTGTATAAACCTTATCCCCACGCGACGATGACTCCCCCCCTCACCCTTCATGCGACTCGCCCAACACCTCCCGTTTCGCTTCGCGCATGGTGCTAGCAATGTCTGTCTGGTTGGTGAAAACCGGACATGATCCGTCCGGACATTGTAGGGACGCGAGGGTCTATGGTCATACGACTATGGCCATGCATGAGTATGAAGTACCCCCCCCCCCGCCTGGTTGCTGCGTCCCGATTTTTTGTTTGTTCCCGCGAAGGTCCTGAAGCTGTACAAGTCCAAGAACCCCTGGTACCGCCCCCTCTAGCGCATAAACTGTTACGCCGAAGAGCTCTTGTGGACGCCTTCTGTGGCAAGTCCTGGAACGTTTGCGCGGGTGTAATCTGCTGCACGTGTGTGTGTGTGGGAACAAGTCGAGGCAGTCGTAACCGGCGTATCTCCAAAGCTCGGTGTGGTTGTGTCGGTCGAGACGGCTCGATGGCGAATCGGAAGCTGCGTGATGCTGCTACACTATCATATCAATAGTTGACTGGTCTCTTTTTTACCCACGAGGTTTAAAATGTAAAACGAGTAAGCAGTTTTTTTCTTTTTTTGTTAAAGCACCGGTTCAGCGGAAGAGTCCAGCGGCAAGGGAAGGTCTCTGATAGTAGGGAAACAGGTGGAGGGCTCTGCTATTCGCGTGTTCGTACTTGGTCCCCGTCCTTGCGCGGGCCTCTAGTAAAGGTGGCCGTACATAGTTCTTGACGTAGGATTTTGGAGGGCGAGCAGCATCTTCGACCTGCTTCATTCGCGACCCGTTCTTTGGTAAGGTGACGCGCCGAAGAAACGCGAAAGGCTGGAGGCACTTGAAGGCTTCAGCGCTTCCGGGGTTGGCTCTCAGCGAATCGTTGGCGGAAACAGTGCGCAGGTTTCTCTCTGGATGGCTAAGGTGTTCGTCTTGAGCTCAGATAGGCAGTGTAAGCGAGTCAACAATAGCCTGGGACGTACACATGCTCGTGGCATGGTGGTCCCGTCATATTGACCCGCGGTAGTCGAACTTGCAGATATCAATGACAAGGGAGTAAAGGGACGTGGCGGAGCAATAGTTATGTTTTCCGTCCTCTCGTCAATAATACGCCCCGTGCGATTACCTTGGTTCTCTTGCGTTGATAATAATTATCGCCCAAATCTTGCCTGACAAGCGGCACTGACGTTTAAAAACGAAGGTGTCGTCCGCTCGCAGCAACTCCTGTATACGTTGACAAGCGTTTTCTGCGCGCAATGTTTACGGGAAGCTTGGCGCAGTACTTTTTTTTCGGAGGTGTGTGCAACTACCCCCCCCCCCCCCGCAATTGTGCGATAGTCGAATACGTGTTTTCATCACGGACGGCCACGTCACACACTAAATGAGCTTCTTGACGTGCCGGAAAGGTTTCGACACAGTTCCCCTGGGCGTTCCTATCGATAGGGCTCGTCTCCAACCTATGGCTCCTACTACCGTACCACCTCTGTTTTACTGCCCATGGGCTTCTCAATCGTTTTTCGTCGTAATGTCGCCGAGTTGTTTCTTTTTTGTCATACACTCGTAGATCTCCAACATTTCAGGCTTAGGCCAACTTCGCAAAATCTAGGTAGCGTTTAAAGTCTAGGTGGCGTTTTCCTCGAGGTTGGAGTTTGTGGGCATTGTTGTCGGCCGGCAGAGCGTTCGACCGGCGGAAACCACAGCCCGGCGCTGACACGGTGGCAGACCTCTAGCCGCCGCCCCTGATGGCATAACAATTTGCCGTTTTGGCATAACACGTTGTCATCGACAAGTTCGTCGTGCGATACCGTCGTGCGCCCATGGCGTTACTCACTACACGACGCGCTATAAAACTCACTACACGCTGCGTACCAAAGCCTCCTCCTATCAGTGTAGAGAGAGCTCTCATCCTGCCCTACAAGTCCGCCTTGACGTTCTTTCCCATTCCCACCTCTCCGGCCTGGAATTATACGGTTTTTACTCTGTACGTACACACCAGTGTGCCACGGGTGCGGGCGCCCCACCCTGGCACAAACACCCGAAGGAATCGAGTAAGGCAGTGCTTACGCTAGCCATAGGGGGCCACGGACGGAGACGGACCAAGGGGCCACACAAAGGCAATGCATGGCAGTATGGCTGGAGACGAGGAAATTTCGCCAGTTGTTGGGTGATCGGCGTTCACGCGCGTTAACGGGCTGCTCAGCGTTCACTTAAGCCGCTGCTGAGCCGCAACCTCGACCTAACACCGCACCGCCAAGCGTTGCAGATACACGATTAGGCACAAGCAGGGGACGGATGCCTAGTTCGTCTCACTAAGTCTCCGGCGCGTTGTCTCATCTGCTTAGAATGCGCCCCGCCACCGCCTCGAAGAAATTTCAACTGTTTTCCACAGAGCAGGGACCCGTTTTACTCCTCTAGGGACTTCGGAGCGGAAACTTGATACTATATATCGACGATTATAGCAACCGTCACTAAATGATTGGCGGTCGGTACAATTTGGGAGTCTGGGTTACAATGCAAGGAGGCGTGTTTGCGGCACGGGCGCAACGCGATTCTACGCGTATTTCTGGGCGCTCACGCTGCTCATGGACGGTTGATACCACCAAAGTTTCATTGGTGTAGTTTCGTACGACCATTTTTTCATTGTTTTGATCTCTTTCTCGGGGTCCCACCAAACGCGCGCATGTTGAAGGGAGTCGAGCCGTTGAAGGGGGGGGGGGGGGGGGGGGGGGGGGGGGGGCTGCGTACATGTATTGATGGTACGGTGGTAGTCTAAGTAAGAGGGGCATCGTTACAGCGGCGCCGACCACATCACACCTGGCCACTCCACACTCACTTCTCCGTGGTTTTGACGACGTCACCCCCCAGGGCAACCACTGCATTGCAGACGCCGCGGGAAGGTTGCGCTGGGGACGCGCCGATGCTTGCCCAAGCTTTCCACGACCGGGCTTCCACGCTCAGCGAAGAGTTGCCGGCAGTGTCGTTATCGTGTTTTTACTGCGCAATGACGCCATATGCACGTTTGCCCCCGTTCCGTGCCCACGCCCCTCATTCCAGTCGCTCGTTGCTAATTGTGTTCGCCGATGAAAGCCGGTTTCCAATACGAGCGGTTGGTTCGGGCGTGCAAAGGGGAGGCAGAGGCGATGGCGGGGGCATAGGCAACCCGACGCACGCACGCCTCGAGGGCCAGCCAATGCACCTGGGCATTGCGCAGGGATACCACCGTGCCAGACCGCGCCGTGAACGGCGCTTGAACGGGAAGGGAGGAGTCACCACGTAGCGAGCTGAAACATCCCTGGGAATGCCCTCCGGTCCGTATTGGGCATGTAAACTACTGTACAGCAGTAGCTAAGAATAAGGTGAAGCCCGGCCCCCGGACAAATATCTCCCGCAGTAGCTTTCAACTGCCGAATCTACGTACAGCGAATGCACTCTGAGACAAGGGTTCAAGACAATTATCGAAGGATCACACGAAATATCCTACTCGACCGTGGCCCTGACAGTAGCGTCGTGGCTATGGCATTCATCAACATTTGATCAATCGTGCAGCACCAACGTCCCTCGACATTTCGGAGCGGCTCTACGTACGCGATCACCCTGAACAGCACTACAGTAGTATAAGTATTTATAGACACCTCCAACATACGCCTTTAGTCTCGAAACCTGTTGCGGGCGATTCCGGCCCCGTACCGGCAGGACGTCGACGAAACATTCCTTGTATTCTCCTGTCCGACCCTTGAACTCGCGTGCCCATCTCCCACCATATAAACAGAACCATGCCGGGTTTCCCTCTTTGTTCAGCGTGCCACTTAGTGCGCTGTTTCGCGCTGATTTAAGACGATTTCGCCCGCCGTGACGTTTCGCAATCCTTTTTGGTTCTACGCTTTGCTGCGCGGTTTTTTCGGTTTCATCGTTCGTGCGATCAGGCATAGGCCCCGCAGGAGATGCTATCAGAAACGCTACGAGTAGCGATAGAAGTGTTGCGCACCGCCGCTAGGCTGAGGTCTGCTGCAGCGCTGGCATAGGTTGCCGGGCACATCGAAAAACGTCGACCTGTTCGACCGGGAATGAAACTCCATCAAACCTCGACCTCCGTTCCCATAAGGGCCGAGCACGAACAAATGTTGTACCTGATCTCAGATGCTCATTTTGGTACCCGGTAGGCCGCATTGCACTGCGGCACATGAGCCAGACACCATATTGGCCGGAAAACGGCTGGAATTTCACACTTCCGTATGTGCAGACACTTGCTGGGTGCGACGCGTAAGGAGAAATCGTACGCGCGAAAACTTTTCAAGCCTTGTGGGGAGAAAATCATGTGAGTGGACGCCCCACGATCACAAATCAATGCCTCAAACCTCATCGGCTGGGTCACCTTATCGGCCGGGTCACCTCCTGCAGTTATGGCCACAACTTCCTGATGTTCAGTGGGGTCCGTACACTCGAACGTTAACATGGTCTCTTGCTTCGCCGACCAGCGACGGGAACATGCCAGCCCTACCATATATTGCAGTTCGCACTCCCTGAACGAAAACGCCTTTTCTTTCCACATCTCCAGCGTGTTGCAAAGAGGCACATTCTTTGGCATTTCCTTGGCACTGCCAGGGACCATCATGGCACTACAATGGGTCATGGCCCTTCATGGCAGCGCTGGCACTGCCGCCTGCCACGGTAGTACCGTGGCGGCCCCACAAAGGCCCATGGCAGTCCCATGGAGGTGCCATACCAGGCATACATCGTGACAATCGAACTGTAACGATAAGTCACACATCGCACAGCAACCGACAAGCAGGTGGGACTATGCCGACCCCTCTGTACGATCGATGGGTATGAATCAAGGTGGCGTATCGCGGGAGTGAAGAGAGAAGGCTATATATCGACATCTACCTGTGTGGCCACACGGGGTATTCAGATCGTCGTTGAGGGTGAAAACGCCTGAGATTTCACCTGTCTGGAGAGTAAAAGTATACACACAATCCATGATACCCCTGGTAGATATTGTTACAGGTACATGCTGGTTCAACCATACTTCCTCAATATTTTGCCGCGCCACGAATGCCAATCGCAATATCTATTCGAAGCGTCACATACTTGGGATCACACTGACCGTAATGACCTGCGGAAGGGATACATAGCTACTTTTTCTTCTTAAGGGTCTAGGGCTGGCGCTATAAATCCCGGCGAAATCGTGTCCCGATCAACGTCAGGCCGTAAAGAGATAACTATTTGATAGTCAGGCGCTTCCGTAGGAAAAAATCCCCCCCCCCCCCTTTTTTTCTGAAGGAACTGCTTCCGGGTGCTCCAAGGCATGCCCGCCTGTAATAATTTTCGCGCAAATATTCGATCAATTGACTACATAGGACCAATATCAAGTCATACTTAACGCCAACAGTGGATCATACTGTGAGTAGTTACCAGTCAGCGCCTTACGCTTGGCACTTTTCACCGCACAGAATGTCCACGCCGTTTTTGAAAGACAAACCTCGGGTAGACCCTGCTTTTTTCCACTCGTGTTCTTTGAAGCAGCGTTGAATGAATGTAAGGGCGGGGAGGGAGGTAGGATACCTGTGACCCCGGCTTGTCAACCATGCCACGTGAGGGTGGACCAGCCTGTATGCGTTATACAGCATGCAAGGGGGGTCTTTGCCGCGGCGGGCTAACGCCCGCCCGCGGCTACGCGAATGCCTGTAATGGGCGACGACGAAGTCGTAAACGAGACAGCAGTACTAATGGCCATAGAAAGCGTCTGAGGAACCACCAGATACACCAATTCCACCAGATTCAACGAACCAGCAACTGTGCCTCCGGAAAAAAAGTTCGATCAGTACGAAGTAATACAGAGTGGACCACTCGGAAGTACCTCGATTCGGCAGCAGTCATCACGAATGTACTGAGAGGTGCTTGTCCAAAGACCAAACACCTACAACTAAACACTAATTTGTCCAACTACTTCCAGTTGCGTGCGTCAGTAATAAAACACGATCGTCCCGATACCCAAACTAACAGAATCGACAAAAAAATATATTCTCGAATGGATTTTGTTCTCAGAAAACTCAAGTAAAGTGGGGAATTTAAAGACGTCACCTCCATCGAGGGGTCGTGTTGGTGATGTAGGTGGCCGCGACCCCCCCGTTGCCCAATGTGTGGGGGAGAAACATCCTTGTGGGGAAACTGAACAATGTATGTAGCACACCATTGAGCGGACCGACACCTTGTGTGTGTTGCTATGATATAGAGACGGTTCAATGTACTCTATCGACGTGTGCTACGATAGACGTAGCACTTTTAGGTTGAAATACAGTAGTTTCTGAATGGTCGAAATCCTTAACCCGAAATGTTCGGCGTTTAATTCTTGTGTAAACATATTTTTCATTGTATGGTTAGGCCATGGGGTTGTTCATGGGGTACCACTTTCTATTTTCGTCAAAAAAACAGTTTTTGGGTGAGGTATAGAGCTCCTCAAGTGATAAGTGACCACCCTTATGAGGCAAAAACATGGTGCATCTCTCCCGTAGCATGAATCTACCCACAAGTGTTTTTACGCCCACACTGTACAAGCGCGCGGGGGGGGGGGGGGGGGGGGGGGCGACCAGGTGTGTAGCCTAACGAATGACTGGTCGGTAACAAGGTCGTATATATATTCAATGCTCACTGACATGGAGCACTGTTGAAGAATACCGGTAAACATGGCACACGCCATTGCGTGGTTGTTGGGTCTATCTACGTTCTACAGCACTTGGTAAAGGAGTGTCACAGACTGGTGTCCACAGTCAAAAGTCATAACGGCGCGGGATTGGTAGCTTAATGCTTCCCGCTCGGTATTGCAAGTAAGAGCGCCGAGCACACAAGCACACAACAATTCAAGTCTTGGCTGGTGTTGTGGTGGTTGGCAATGGCACGGAGTAGCTAAGTTGCCACGAGGAAGTACGAACCCTACATACAGTAGATTGAGCATCAAGGAACATTTTTCTGTAGGTTGGTCATCACCATGGATCAGTACAGCACACCTAGCCGTACGATGTGCATCTTGCCTATAGCGGAATACCCATCATATACCGGTCGCGTCTGGTCATCTCTCATCTGACGACCACTGATCTTCCACTTTCCTCGCCCGAAGACTTCTTGTCAACTTGGTCGTCGTTCATATGAGCTGAAGCTCGCTATCGGGCTTGCCAAACAGCAGGGCACTCGCTTGACGTTCGACTACTCGTATCATCCCTACTGCAGTAGGCCTTGTTGCGAGTTGGGGGATCACTGCAGTTAGGGGACCCTTTACGTTATTCGGGACCCGGGCCTCGCCTACGGGATGTCACCCATCCTTCCGGGACCCTCTTTACCCTTACACAGGTCGTACGTCGCCAGCATAGTGCACCGATGTGGCGATTCACGATGGAAGCTTGAAGAGTTCTCCGGCTTCACACGCAGAAAAGGCAGGTTCCTGTACGAGGTTTGCGCTAAAACAAGCGTTTGTTTGCGGTTGGAAATACGAGTAGTACATAGAGAGCGTCGTGGTGTACTGAATGTCACGCTCGACCTTCTTTGCGCGAACACATCGACTTTCAGGTTGCTTGTTCTTAGCCACAGCCTACTACAAGCGCACATCAGGGATATCGTACCAATGGTTTAATCCACGAGGGCTTGTTGGGCGGTTCACTTGCTGCTCGATTGCCTTCGTGCTATCGATAGGGACAGCACCTACTAGCCCCCCGGTCGTTACAAGGACGAATCAACGCCGGAAAGGCCGACAACACACCCGTGCTTCTCTCTGATAAAACAAGTAGGTAGCCACCTATGGACCAGGCGCCCCCTTCCACGAAAACGCCTAAAAACACTGGTTTTACAGTAAAACCACATCAGAGTCTACTCATCTACCAAGCAGGAAAACAGGAGAGCATCGCAACTCTCGAGGAAGACTAAAGTCGCTCTTCACAACAGTATCTCTCGATTGTAAAATGCAACGCAGGGAGCTGTGGAAGAAGGGGGGGTCTGGAAACACGATGATCCCCTCTAAACGTCGAAGTGAACACGCCGACCCTCCGCCCCTGTCAACGTGTAGATTCTCGATTACGGCACAAGAAACAAACGCGCTGATCGTCACTGAGAAGTATTGTGTGCCCATCGAAGGCATGGCATCGACAGCTTTAAACATTGACAGGGGTCTAGACTGCATATCATAGAGTGTCCTTTTCGTATAGGCCGATGGGATTCGAAAACTGATTTTCCAATTCAGGGACTCCAGTCGATTCTAGACTGGAGAATATATTGGAACGGAATAGCTACTACGCGCTACACACCGCCGGCCTGTTTGTTACATGGCCAAACTCAGGCCCGTACGTAATCAAGGATTTCGTCAGAATAGCTGGGAACGGAAAAGGGCCGTTTACCACGCACGGGGATGCCAACGTCCTAGCTCTATGATACGGGAATCGACTCGAACACGCCGGTCCTCGGACCACGCCGGTCCTCGGACCCTCTCAACTTGTGCACTGACGTTCCTACACGAACCAAATCATGCTTATGGCAACTAAAGTTAAACCGGATGACGGCTACTGCTATGTCTTGCACCTACTGTACTTGAAACGAATGACGACGGCAGCTAATACATACCAGGTACATACATTTGATCGGGAAGGCTACTACGTGTTTCATACCGGCCTGTTCGCTATATGACCGAACGGACGACCTTGAGGAAAACAAGGAATTCGTGCCAATCTCTGGGAACGATACAATACCGACACATGGGCGGGGAGATGCGAACGACGGTTTCCCCGCCAGAAAAAACATGCGCAACAACGTTAAAAACCGCACACTCTCGCGAAGCATTCAAACGCCGAGCAGGAGACAAGCGAACACGAAGTGCAACGCAAGATAGACTACGCCGCTTTTCTCGGCGCGTGACGTAAAACAAGAGGAAGGTGAGGTGAAGAATCAGGGCGGTAAGCGTTCGTTCAGGCGGTCGAGCACCTACAAAACACAACAGACCCAAACGCTGTGAGCGGTTCTCCATACTTGGGCGCGGGGGGGCCCCCCCCCCCCCCCCGTATTGATACAATTTAGTACATTATCCTAATAACACAAACTGGAGGGTTTAGCAAAAACGAGGCACGAACCGCACCCCACCTAAGGGCAACTCAACTAAACGGGGTGGCCGGGGTGTGGTGTCTAGTAGATGGGACAGCCTGAGACACCTCATGACGTGGATCAAACTATTCAAGTTAGACCACTCGTAATTTTGACAATAACCACCACGCCGACCGCCGCGAGGCTGCCGATCGGTATATCCAAACAAAGCGATACGTGCCGCTGTTACTGAAGCGGCGATACAAAAACCTGTACACTATTAATATGAGGAATTTCAAAACAGGCGTCTACTTCTTTTGATGATACTTAGCCGAAGTGACACCGACTAACTACTAGGTCCGCCAGCCATACAATTCGCAAGTACACGATTGGGAGTGGCGTTGTGCTACTCTACTGAAAACGAACTACACGGTATAGTCTAGACTGGTGGCAGGTGAGACCTGTGGCGAACACGAAGGAACATATATCGACGGGACATGGCTGCGAAAGAGAACTGTCATCAGACAGGACTCCAGACCAATAGGACCACCATCCGGGCGCCTGAGGCAGTCTTCTTGCGGTGGGCTAGGCTGTCCGCTACCGTACGAGTTGCCGACACTCTAGGCGTAGGCATGCAAGCCATCGTAATGGAGTGGTTGTAGGCAGCTGATCATCGCCTTCCAATACGCTGTGTATGTATGTGTGGCCGCGGATGATGGCGCTCTTGATGTCGACAACAACCCATTATCGTTTGCCAGCGGCCGACCGAGGGAGCAGGACGCCTGAAATGGCTGGTTGCGGCGATATGTTGTTCCAGAAAGTTTCGAGCCTGCATAGGCTCGTCGTTGGGACGCGTGTAACAAATAAAGCGCCGGGGGTGAAAAAGAGGGAGAGCAAGCGCAGTCACATTGATCCGAAGTTAGACGTGCGGCCAGGTGTGTCTACTCGCTTAGCGCTCCTTGCACCTGCCCAAACATGGGCTCCTGGGCTCAAGGATGACACACCTTTCGTCCACTAAAACCAGGAGGAGGATTGGACGCGGTACATTTCTGGACGTTGAGGCACAATCCAGCCCACCAAAAGTATTTACATCGAATTCCTTAC
Organism: Saccharina japonica; assembly: GCA_008828725.1. Classification (NCBI taxonomy): domain Eukaryota; class Phaeophyceae; order Laminariales; family Laminariaceae; genus Saccharina; species Saccharina japonica. The sequence continues at coordinate 982,086 of MEHQ01000174.1, forward strand.
ATTCGCGGGCCTTATCGCCGACAGAATCCAACCAAGGAAAGATAATCACTGTCGAGCGCATCAAACTCCACCCTGTGTCTACTTGCGCGTGCGAATCAAGCGTTTCCATGCCCGCCTGAACGTGGCACCCACAGCATCCAAAGCTAACCTGGCTTTACGCACTTGGCCCAACTGTTCACGATGTATCAGCGACGGGGTTGTGAGGCGTGCGGTATCCACTGATACGTCGAGTAGATCTACAAAGCTCCAAAAAAGACCCAAAGCCAGGAACATTGTCCTGAGGTCTGCATTGGAGCATGTCAACACTAATACCATTCTCGTTACTCGGTATTCGAAACCTCAACCGTTGTTTTCGTGCCACTTGTAAAAGACTCACGGCGGTCGGGGGTCTTGCCCGTGATATGCCATTTGCTACGCACGTCCAACCGCACATGGCCTCTTGGCATAGTCATGACAGTACCTAAGCCGAGCCGGGAAGTATCTGCTCGTTCAGCGCAGCAGCTCATCCGACACGCAAGTATAACGACGCAAATACCGGCAAGTTTGGGTCTCACCTGCTTTCTAGACGTGCCGCTCTCGAGGTGATTCAGTTCGCCGATACCGTACCGCCGTTACTGCTGCCGGTATCTTGAAGGGGGCCTCCGTGCGCTATGTTCCAGTTGGGTTGTTCCTCGCCGCCGACCGATCCCTTCACGCGCATGCTACGTTTTCCCTTCTTGATGTGCTTGTCAAAGTTGCGAGCTTTTTGTTCCGGTGTGGTGTCGAGCGTGGCGATGAAGAACACCCCCCAGACGAGCAGCAAGACCTCTACGACGAGGTGAAGAGAGATGAAAACGACAGCGTGGGGGCAAGCAGGTTGGCTGGAAGGCAGGAAAGAAGTAGCGGGTGCGTAGCGTTCGCACGCCACTGCAGCGCCTGCAGAAAAAATAAAAACACACACACACACACCATGTCTGCCAACACAACTTAGTCGGGCCCTGCAGCTCACCCCAGAAGCCGCCGATGTTTGCAATAAAGTCGAGCATGTCAATCGGATTGTCGTCGGAGAGCTTCGTCAGGGAGAACCGGCCAAGGTTTACGTTGAGGAACAGGTAGCCAACCGATGGTTCCCCGCCACCAATGGAGGTGGAGTCACTCAAGAAGCTGGACGAAAGGGTAGATTCGCTTAAAAAGGTCTGCAAGCGGGAAGGGGGGGGGGGGGGTCGATATCATGGGGTCGCGTTCAGGACTGGCGGAGAAACGGCACGGAGGGCTTTTGCTTCCAGCGACAATCACGTTGACTAATAGCAGGACGATACGACTGGGCAAAACTGAGAAGTGTACGTAGCTGTCGATGTTTTTCGCTGTGCGGCTTGTCCCGCATTCGAAATATGAGGCTCTTTCTGGTGTACTTTCGAATACCCCGATCCCGCTTCTGGTGGTAGATGGGGATCACATGTATTTGGTCTTGCCTGCGAGCATGGTCTGTCGAGTCGGGGCTCAACGGCCTTGATACAGCAACTACTGTATGGACGATTTGTTTTGGTTCCGCGATAGCCAAACCCCCAAAGCCGTTCCATGCCGATATAGAGCCCCCGAACGTTTCCCACAGGCGATCGATTGCCGCCAACATGAAAAAAATACAGAAAGCGAAGGCTCCCAGAAAAGTACTTGTTTAATCGAGTTACATTCTATGGTGTGCCCTTCCGCGTAAGCGTGTTGGCGGTCACACGAAACAACAGCAGCATCACAGCAGTCAAATCGAATGGTTATGAGTAACAGCATCACATTTCAGTAGACACCTTTCAAACTCGGCATTCGTATTAAAAAAAAAAAAAAAAAAACAACAGCTGTGAGCTCGAGGATTTCGCCGAAGCTCATCTTTGCTCGGCATTCATATAATAGTACATTGGAAAAATAATTCACTAAAATATGCGTGAACGACTTAGAACCAATTTTCATTCTTTTTTGGAAATCATGGCTTTTGTGCTCCTTGAATCTTCGTGGAAGAGCCAGGCATTCATGCTCTCTTTACCTACCTGCCCTCACGTAGAAAAAAGCGTGATTTTTTTTGCAATTGTAGTGTATTCAAATCAGCACATTGTACAACAAGCTCCGCAGACACAAATCTACAACCCGACTCTCCAAACGGAAGCTGGCCGCCGCCGCTGCCGCGACGTCACTGCCACCACAACTGCTGCTGCTGCTGCTGCTGCTGCTGCTGCTGCTCCTGCTGCTGCTGTGCTGCTGCGGCTGCTCTCCACGATAGTCGATGCATCGTGGAGCACGGTCCGCGATGTATCGCGGAGCAGAACAACCTGACTGTTTTTCGTTTTGTGTTTTTTTGAACACACGCGGGAGCGAGACAACTGCAGCAGCGCACCGCAGCAGGACCACAGCAGGACCACAGCAGCACCATCACGACAGCAGCAGCAGCAGCAGTAGCAGCAGCAGCAGCAGCAGCAGCAGCAGCAGCAGCAGCAGCAGCAGCAGCAGCAGCAGCAGCAGCAGCAGCGACGACGGCGAGGGCGGCAGCGGAGGTGACGGTGCATGCGGCTGCGGCACAGCAGCAGCAGGAGAAACTATAGGGGAGGTCGAAACATGTGTTTTTTTCATGGCTCCCCTCTGCTTCTGGTGCTGCTGCTGCGACCACAGCTGTGAAAACCAGGTATGCTACCTGGTACGGATATGTTAATAGCTGATACAAATAAGGGCTTTTGTTAAGGTGCTGCTACCCTGGGACAATTATGCGGTATGGGGCTAACCCTACTACCGGAGCAGGCTGAGACAAGAGGCCTTCAGTCACTCACAAGATTGATGTTTTGACGATACTTGTTATATTTTGCCGCAGTCCGTGGATCAGAGATTTATGTCGGACGCGGGCGAGCAAATACCATTATTCGCTCTGCGTGTTTCATCTGAAACACGCCACCTCAACAATAGAGGGGAAACGGGGATACCATGAATGCCATGACACAAGCCCACCCTAAAGGGCAGTATATGCAGATGCATAGAAATCAGGAAGGTACATCCATCCAGAAAATTATATGCATCTGCATATACGGCCCTTCAGGGTGGGCTTGTGTCATGGCATTCATGGTATCCCCCTTTCCCTTCTATTGTTGAGGTGGCGTGTTTCAGATGAAACACGCAGAGCAAATAATGGTGTTTGCTCGCCCGCGTCCGACATAAATCTCCGATCCACGGACCGCGGCGAAATATAATAAACATCGTCAAAACATCAATCTTATGAGTGACTGAAGGCCTCTTGTCTCAACCTGCTCCGGTAGTAGGGTTAGCCCCATACCGCATAAATGTCCCAGGGTAGCAGTACCTTAACACTCTCCCTTTGGATTGCACATTACGACAAACAAAAAAAATCATGAACGACTTTGAAACAATTTTTCGAATTGGGTGCTTCATCGTCGAATTCAGTATTCGCATTTAGAATGCCCAAATTCAGATAATACGTGAATGCCGAGTTTGAAAGGTGTCTAGTGAGCACTCACAGCTTGGTTTCGATAAATGTAGTCGGTCGAAGAAATTTTCAACGTGGGGTAGCTGACGACGGGGCTGCTTGATAAGTATGTCCTGGTGCTCTTGCCGATTGTCTTGGACCCATCCGACACGTGGTACGTGTATATGCGGCAGGAAGGGCAGGAAGGGACAGGCCAGGACAGGGCCTTCATGTCAGATCAGGTGAGAAACCATCGAGCAACCGATTGACACGTACGGCATACTTTGATAATCTCGAGCCGATTTTTTGCGGAGAGTGATAAGCCCGATTAGCCCGAGATGTTAGTCATGCCCAGGCAACCCCTTAAAACCCTCACCATATGAGTTTCGGCAATCCTGATCTCGGATCCGCTGTCTTCTTCCGAGTACACAACGCGGCTGTAGGGCACCCACGTTACCTCCTGAACGTCGACCCCTCCCAGATAGACGCTGACCCTCGAACTGTTTGACGACCGAAACATCGCGGACGAACACGACAGCCGACAAACTCAAACTGGGCATTGACGTAAACCCTCCGACCACAACACAAAAACACGATGGGGATCGTGGGCTCGCGAGGTTACCCTCTGGCAAGGTCAATAACTATTATACTTAACGCTTGTTTTCGCTAAGGAGCAAATAAGCGTATTCTTCTGTACAGAGTTGACGAGTTTCCGAAAGCTGACGCTTCATTGAATGGGCTAGGATTTCATTTTAGTTTTCTGCAAAGCACCTACAGTACCAGGTATCCATCTATCTATCTATCTATCTATCTATCTATCTATCTATCTATCTATCTATCTATCTATCTATCTATCTATCTATCTATCTATCTATCTATCTATCTATCTATCTATCTATCTATCTATCTATCTATCTATCTATCTATCTATCTATCTATCTATCTATCTATCTATCTATCTATCTATCTATCTATCTATCTATCTATCTATCTATCTATCTATCTATCTATCTATCTATCTATCTATCTATCTATCTATCTATCTATCTATCTATCTATCTATCTATCTATCTATCTATCTATCTATCTATCTATCTATCTATCTATCTATCTATCTATCTATCTATCTATCTATCTATCTATCTATCTATCTATCTATCTATCTATCTATCTATCTATCTATCTATCTATCTATCTATCTATCTATCTATCTATCTATCTATCTATCTATCTATCTATCTATCTATCTATCTATCTATCTATCTATCTATCTATCTATCTATCTATCTATCTATCTATCTATCTATCTATCTATCTATCTATCTATCTATCTATCTATCTATCTATCTATCTATCTATCTATCTATCTATCTATCTATCTATCTATCTATCTATCTATCTATCTATCTATCTATCTATCTATCTATCTATCTATCTATCTATCTATCTATCTATCTATCTATCTATCTATCTATCTATCTATCTATCTATCTATCTATCTATCTATCTATCTATCTATCTATCTATCTATCTATCTATCTATCTATCTATCTATCTATCTATCTATCTATCTATCTATCTATCTATCTATCTATCTATCTATCTATCTATCTATCTATCTATCTATCTATCTATCTATCTATCTATCTATCTATCTATCTATCTATCTATCTATCTATCTATCTATCTATCTATCTATCTATCTATCTATCTATCTATCTATCTATCTATCTATCTATCTATCTATCTATCTATCTATCTATCTATCTATCTATCTATCTATCTATCTATCTATCTATCTATCTATCTATCTATCTATCTATCTATCTATCTATCTATCTATCTATCTATCTATCTATCTATCTATCTATCTATCTATCTATCTATCTATCTATCTATCTATCTATCTATCTATCTATCTATCTATCTATCTATCTATCTATCTATCTATCTATCTATCTATCTATCTATCTATCTATCTATCTATCTATCTATCTATCTATCTATCTATCTATCTATCTATCTATCTATCTATCTATCTATCTATCTATCTATCTATCTATCTATCTATCTATCTATCTATCTATCTATCTATCTATCTATCTATCTATCTATCTATCTATCTATCTATCTATCTATCTATCTATCTATCTATCTATCTATCTATCTATCTATCTATCTATCTATCTATCTATCTATCTATCTATCTATCTATCTATCTATCTATCTATCTATCTATCTATCTATCTATCTATCTATCTATCTATCTATCTATCTATCTATCTATCTATCTATCTATCTATCTATCTATCTATCTATCTATCTATCTATCTATCCTCGCTTTGGTCGCCTACTCGTATCGTATTCCACCGCATACCAGGTACCAGGTAGCAGGTACCAGAGAGCACCAACAACTGTCCTCAAGTCAAGCACCGCCGCCACCACCACCACCACCACCAGCTGAGCACCAGTAGCAGCAGAAACGTGTCGCTGCTGTTGGTGGTGGTGGTTATGTTTGCTGGTTTTGGTTTTGCAACAAATCTCGATCACTCTCCAAGGGATGGCAAGAAATAGACCATTTTGTCGAATGCGGCGCAATAATATGATACCAGGTATCACATATACCAGGCTAGTAGGTGCCGCGAGACACAATCATAGTACTTCGTCGATACACCACGTTCAGCGATGCTTAGGTGATATGCTCATGTGGCATTCTCATGAGCCTGCATCATGCTGTCATCATGCTGTCTGTGCACGTACGTACGTACGTACATAAAATGTGCCTGTTGTATATACGTACGTACGAAAAAGGCTTCTGCAGCAGTACGTATTTATTTCTATCATACGTACGTACGTATTAGAGTACTGATGGCCTAAATACTCGGAGTACTTGAAGTATGAGCAGTACTGAAGGCCCAAATACTCCGAGTACTGGGAGTATGAGCAGTACTTATCCTCGAGTACAAGCAGTACTGGAGCAAAAACATCTAAATTACTCGGAGTACTCCCGAATATCGAGAGTATTGGACACCGAAATACTGCGAGCACACAAAGTACCTAAAATATGTTTTTCTCGAAAATACTCTAATTATACTCCGAGGTAATGGGAGCATCTGTGAATTTTGAAATGCTATAAACGCCAGTCGCATGCTCCCAGAACCTGGGAGGAACGACGGCCGAGTCTTTAAAATGATGCAAAATGCTCCTTACGTACTTCACACTCCCGAGTATACTCCGAATATCGAGTACATTTCGTACCCCGAGTACTTAAGAGTATTAGAGTACTGGCGGCCTGAATACTCGGAGTACTTGGAGTATGATCAGTACTGAAGCCCCAAATACTCGGGAGCAAAAGGAGTACCCGCAGTATCGGACCCCGAAATACTCCGAGTACAAGCAGTATCGAGAGTGTTCATACCCGAAATGCTCCGAATACGAGCAGTATCCCGGAGTATCGAACCCCGAAATACTCCGAGTAGACGAAGTACCTGAAGTATTTTATCTCCAATAGTCCTTACTTTATTCCAAGGTACTCGGAGCATCTGTGGAATATTCGCAGTCAATTTGTGTCCTATTTATTCCTACATATTATTTTTAAGTTGAGCCTTTATCATCTCCATTACTACTTGCGTTAGTGGCCCTACCGCCGTGGGGGCGGGAGGGCCTCTTATTCCCTAGTACCGTATATTTTTCGTCTTTTTTACAGCAGCAACGCTATTTCTGGTACAATAATTACACGATATCATTACTCCTCACCGAACATGGCATATCGCCAGTTCTAATGCTCAGACCTGCTCCCGACCAACCTTATAGCTTGTTCGATATGGTCTCTAGGAGGAATTGGGGCCCTTGGATCTGCAAGGGAGGACACGTCATTGCTGTATTTGCATCACGAAACGAAAGTGCTCAGCAGCAAGAATTTTGATCGTTTCGGAGCCTTTGTTTGGTATCTACAGTCTGCTGTGGCCACGTAGGACGCCACGGACGGCCGAACTAGAGACGCAGGTACGTCCACCCACTACTGTAGTTAAAACAGTAACAGCAGCCGGAGAAACTGCCATTTTTCAAATTCGTCCTTGGGTATCAGGGGTATGGCGAGTCGTTTTTGAGGAAGAGGCACTTTTCGCGATAAAAAAGGCGTCGGATCGATCCGTCTTCTGAAACAAAAACGTTGCCCATGTCCTACGTACGCTCTCTAAACCTGCTCACAGGGAGTATATGTCTGAGCATTAAGACTGGAGAAATGTCGTTATCGGTTGGGAGTGATGAAAGGTCGAAATAGTACCAGAATTAGCATTGGAACTGAAACAAAAAATCTGTTTTTTTTTTCTCACGTTATTTTGTTTACGAGTATCGTTTATATTCCTCTTCTTGTATTCGTCTTGCCATATTTTGCCTCGCTGTTTCTTGTATAGAGTTTATACTGTAATAACGTGTCCCCTGTTTGTCCTTGCATGTGTCTACCTTCCTGAGGCTTTCAACTTATCTCACGATCACGGACTAAAAATATGACGACGAGTCAATTTCAAGGGGAAAAAACACTGTGTTCCACTTGTTGTTTGTATTGCTGCAATGGAAAAATGCGAGGGGAAAACAGAACCAGCACCCAAACCTGATAGTATACGCTTACTACACGTATATACCGGGCTAACCTCACAACCAAAATGCGCTCTGTAATGCCCCTCAAACGCGTTGACACGGCACAGCGAAGCCGTCCTACTGATGATACGAGTTGCCCAAACGAGGCAGCCCCACACCACAGCGATTAAACCCAAGAGACAAGACGCACATCACCGCACGGTTTAGTACGTGAAAACAACACGCCCACGACGCGTGCTACGATGATAGATGTTGAGGTATACCTTATTTTGGCTGAAACGTCCTTAACCCCAAAATCGTCGGAAATTATTTTTTTTGTGTCGCAATATTTTTCAGTGTATGCTTAGGGCCCGTTTTAACGAAGAAGAAAAAAAAACAATTTGGAAAAAAAAAAAAATCAAATCCGCTTTTCATTGGTCAACACACGCACCAGCACCAAATATTAGGATCTTGGGGCATAATACTTGGTGCTGGTGCGTGTGTTGACCAATGAAAAGCGAATTTGAATTTTATTTTTTCCAAATTGAATTTATTTTATACTCGTTAATTCGGGCCCTTACGCCATGGTCCCTCGGGTACGTACTACGTCGTAGCACTTTTATTTCCCTCCAAAATCAGCTTTTGGGTGAGGTATACTGTAGAGCTCCTTAATAAGTCACCACCCTCAGAAGGCAGAAACATGGTGCACCTATTCTATACCGTAGCATACGTCCCATTTTGCCCTAGTTTGGTACCTACCAGGTAGGTGTATGGCATCAGCATCAGCAGCAGCAGCAGCAGCAGCAGCAGCAGCAGCAGCAGCAGCAGCAGCAGCAGCAGCAGCAGCAGCAGCAGCAGCAGCAGCACTGAGGTTCACCTACACGGCAAGCCTAGAGCTTATTATATCAGCAGGCACCCGAGACTATTACGCAATCAAGTCATGAGAAGGAGGTGAGGCGGACTGCCCGTTGAGCGCGCGTTTACTGGTCTCACCTTTAGATCAATAGACGGCCTGACTGATTCGTTACACCTGGCTGCGAACCCCTCCGTCTCCACTCGGCCCAGGTCGAACGTCACGCAATCCTTCGACTGACACATGGTAGTAGCGGTCGGGCGTGCGTATAGAACACCAGTATCATATCACTGCACTCAGGTTCGCTTCGCAAATTGATAACACATTCACCGTAGAAGCTGTGCGAGGAGTTGCAAAATGAAATAACATATTCCCCAGAGTGCTCTTGTCTCGAGTCGAGCCTCGCGAAATCTTCGCGTTGAGGGTCTCAAGGCGTGGTTTTCTACACCTGGGCTGGCTGTCGCCTTGGCCCCAGAAAAGGGGGGCGGGGTGAGCTGTGTACCCCCGGAATATGCGTCAGAACAAACGGAATAAACCAATCCTGGGCGGCGAGTTAGAGTCTAGATCGTCCAATTCGTCCGTATTGAAGCAACAGGGACGGGGAGGGGGGGGGTCGGCACGTAAAAACACACAGGTTAACGCGCGTGTTGTGGGAGATGGCAAAGAAGGGCCGAACACGCAAGGTGTTAAGTGGTGGCTAGACGTAACATAATCCAATGGGCCTGACGCTGCAAAACCCTGGTTGTAAACCGCGGATTGGACCTATGCGCTCACTATGGAATACCTGGCACCAGATATAGTTGAAGCTCGGTTCACATCCCCAGCAACCTTAAGCACACTCTTGGCAAAACTATGCCAACGTTCGCGGCTTCCGCTTGCCTGCGTCTCGCGACCGCCGCGGGTATACTCGGAGCCCGGCGGGCACCGCCAGCCCGCCGCGGCGAAGCTGTTACAGATCAAATATGAGAGTGCGTCATCCGTATTGTGGAGCGAAACCTCTCACGTGGTGGGCATGCCATATACCTCGTAGTCTCGTCCTACAAAACTGGTATTGATGATCTTTCCGGTTCGAGCAGCACTGATACTCCACGCGCTGCTCGCATGCCCCCCCCCCCCCCCCCCCCCTCCCCCAAACAGTAACACACGCCAAATCTTGTCGAGTTAAATGCATATGCCACCACCTGGGTTAGCATCCACAGTGGTCTCTAGCTGCCGTACCCCTGAGTTCTCGCATCTCACAGCTGTTAGGGGGAACGGTATCAAATTGACGGTATCAAATAAGACCTACGGTACATACAAAAACCTATATATTTACCTACTTTTACCAAAACGATTTGGTCCTATTTACTATGGTCCTCCGTAATAGGTTTTTACACAGTACTACCGTAACACACGACAAAGCCGGGGCAAAGAGGAGTAGCCAGGAGACCACTATTAATAGTACAAGCTTCCTAGCATAGGCGGAACAATAGCATGTTTTTCCGGGGTTGACTCAGCACCAGGGTTCGAATTAGTGCTCCAGCAACATGTGCGCGTAGCGCACACCGAGCCGGAGGCGAGGTGCGCTCCCCGCAGGGGCCCCCGGAGGGCCCCCGGAGGGCCGCCGGAGGCGAAATGTTTGGACGTATGTGCGTAAATGTACTCAAAATGTGCGTCTCATTCGCTCGTCTTGCAAATAACACAGACAAGCATAGACAGAACCTGCTCCACATAACTGCAATGGATGTCAGCGCGCAGGTCAACTCTGAGGAATCATCAACATGATGAAATCAATTTATTCGCCCCCTTATCACCGCAATTTTCAGCTAGCACCCTGCAAACTCGCCTTCGCCATCTCACATGCTATACAACAGGTGGTATACAACTGCTATACAACGCTATCATCCCACCCAAAACGAAATATATTTCTCGTTCGTTCCAGTGTTTATTACTTGCGCCTTGCAAGGGCATCGTAAAAAAAACGTCCGCTTCACGAAGGATGTCGAGCCGCTTTGTCAGGTCAACGCCTTGTTTCCTGTACGTATAAATATACATATATCGTAGATACGTACATAGATACCAGGTTGAAACCACAAACGCGTGTTCCTCTCTATTTGCGACCATTTCAAGCCTTGTTTCATCCACGGACATACAAAACCGTCATAAATTTGAACTCAGTCCCCTCAAAAAAGAAAGCCACCAACAAATTCGGCAGGAAATTGTCGAATAAATCACAAGAAAAAGGCCTAAAAACATTTTCGCCTGCGGCGAAAACAGACCCAAAATGTTTTCGCCTGCGGCGAAAATAGGCCCCAAAAGTTTTTTTCGCCTACGGCGAAATGGACCCGCACAATGTTTTGGCCTGCGGCCAAAAAGTGTACGGGGGCCTAAAAGAGATGTGCGGAAAGCCGCACATCTACTGTTTTTTGTGGTGCGCAAAAGCTGATCTTTCAGAAATTTGGTGCAATTGCGCACGTTTCACCAACTAATTCGAACCCTGCTCAGCACCGCCCCCGCGGTTCCTGCCCCCCTACCCACCAAACCCCAACCGAAAGCCCCGCTTGGATCTACTGCGCTACAAGGAGGACCACCCCCCCTTCGATAATATAGTGATTATTCCAACGGGATCATAGGTGATGCACTCACCTCTGGTGGTGAATCAACTCGGACGTCCCATACTTCCTCACAAGTATCGGTTATCGTAGCGTTTACAGACTCGATGCAGGATGATACGTTCCAGTCACACCCGTGATATCCCCAGAAGCAGACCTCCATGGTCGGAAACCGGAAAATTTCGTCCTGATGGTGGTGCAAAGTAAACACACCATCGCAACGAAAGAGGACAGCTTTAGCAAACGCCTACGGTAGGGACCGTCTTGCTGTGTATCTCATGGCTTTGCGTGCTACTCCCTCAGTGTTCGCTCTGCGGTTACCATAGCGCCGGTCGTCACGAGTTCAGTACCAGTCTCGAAGGAACACTCCACTACAGGCGGGGGAATACGACTGGAGAGGGGAAATACACCAGGGTTGTTGTGCAGTCCCAATGGAGGGCATCAGGTTGCTGCTCTCCAGAGTGCAGATTGTTTATTTTCGGTAGGGATCGCCGCACGAGCGGATTCGCACACCTGACAGCAGCGTTTCACTTGGAAACATACAGTTGTGGAGGCTGAGGTGGGTGTGCACACAGAGAACCCGGCCTTGCACCGGCCGCCCAAGCGGGTGGACGCGACGCCGCCGCGAGATTTGGCGGGCGCCAGTGGTTGAAGGGCGGGTCAGAAGGGGGGAGATGGCCTCTTTGGTGTCTAGCCTAGGCCTTGCGTGGCCACCGAGGCACGAGGCAAAAGCAGGACATAGGCTCTGGCTGGGCTTTTCCAGTGGTTAGTCCTTACAGTATACAACCAACACTTAGGGGTGGGTGGGTGGGTGGTGAAAATTTCATTAATGACTCGGTTACAATGATACGATAAAATAGGAGACGATATAGTCTACCAGGTAGACTGTACTATAATACCACTCCGGGCGGAAGTATTAGGAGCGTTTTAACATTAATATGGATACCAAACGGTCCATACATTTATGTCCAGAGCGGTGCATATTATACAATTACTTCTAAAAAACAACGTGGAAGTAACTTGTCCTGGCGGCGGGCTCAACCAAACCGACGCTGCGGCCACTGCTCACCGACACCTCGAAGGTCGTACTGGGGTTGTTGTACTTGTCCACAAGCGACACGATCTGCCAAACCACAACTGCGCGCCGAGAACGAACCGAAACAGAAAGGCGCACATAATGTGTTATCAATATGATCACGTTTCCTTGCCGTTCTATGTACAGTGTGGAGAACACAGCTATAGAGCAAACACAACACATCAAAACCAAATAAGGAAGTATTTTGCTCCAGTCTACTACAGCTATACTTAGATGCCCAAAACTTCGACCTACTATGTACCTGTTCCATTTTTGTCCAGCGTTCTGTTTACTATTAGTACTACAGTATATGTACACTGTAGAGTATAATAATATGTTACACGGAGCTGCAACAGGCGAACGTTCTTCGCATTGCACCGAACGGGCAACAGCTGTGCGCATGGCGCGTGGTATGGCTCCGGCTCCAGAGGGGTACCGTGCGGGTTTACATATGAAAATGTTGCATGCTGTCATCGATTCATCGGATCGCTCATTTTCTTCTGACACGTGACTTGGTCGAGCACTACTACTGTACCAATACTATTACAGGGGAGGGACCATAGTAAATACTAGTAAATAGGACTTACGGTACACACAAAAACCTATAAATATATATATATATATACCTATTTTTACTAACAACATGTGGTCCTACTGCAGTTACTATGGTTCCCCGAAATACACTATCTGTATACTGATTGTAAGCTGTAGGCCGTAGGTCGTAGAAGTATGTCGTGTGACGTATGACTTGGATTATCACGGTTTCGCGAAAACGCCGATCTGAGGAATTTCAGCCCCGGGTTTCGCCGTGGGCATTGGGGCTGGGGTCTACACAGGGCGGAACCGACCCTCTCCCGCCGCGGAAGCTCGGGCTCGGGGCGGCGCGGGCGAGGGAGGTGGTGGTGTCGGGTGCGACGGGATTGGCTTTTACACCATTTTATTTACCACGACAGTATTACTGTGCTTCGACTGTTCTGCTGCTACTACTTCTACTGCTACTGCCTGCGGTTTCCGATGCTGTTGGGTACCGTAGTGCATTCCATTCTCCGCATCCCGCCATGAGTCTCCACACGCCCAGTGGCATCACGCTTCGATATACTGTTGCAGAGCCAGTCAATCAACGCAAGGATTCGCATGCTATGTTTGGTCGTGTTTATACGGAGGCCAGACGGACACATTGATAGAGCAAGTTGATCCTGGAGGCTCTCCTGTGGGCAATCGTTCGCCATATATCGTTGCAAAAACTGGTGCAAGACTCAAGGCAAGGATACCCCCCCCCACTACTGCAGCCTTGCAACAACGACTACGAAGGTAGCTGCCTGTAGCTTATTCCAAAGAGGCGTACTTCCGCAAAACGCTATTTTCGAGATGATGATCACATACTCAAAAATATTTTTCCAGCTGTTATTCCTCACATCCCACGATTGTCAGCAACAGGCCTGCCCAGACCAGAGATGCCCGTTTTTTGTGCTCCGCGATCACATAGTTGGGTTTCCTGTCACGAGCAAGAACGCGAGTACACAAGCACGAAAACAAAAGCCAATCAGACGCTTTCTATACACTATGCGGTAGTGCAGCATGCAACGCTGGCCGTGCCAGTGGATGGGGTCAACGGGAAACAGCGATGTGCACAGGACGACACTTTAAACCAAAGCCATCGCGTACGGTGATGGTGTTGAGTAAATGGGGTCGGTAAAAACGAGCTGACACAAATTGACTTACATTGTGCTATATATGGCATGCGTTATCCTCCAAGGCGGCGCCCAGAAAAGGCGACGCGTTCGATATTGACAGAAACTACCTGCAACCTGGAAGGGGATAGGGCCGGTCCCTCCACCCTAATGGCGCGCGGGGAGGGGGGGGGCATCGCTGACCGGGACTTAAATGAAGTGCTCCGGCCATATAAATCTATACGAAGTAGGTAGGTTTGGCACGACAACATGGATCTATTTACAGCGTATAATACTCAGATTATGTACGCACAAGTCGATTACACCGTCCAAACCAAGCTCTTCTCCGACCAAAAGGAAAAAAGGCACAGGCAAGATTCACATCTTTCCCACTCACCCTGAGCAGGCGGGTCCCGTAGAAGCTTCCGTGAAAATAGTACATACAGTAGATTTACTTTCGTGGAAGTTAGTGGAGCTTCCACGAAAAAGTACATGGAAGTTTCCAATGTTGGTGGAAGTGGAAGCTTTCAATACTTCTATCAACTGAAGCTTCCACCACTGCAATCGGTGGTGGAAGCTTGCGACAACTTCCATATACTCGTACCCCCATCGACTTCCACCGACCTCCAGCAGTTTCGTAAAGTTCTAGTAGCTTCCATCAGAAGAGTCTGCCGACTTCCATTACTTCCACGAGCTTCCATAGACTCCCATAAACTTTGACAACCCCCACCCCCCCGAATTCCGTCTACTACAATCCAAGCATTTCCTCCCTGGATTTCCCATCGACTTTCATTGACTTCCACGAGCTTTTATATCGACTTCCCCCGACTTCCACCCACTTCCATATCTGGTTCCACTACGTGCCATAGCGTCTGGATGGGATCAGGGTGGCTGGTGGGCCTCTAGCGGCTCCTGCGGATGCTAATTTCATTTCTGCACCTTGTGGGTGGGAGCAGGGTACCGAATTGGATCAGGTCTGGGTTGGATTAGGTCCGGGTGGGATCAGGCCCGGGTGGGATCAGGCCCAGAGTGGCGGTCGATGGAAGTAGATGTTGCTGCCATGGAAGTTGCTGCTATGATACTTCCACTGACGCTAGCATGCCTCCAAATAAGCTGGAAGTAGATGGAACCTTCCATGAAAGAAAGTAGATGGAAGCTTCCAAGGAAATACATGGAACATTCCACGGAAAATTCCATATACTTCCATGGTTGTTGGTGGAAACTTCCATGGAAGAAGTGGATAGCACGTCCACGGAAGCAGACTCGAAAATACTAATAATAATGTGGAAGACAGGTACGAGCTTTAGTAACCTTTTTCTGCGGAGTCATTTCGATCTCAGGGAGGAACACGGCGATGAGAGCGCAATCAGCAAGAAGCTTATCGCGGGCGAGCCCCCTCTGCTTCGGGGTAGGAGGCCTCGCTCAATCCGGTAAGTACCTCGAACGAACGACGGCGGCGTAGAAATGGGGGAATACCGGCACAACTGTCAATAGGATTTACGTAGTTGTCTACTGTATCCCAAGTATGCGGTGTAGACTACAGGAAAGCTGGTCCAGCCCGGATTTCTCATCTGAGAAAGGGTGCGTTCTAGACTAACTTCAGTATAACTACTATACTGCCGGATTTCTTATTTTCCCAGCCTGCGTTTCCTATTGCTCGTGATCTTATTACTGTAGGTGTCCTGTGCTGTATTTATGCGTGCAAAAACTGTCGCGACGCCGCTGCTGTACGCCCAGAACGAGCTTTGAGGGTCGAGCGGACAAGGGGGTGCCCGGGGTGTGTTTTTTGGGGGGTCACTTTTCTGGTCACGCCTATTATCTTGAAAATCGGGCATCACTTTTGGGATTATGCTTTCTGAGTCTCCGGTCCAAGGACCGGAGAATAGTACGGTAACTTTTTTCTTTGTTTTGTTTTTGGTTCAGAAAACGAGCCGCCTCGAAGCTGAAGCGAGCGGTAATAATCTTATTTGATCCTTCAAAGGTACTGACACCACATTTATTTATCGTATGGCATCATACTGTATGTATGCAGGATTTGTAGGGGCGTTTTTGCTTCCAGAGCTTATTGTAATATCACGGTGGCGCACGTTGTCAATAACCCCTGATGCGTGAGTTTATCGGCCTCGGAATAATTATTTTCGGCCCAATATCAATATTTCCCTAAGTTTTATGAAGGAACGTGTTTGCAGCTGGACTGATTAATCGCCACACCGAAACACAGGAAGGACACACAGGGGGATACAAAAACATGTGGGTATCAGAGGTTCGACAGAACCCTAAAATACTTTTTGGCTTCGCAACGATCCTATGATACGAAAAGCCGAAAGTATGTGGGGTTCTAAGAGAAGAAGGGGTGGGTACAAATCGGCCCTCGACAACACACTATTTTGAACGGGGGAGCGCGTTCCGACCCAAAGCCTGCTGTTAATAGGAAATATGCGTTTTTGGCATCGCTGGAAAACTCACAATTCGGGCAGTAAAAGTCCCATTCGACTTTTGCGGTAATAGCTTTCGTTCATGATATATAATCCTCCACCTCTACCTCGTTTTTTGCAACTCCATACTTTCGGCTTCACGTGACATCGTTGGAAAGCTGGCGTCGACAGCATCCGTGAAACCCAACTGTGAGGATTTCTTGGGTCCCTGTGTGCGTCTGTGTCTGTGTGTTCGTTTTAATAAAAAAGGGAAAAAAATGGCCACAAAAAAAAATCAAAAAAACGAAACTGGGAAGATATACTCGTACGAGTACGAGTCGTAAATACAAGTAAACCCGCCGGGACAATTAACAACAACAGCAGTGGTAGTGGACGAAGCTTGATAGCGAATCTTCCTGATATAGGTATTTAGGCCTTCTGGTTGGCTAAGGGTGTATTGTACGCGGCTCAATCAACTTGGAGTATTTCACAGGCACAGCAACCTAGACTCTTCCAGCACAGGACAGCATCAAAGTGTGCCCACCCCTCATTAACACTGGGCCACCGAAAAGTGTGGGCTTGGACGGCCGGTAATTACCTCAAATGTAGGCAATTGGTCCGTTTTCGTATCTCTTGGACTAGCATTCGTACACGGGGTGATTCTAAGAACGAAAAGACAATGGGAGACAATAATGGATGCCATCACGGCTCTGGGAATAAATAATAAGCTACGTTTCTCCTACATGTAATACCACGCTTGCTTCTGAACGAAAGTGAGAAACACCCCAGGACAGACCTTGCAAAGGGATACTCCGTGTCTCACCCAATTTTTGCAACATTCGTATACTGTTGTACCACAGAGTGCTGCTTTTGTACGGAGGATATGTACGGACATGCACACACTACCTCTCGGTTGTTCTGTTGGACGACTTCGGGTCATACGCATAGTACGCATCTAGACGACTCTGCAGCTACAGTAGCTACGTAGCTGCTTCTGTTGTACTACTGTACCAAAATATACAAACAGTAGGTACTGTACGAGTATACATATTGTGTAGTGGGTTGTCGAGCCAGGGGCGTCCGAAAAGTATTCGGTCGACCAAGTAAAACAAATGTTGAAATTAAAACACAGACAGGAAGGGGTGAAAATCGAAAAAATCGTCGAAGCTCATGCCGTGTGATACCCCAATCGCGCATACTCTCTACGGGGTCGACTCATAGTTTGGGTCATCGTACAGACATACCATCATCCCCCCTTCTTACCACATATTATCTGGCAGCTACTGCTGTTGTAGTGCAGCAGCAGCAGCAGGCCGTTGCCGATGCCCACAGCTGGTGAATTATGCGCCGGTAATTTGTTTGGCGTTCTCTGTCCAGCAGTACAGCACCACACGTCGTCACGATATGGGGAATATGGGAGGGCTGCATTGTGAACTTGAGGCCCATCAGGATAATTTGTGTACGAGCGTCAAATAAAAAGGATCGACCCAACAACCATCTGGATCGGATCGCCGGCGCCACACTGCAACAAACAAAACCAAGCACCACAGCGATATGCGAACATATTATGCTTTTTCTACACATGCTGTACCATGCGTGCCAGTTAGTTGACGGCACAGCAGCAGTCAAAGCAAGCACACATGATCGATGTACGAGTATGTAACACATTTACTTCGCGTGTGCTGGTAGAAGAGGGGCGGCGGGACATACATACATGCCGGTCGAAGAGAGTCGGAAGATCGAGGCTTACATACATCATGCAGAAAGCAGGCGTCGTACTCTTAATAGATGACAACAAACACAGCCAAACAAATAGTTTGGCTCACGTTCCGGTGCGTCAGACACACTACGAGTATATATCCACCCTTCGCCCCATACCTGTAGGGGTGTGCGTGTTGGACTTGCTCACTTTCTTGCCCACACTGCACAGGGCTAGAGGACCGGTTTTGAAGCGATGTGTCGTGCGGCAGAAATGTCGAGGTTGTTGTGGGTTGTTGTTGTTGTTGTCTTCACATTAAATGTGGGTGCAAGGAACAATTGCGGAGTTTCTTGGCGTGTCTTGAACAAATAATTTTCTGATTTTGAAAATACTTTTTTTGGTACCAATTTGACCCGAAATATAATGAACATGTTTATATTAAAATTCAAATAAAAGGATATTTATATTTACAGCCAAAGTGGTCTACAGCACACGCATCATACGAAACACATGCGCATTTGCCCGCAGTTGTACGAGCTCTCTCTCGATTCTCCAGCACAACGCATCTCTCGTTTCAATACCGATCGGCTCTGGAGTAAGAAGGCGTGCGAGTCCAACTTCTCAACAGGTGTGAAGTGGACATATAGTATACGTAGTGCGGCTGACTCAAAGGAATGCCAAGTAAGCTTTTTTGTAGCTCAGTCAGCTGCCGCTGTCATCAAGTAAAAAATACACAAAATGACGTTTTTTTTTTTTCTTTTATCGATTTTCCGACTCGGTTGCGATTTTCGCTAGGCTCTCGTCGCCGTTCGATCACGCGTGCTGCTTGTACTACGAGTACATATCAACAACGTCGCTGACTACCTGACAGCTTGACTGCTTGCTGTGACAACGTGACAACTGCCAATCAATGGCCTGGCACGTATGGATACATGCCCGCACAGCCGCTGCTGACTTTTGGTTTGACGTGCTTGTTGCAGTGATACTCGTTTGTGTGTTGTTCCAATTCACCTCTGGTACAGTTATCAGTAGTAGTAGTAGGTACTGTGGTACACGTCACATGATGTACAGTAATGTCGGCCTCAATGTCACAAAATGCAGCCTCGTCGCGTCTCTGAGATATATTGCAACGACCATACGCACACGCGCCACTGCTGTATTTTGTGGACAGAGAACACGGTACGATACGACAGTGTGAGCGACGCAACACCCACCACGCCAGCTAGCTGTGGACATCGACAACAACAACCAGCATACAGCACTGCTGTGTACTACGAACTGGTACAACAAGCAGTACAACAAGTATTATAGCTGCCGTTCTACAATGTGGTAAGAAGGGGGGTGGGATGGTCTGTCAGTATCAGGTGTACGTAATAATAGGCTATACGAACACTTTCCCTTTGAGCCTTGCAGCGCCCGCCGCCCCCGCGTTGATTCATCTTACACTGCCTCTGACCGCCCGTTTATTACCATGAACAACGAACGGAACAAAAGAGAAAGCGGAGCCACACACTCTACACCGCCGTGTCGGGTTCTTCTTCACAGTAGTACGGATATCTCCCCCTGTCTGGGACTCAAAAACATTACCAATATGCTACGAGTACGTGACCAGGTATGTATGTGGGGTCTTGATTTTTTTTCGTGTACTTTGTACGACGTACAGCGACGTTTACTACGGTAGAATATACCCTTCGTTGTGTATCGGCGGCGGAATGTTTTCCATACTCACTCGTAGTCCGTACGCGTTACGCAGCAAGCAGTAGCAGTCTCAAAAACAAGCGGACGAACGTATATATTTGTAGATACGGCGGGAAGCTCGAGATGATCTCATCGCCGCATTCTGCTTGCTACCACTACTACTCTGTACTTCGAACGTGTTGCGTTCTGTAAGCGTATACATGAATGAATCTCGAAGAGAGCGAGTATAATGTACAAGCCATACGAAGAAGGAGTACTTGGGTACGACCATCATACATCTAACTCCAGCAGCAGCAGCACAGCAGTTGTACGCACGATACGATAGATAATTCATCTGATCCACAAGAATCGTCTTTTCTTGACAACACTGACTGAATGACATATATCCTTCTTCTTCCAGGAAGGTCGGGCTGCGGATAGTTGACGATTCTGGCTCCATAGAAAGCAAGCACTTCCAATGGTGGGATCAAGGCATGGGCATAGACCCATCCCAACCCCCAACCCTGACCCTGACCAGCCCTGACCGCAAACCGGACCAAAAACGGGGACCAGAAACGGGCGAGAAACGAGACTGCGCCGCGCTCGAGTTTTTTTCCCGATTTTTTCCGCCTCAAAGCACCTACCCGACAACGAGTACAACAACAAAAATACTCTGTCTCATCACTGCGGTACCAAGTACCAAGGCATTGCCGAATACCTGGAACACGTTAAAAAATGCTTTGCTCGGGCAATTAATAATAAACTAAGAAACACGTCAGATGTGATTTCTCCCAACCGGTCGATGTTCAGCTTTGCTAGCTGCGTGGCGATATTCCATGATGTTATTGTTAGGTACATTTCCTCGCGACTGACTACTGGCCGGCGACTCGGGCAATTGTCAAGTAGTCTGTAGATCTATCAGATCTTACTGTACGAGTATATACCTGGTACCTGGTGCCTGCTATTACTGCTGTATGCTGACGCAACAGCAAGCAAACGGTTACACTTTTTACTGAACTATGCGTGCATGTGCCTGTCTCACGATCGGTTATCCATGAACTTGACGGGTCAAACGGCGTACCAATGGAGTCGTGTTGGTGTGGAGGTAGGTTATCTAGGGATGGATACTCAGAACGTAGCGCACCCCGTTCAAATATATCATACTGTGCTTGTTGAAACACGATAATAATGATGTGCGCGGGGAAATTCGTTGGCAAAGTGCATACATACCGGTATCATCGCGTATATATGCACGTTACTCGACACTCGACACAAACGCTGCAGCAGCTCAGGGCTAATTATCAGCCGAATCAGCGAGGAAGTGCTGCTTTGCAGCAGGTGCTACATACAGTAGTAGTACACATGCGGCGTGGGACCCGAAGTCGTAAACGTACAACCAAACAACAAAATTGCCAACAGAAAGATCGCCCCGACATATCAAGCATACCCTGGAGAGCACCGTATCTTTCACGAAAACGGCTCTCGCTTCAGTTTCTAGATTGGTCCTTCTGAACTCTAGAAAATGCTCCTATTTAGTGAAATCCCTGCAGCCTTTTAGGCACAAAATTCCCCGCTAAACAATCGTCCCGAGACAACAGAACAGTCCTCAAGGGGACGGTACTACAGTACCGTATACCCTTTTAATACCATTCATCCTGTATCACGTGCAAACCAGTAAACATAACAGGAAAATATCCTTTTAGTACGTACTGCCTAAACGTTGAAAATGCAAACTGAGTGCGAAAAAACGTACCAGGTACCAGGTACCGAAAAAACAGGACACCACAGCTGTCTGGTTCAAAATGTAACCGGCAAACATGTTAAAAGAGGTCGAAGTTCACGCCAGTTTTGGGAGATATGTCCTGCTTTTTTTGCACTCGTGACCCCGCCGTGCCGACTCGTCTCGACGGTGTTTTTTCATTTTCGTTTTGCCGGCCGCAGCCGCAGTAACAGCGGCATCTTCATGAACCCCCACGTTGCCTGGCCCCTTTCCCCTTGCTGCGTCGACACCAAGTAAGTGGGTGTGAGTTTTCCTCGCTTCTGCTGCCGCTGCTACCGCTTCTTGCGCACTCGTATCATGACCCATTTCCAGCCGAATACCCCTCTTCTTCTTTCAATTCACCGACCTTATTCTACCCAGTACCAGACCTCTGCTTGCCAACACCACAAGTCGAGCCCCGTACTATTATAGATGGTCTTCTCCCTTTCTGTCTCAAACCTTCCCCACCCCTGTCTCTCCACAGTTCAACCAACTGTACCGGCATGACACCGACTTGATGGACCTTTTCTCATCCCCTCGTTCAATCAAATACCCTCTCCACAAACCCCAGATTATTTTCGTACAATCTTCCACTTTGTTTTGGCAGATATAGTTTTTCTCGTTTTATTTTGTTTTGGGTCAAGTTTGGGTACGTATTTATCCCAAATTTCCGGTGAAAAAACGACAGGGGCTCACAGAGAACACGTGTGTGCAATTAATTCGTCATCATTTACCTTCCAAAATAAAAGCAGCGTGAACAGTAACATTTTGGGCTTTTGTGCGGAAAAAGGGCGAATTGTACATCGTTGGCTCGTAATTACAGTAGTAGTAACCATTTGAGAACGTGCTACCTGGTATTTTTTTGTGGGTTCTGCCGATGGCTGTACTGAAAGAACCAAGGCGACAATTCACACGCCGGTTGTGTCCAACAATGCCCTGAGTGAAAATGAAAATTCGCGTTCGCGTCGATCTTTATATTTTTCAGTTTAACTTTAGTTATAGCCTTGAAAGGCTATTTTCGGTAAGGATTGCAAATGACCAATTTTCAGTATATTTAATTTCGGCTGGCTCAGGAAACCATATTCTAGACCCGATATTGAAAATGTGTTCCCGGAGGATTTTGGTGATTAGCTATACGATCATCATACAAGTTGTATTGTAGTAAAATATCCATTTTTGATGGCGCTGAAAATTTTTCCGTTTTCGTTTTTTTTCCTTACTGACAGTAAGGAATTAACCCCAAAACGGAAAATTTTTCAGCGCCATCAAAAATGGATATTTTACTGCAATACAACTTGTATGATGATCGTATAGCTAATCACCACAATCCTCCGGGAACACATTTTCAATATCGGGTCTAGAATATGGTTTCCTGAGCCAGCCGAAATTAAATATATTGAAAATTGGCCATTTTCAATCCTTACCGAAAATAGCCTTTCAAGGCTATAACTAGAGCAAAACTGAAAAATATAAAGATCGACGCGAACGCGAATTTTCATTTTCACTTAGGGCATTGTTGGACACAACCGGCGTGTGAATTGTCGCCTTGGTTCTTTCAGTACAGCCATCGGCAGAACCCGCAAAAAAATAGCACGTTCTCAAATGGTTACTACTGTACTTAGTTTCCGTAAGTACAGCGTCAACTTTTTGGCGTTAACCATGCATGGCTTGGAATTGGGCCTACTCTCAGTAAAAAATCTTCAAATCTTCGAATATTTGCGCGAAATATTTTACGGACATGCCTTTGAGGTATCTGCTTCTTCTCCGTAACTACACAGTGTATCGCGCAACACTGCTCCGCTACTTGTTCCTAGACAACGTCTGAACCACTTGCATTGTTTCTTTGTCGCCAGCGCCCAGTGCTCGGCTTCGGCTTCGGTTGGCAGCTGAACAGCGATAGGTCGTTCTCTTAATAAGCGACCACGTCCCGTTTTTGCCCTCCCGAGGAGCGCTCTCCCCCCCCCCCCTCCACTTTTTTAAACATTTCCCTCTTCCGTAATCGCTCGTTACCTGTACCAGCCACGGACCCCGCACTACGGACCGTTGTTCCGATGCTCTCACAGCTACATAGCCCCAGCTAGCACATTCGCACAGGATAGTACCGGGTAATCGTCGCGATTTTTCGACGCAGCGAAGGCTACACAGGGAATCGGTGGCGAGCCTGGCATACTACACCGCCGGTGCTGCGCATGGTTTTCACGACTTTCAGCATTAAGCATCCGTGCTTTAAGCCGGGGCGGTACGGTAGACTGGTCGTACAGCAGGGGGAAGGTCATGCTGTCTGAGGCGTAGGTCGGCCAATATCACGCGGCGGTCGATATCGACAGTGATATCGCCGTCCTCGCATATACTCTCCAGAATAAACATATTTGGCAGCTTTTTTGTACACCGGGCCGGCTGCTTCGATAGCGAAGGCTACCCTGTCGATACCGTTTGCCATCAAATCCAGACTGCAACTGCTGTATCTCCCATAATCTTCGCAAGGCTGTCTCTCGAGCTGGAGGCAATACCTGCGTCGTCTATCCACTGCTTGCCAATCTGTTATGTGACTCGGCAGCAGGCACCTGCGTGCGGTTTATCTCGCCCTTTCTCCGGCTTAACTCGGCTACCCCTCCCTTCTCATCCTTCACCTTGGTGCACACAATATATTTCACCACATCTGGATTGGCACTAGGCCGCTCCACTTGAACACGTACTGTTGTGCCGCACCACAAAAGTGTGTTGAACGACAATGGGTCGAGAGTGCATCCTTGCCGAAGGCCCCGCTGCAACATAAATAGCGGGAAGTTTGACCCTCGTAGTCTGCAAGACCAATGTGTCCGGCCGGGCTTCCCGTGTCGGGTACTTAGCGTTTTGCCGAAAAGTGCTCGCGCGAAGAGAAAAGTTGCGAAAAGTGCGATTTTTCCACAAGCATAACTATACATATAGAGGCCAGAAGGCTTCGCTATACTGAAACCCCCTTGTGTAGTCCGTTTTTTTCTCTGTCTTGATTACCGCCACGCTACCGTAGGCTTCGAATGATGTTGTGCTAAGAGTACACGTTGTGCTGGCCAGCACCAATATAACTGTGCACCAGGTACATGTTCTGTTAGGGCGCTTTGTCTAACATCCCCTGGAAGCTGTTGAGGCGTTACGCGTGATGCTTCCTAGAGTGTGACGTTACGTTCTCAAGTTTGCAAACCGACGGATGGTGGCTCTGTGCATGCTATTCACCCGTAGGAAAATAAGTACTAAAAATACCAGCGGGAAAAAAGTCCTGACGTTGTATTCACCTTCTTCGTGCAACACCCCATTCAAAGGACTTCTTCCCCTTTTCCAAAGACACAAACGTAGGAGATTTCTGAACTCTCATGTAACACGACCATAATATATGCTTCGTATATCCAAGTCGCCAGCTTGCGCGGCGACCTTGAACTCAATCTCTGATCGCGGCGTGGCACCATGTTACCGTGCAAGAGCCGAGTCGCTACGGAGCAGAAACGTAACGGTACTGCGTGTGTGCACGCTCGTCAATCCACACTACACAGCGTTATACCGCAGTACACGATTGCTCTTCCTGGGCTAGCACTTATTTGGGAGGTGGCCAAACGCTGCTGTACAGTAGTCGCCCCCGTATCGTAGATACGTGTTGTCCGAAGCATACACCCCATACAACATCGGTACATAGCTACTTGGCATTTTGCCTCGCTACAGCATTTGCGCAGCCTTCAACTAAATAAACCGATGGTCCATCGATGTCGATACCACCCGAGCGATACTGCAGTAGTGCTCTAGAAGATGCCCTCCTCGCGCTTGAGGCTTTACAACTGTCATGCGCATATATCTATGTATTTATATAGTATCCTGTATATTGATAGGACGGGCGACCTCCTGGTTTACGTCGCAGGGGATAATTAAATAATGGGTGAAACACGAAATAACAGCGAAAACCAGGGCACCTGTTTTAAACTATTTTACCGACCGAATTTTATGCAGTGCGATTCAGCAAGCGGTACGTAGGCGGGCGCCTCAATATGAACGGCTGGCTTTTGTGCTGCCAAACATCGCTGCGTCTCGTTGGCAAGATCCAACGACATACATACATTATTAGACGCAGGGTGCTTTCGTACCAAGCGTTCGACTGCCTATCATTCGTTCGTGTGCTCGTTTTCTCGTTCGTCACAGGAAGCCCAATGATGTGGTCACGGAGCACAAAAAACGGGCGACGCTGGTCTGGGTGGGCCTGTTAGTAGCGATCGTGGGATGTGAGGAATGTGTTCAACTGCTGCTTTGCATCGTATGATCATCGTCTTGAAATCAGTGTTTTGCGGAAGTGCGTGCCCCTTGAGACGTACACTCCACCTCTGGCAGGTACTGAGAATAACCTGCAGCTAATTCGGTAGCTTTGTTTGTTGTTGCAGGCATCTCACAAGCAGTCCCTGGTTCGTTGTAAGATATGCAAACAAAGGTAAACCGAGCGGGCGGCAGACAAAAGTGATACAAAATCGACGGAAGTCAATAGGAAAGAAAGCGAGATCGTACGCAATAGGACGCGCAGGCTCGCAGACTCCAGAGCCGCTGGGGGGGGGGGGGGTGCTGAGTGTCAAACCGAAAAACAAAACCAACAAGCAGGAAGAGCTAGTACCGGCCCGCTCATAAGAAAGTAGCTTTACAACAAGAAAGTCAACCTGAAAAAGTTGAAACCAATTGGAAAGCTCTCAGCCTATATGGCCAGTCAAGAGCCATTGCCCAAGCTTTTGAAGATTGTTGACGCCTTCCTGTGACTGACCTGGGCCCAAGGAGCCATTAATCGTGCACTACTACCGAAAGAGTCTTTTCGGGGACAAAAATAATGAAGTGCCAGATCAAGTGTGCTTTTGCGCGCGCCCAGTATAAGAAAGCCATCCTAATTAAAGTCCGATTTCAGGTTTCTTGCAAGAGAGTGTGGGTAGTAGGCGATATACATGTTTCGGGTACGTGCGAGCTAAGCGAAGAAGCGAGAGAGTAGAATACAAAAGCATAGAAAAACGAACCGCAGTCCCTATACTTCGTACAAAAACACCTCACAGAAAAGGGCATTTTGGGGGCATATAGACAACAACTAATAGAGGTTCACCACATTTATTTGGTGCCCACACTTGCTTGATGACTACGAGTAGCGCAGCTATAGGTACGCCTACGCCAGAGTGCAAGAGGCGGTACCGCGTAGGTGCGGCGTTCGGAGCAGTAAGCTACCTATAGTTTCCGGCAAGCGATCAAGCGACAGGCCGGCTCTTCCCCGTGTTGTTCCTGTTTTGTGTTTTTCTGTGCATCAGGGCCGTAGCAACGGTTTATAGTTTGTACAGGTATGGTATTACCAGTTGATGAGAGCCATTCCTATCGGGGCCACGAATTCCCAAAATTTCCAATGTTGTTTTCGCGCAACTTTGTTGTATTTCCATATTTTCCACGTTTTTCTTAATGTTGGAATGCGAAGCCTTCCGATATTTTGCCCTCCGGTAACTTTCCAAGCTTTGGAAATGTTGCCTGTTTTCCCTGTTTTCCCTGTTTTTTTTTCTTTTTTTAACTTTGGAAAAAACGTTGCTCGATAAGGGCCCGAATTAACGAGTATAAAATAAAGTCAATTTGCAAAAAATAAAATTCAAATTCGCTTTTCATTGGCCAACACACGCACCAGCACCAAATAGTATGCCCCCAGATCCTAATCTTTGGTGCTGGTGTGTGTGTTGACCAATGAAAAGCGGATTTGAATATTTTGTTTTCCAAATTGTTTTTTTTTCTTCTTCGTTAAAACGGGCCCTAAGAACGGCCCTGAGTCCACATAGGATTATCATTCATGGAGGAGTTCTTACAATAATATCGTATCTTGGGGGGGGGGGGCTCAGCCGTCTTAGACCGCAATACATTGGATCTGGCTGGCTGA
The DNA here is from genome assembly GCA_008828725.1 of Saccharina japonica. Lineage (NCBI taxonomy): Eukaryota > Phaeophyceae > Laminariales > Laminariaceae > Saccharina > Saccharina japonica. Next base: position 1,009,740 of record MEHQ01000174.1, read on the forward strand.
TAAATCGAGTGGAGGCGGGGTTGGTTAAGGGTAGGGACGAACTGAATACAAAACGTTTGGTTGCCATAGACTAGTCTCTCGGGCTTGCTCTCTCCCCCGATTATTACAAACAAAAACAACAATTTGATGCCACACAGACGCGATGATAACACGCATTACATGATCGATTATGTTTCGGCTTGTTCCTTGCACGCAGTCGTGGTTTGGCAGATCGTGTCGCTCGTCAACAAGTACAACAACCCCAGCACGAGCTTTAAGGTGTCGGTGAGCAATGTCTGCGGCGTCGGTTGCTATAAAACCGTCGGGACAAGTTATTGCCATCTTACGTTCCCAAAAGGTTTGGTCTTAAAATCTATCACTGTTGCTGAACAGTGAACGCGCTTGTTCTCTTGATTTGAGAGGCACGTTGTCCCCTCCCCCGATGTCCACGTTCTATTTTCCATTTTCCATTTTCCATTTTCCATTTTCCATTTTCCATTTTTTATTTTCTTTATCCAAAGCTTTGTTTCCAGAATTTCCGGCAGCCGCAGCCGCAGCAGAAGCGGCATCTTCATCAACCCCCACATTGCCTGACCCTTCTCCCCTTGCTGCGTCGACACCAAGCGGGTGTGCGTTTTCCACGCTTCGGCTGTCGCTGCTGCCGCTTCTTGCGCACTCGCATAATTACTCATTTCCAGCTGAACCCCCCTCCTCCTTGCAACCCATCGACCTTCCACTCAGTGCCAACCCCTGCTCGTCAACACCACGAGTAGAGCCCCGTACTAGATGACCTTCTTCATTTCTGTCTCAAACCTTCCCAACCTCTGTCTCTCTACAGTTGAACCAACTGCACCAGCATGACACCGACTTGATGATCCTTTTTCCATCCCCTCGTTCAATCATGCCAACGATCAAATACCTCTCCACAAACACCAGATTTCCTTCGTTCAATCTTCCACATTTCTTACCGCGCGTCCGATCTTGAGATCCTTCGGCGTACTCCTCGATAGGCGCGCATACGGGTACGACGCACGAGTAGCTTCACGGAGTTGACGATTACGCACCGTGTGTCCGATTTTTTGCGATCGCTCCGTGTAAAGTCGCACACAAGTTCACACCTACCTCTCGCCACGCAGCCGGCATCAGCCGCGTCGCCTCCGCACAGTGTCGAGCGTGCCATCGAGTCTTCGATTTGGAAGAACACGACGATACGTACCATGATCGTTTTACTTTTTTCAATGCGTCAAGGCAGCGGTGCCGGTGGTGGAAGTCGTGCTTTTTTCTTTTTTTCAGTCAATGCGAATATTTGTATATTTCGTTTTTTCCTATTCTGAGTGAGCTGTACTTTGTCCGTCGTACATGTGTATTGCCCCGGTTGGCTACTGTAGTGGTACCCTCGAATTTTTCTACTACGGGGGAACACAGTAAATACGACCTAGAGTATACACAAAAAACTACATGTATCGCTATTTTTACTAACAATATTTGGTCCTATTTACTATGGCCCCCTGCAGTAGAGTTGATTTCGTGAGTTCGAATCCCACGTAGGTCCTACTTTTGAGTTTATTCGCAACACAAAACAAAAAATAACGGAATCAACTGCTGAGAGCGCCTAGCAGCGTGGGTAGGCGCAATTCGATGCGAGTCGACGAGGGAAAGAAAGGACTGGTGTCTCCTCGCGACAGATAATCAAGGCACGATAGTGGGGAGGAGGGAGAAGCGCCTACTTTGTGACCCCGGATCTGAGTTCTGACTAGAGTAGGAAAGCGAGAGGAAGGAACGGCGGAGACAATAAATAGGATAGAAAAAAAAACAAAAAGATAATACTTCGCATGAAAAAGTGAAGTTCTAATTAACTATTTTTATATTTTCATATTATTCGCCTTCGTTCCCCCCTTGCCAGTACCGTCGGTGTAAAGGAATCGGTGTGTTGACATTATTGACCATTTCGGGCATTTTTGAGTTTCTATTTTATCTACAGTATATCCATCGTTTAATTTTTAACGCGATCGTTAACCCCTTGGCAGGACCGTCGCTTCCGAGGCCTCCCTGTTCCTATATTCTTGCCAATTTGGGCATGCGCGAGGTCACCGGCGTGCCTCGGCCTGCCGCGGCGAAGCCCCGCCTTGTATAACGTATATCAGTACATAGAACATACCCCCGCCTGTGGGGTGGGTTTCCCAGACTATCATTTACCCGAACGAATGCGGACACACACATCGAAAATGGTGGCTTCTCGAAGCCATCTCGTCGAGATTGTTTCAACTCCTCCATCGCTCAGGAATGCATATGCGCCGGTGTGACTTTTTCTTTTTGCGGGTACCGTGGGTAAACGGCAGGTCGGAGGAACTCGGTGTGGCCGATCGCCAAAGGCCAACACAGGCCGCGACGCGTTCGGCTTGGCCCCTCCCCCACCCCTTATTGGAACGAGATCGAACACATGCAATCACGAACTCACGTTTGTTGCACGTTTATTGCATCAGCTCACCACGCTGCGTACGCATTCGTCATGGCGTGGTCTGACTGTTGCGAGTTGTTGCACGGGTTCATGGATATGCGCACATAGCTGCGGAGGCGGCTGAGCAGGGAGTCAAAGGGCTGCGACATGCTCCCGGTGGTCAAACGACATTAAGTATGCTGATCTCCGAAACATTATCTGTTGTTGTATGCGTGATGTCTTTGCTCCATGCGACTTTTTGTGGTATTACCCGTTCAGTTATAAAGTTGACGGGGTGGAAAGTCGCCCGGGTCTGGTGGGCGTATTGGTTGACGTTCTTTACGTTGTAACACAGATGGTCCCTAGGCCATACAACGGTGAAAATTGACCCTGGCCATTAAAAGCCGTAGGGCCTGTAGTTCGATCGCGCCACATTTAGTACCTTAGCTAATGAACGCTGCCGATATACGGTGCTTTCTGCGGCAGATTTTGCGGTGTACCGCTACGTGGCACAGATCCCCCCTCATGTACAGCAGAACCAACTCCCAGCCGGACATAACCACGGGGAGTGAGAGAAACATCCGCAACATAACCAGCAGGAGTAGTAGCCCCAGCAACGATAATACATTGCGTGAGAGCAACATCAGCAGCGAGCGGCAGGATCAACACTGGTACGTAGTGTAGTACCAGCAACAGATTGTTTAAGCCAGACGAGAGGCGACGTTTTATAGCATTTTCCCGTCTCCTCGTGCTGGCGCCCGATGCCAACAATAAGCGCAGTGTCGACGCAGCTAAATTCACCAGCCAATACCCTCACCTTCGTCGCTAGCATGGGGTTTTCGCATGACTACTGGGTTCTTCAGTGTGTCACTGCCGGATCCCACCATTCCATCGCTGCGTTTTTGTTGGCTTTTCTTTCCGAAGCGTGACTGAACTCCGAAAAAGTCAAGACTCCGGTTGAGTCTTTCTTACACATTGACACTTCGGTAAAAGCAAACCAACCCACTTCATTGGCGCTGTACTACACCATAGCACATTTGACAGCTTACCGGCGCTGACGGCGGGCAGTAACGAAACAGCCACGAGGCACACCAGGAACACGCTGCATCTATTTGGAGTGGTGTGCCTCGCAGTTTATTAAGCTAAGAGTGCAGTTAGGGCCATTCTTATCGAGCAACTTGTTTCCATAATTTCCAAAATACTTTTCCAAAAAAAGAGGAAAAAGAGGAAAAAGAGGAAAAAGAGAAAATGTTTCCAATTTTTAGAAATTCTTCAGAGGGCAAAACGATTGAAAGGCTTTGCGTTCCAATTAATGGAAAGAAACGAATGGAAAAAAAGGGAAATATAGAAAATTGCGCGGAAAATACTTAGGAAAGTTTGGAAATTCATGGCTCCGATAAGAAAGACCCTTACCCGCCGCTTCGCCCACCGCTCGCCTTCTCTTCTGTCTCTTCTTGCGTCGCCAGGATGACATCTTCCGGTTTCCGTACACAGAGGTGTGTTTCACGGAAACCAACGGCTGTGACGAAAATCTTCATCCATCAGAATGCATCGAGACTGTTCAGCATGAGGTGACTGATACCTGTGGCGATTTATGGAACGTCACGGTTGAATCAACGGTAAGTTTATCTGCAAGGAGCCGGTTGTTAGTTGCACGTTTTGAGCAAACCTCCACACCTCGGATAACGTAACACCCAGATACCACTCATACACCTTACGGGGGCAAACACATCGGCAAGGTAACGTCCCAACACGCAGTAGTAGTGTTGGCAGCGGAGGAGAAATCGTGAAACACGGTAACATAGTGTTAGATGCATATCAACGAACGTAATAAATCATTAAAATTTATGTTTCTTCTCGATCCCGGCGGCTCTGGTACGGTAGCAAAGTGTTACGCCGCGATGGATACGTGTACTAACACCGTAACACAATGTTTGGATTCGTCGAGACTCGTATGTTATCAACCTAACGTGCACTGTGATCACACTCCGTCAATTCGTGACTTCTTAACGTCATCTTATGGTGTAGGAGGCTCTAGGGATATCACCCTAACATCGTGTTATGACACCCTAACATAACGTTAATAGCGAATATCGTGTTTTCCATAGCACCAACATATCGTCATTTGAACGGTATTTGAGCCCCTCTTACTCTTCCTTGGGGTCCGATAACGTATCATTTAGCGTAAGTTAGGTACTTTACCGTCAGAGCTGGTCGCTACGTAGCACCATGTTAGGATGTTACTTAAATGCCGAGGGGTGTGTACTATTAAATATTATGTTAGGATGTTCCTCGCATTGATGATCTGACTGTAACGCTACGTTAGCACGTTACCATAAATGACAACTGGACGTAACGCTACTCTACTACGTTACGGTTGGAGCTGTCATTGCTTTAACATAATGTTGCCACGTTTTGGTCTCTTCCTCGTTAGTTCGGCGCCTTTGTTCCGCGGAACATACGTCGCCCAAATTGCCCTTGCGGGGACAACGTGATAGCCGCGAGGAACTAGTCAGGCCGGGAGACCCTGGGTGCGAAGAACAGCTACGTAACACGACTTCACAATTGTATTGGACACCGATTATTTGGGTGCGTTGCGCTCATCTTCTGCCCCCCCCCCTACCCCCCGACCGCCACATGTATCAGTATGCCTGCATGGCTTTCGACCTGGAAAAAGTGGACATCGATGGATTCGAAGCCAAGTGCAATGCATCTGCCAAGCCATATATTTCAATATATGTGAGTTCACAAGAGACCATAGGCCGGGAAACGTTAGCCTCGTCTTCTCCTCATCACCGACTGTCTCTGGGCGTAGTTCTCGTACGCGAGCGTGTGTGCGTCAATGCCTTTGGCAACTATATCGCAGACGCAGTTGGAAGCGGTTGATCAAACTAGAGCAACTAAAATATGCCCTTTGCACTTACTATGTTGTGTGTGTTTTGTCTTTCTGTGTTTAGCCCTGCCGCTTGACTGCCTCGGCCGCTTGACTGCCTCGATTAACCTTCTATCTAGGACAGGCTGGTTCAAGGTGAATTTCCCAAATTTAGTCCGAGTCGGAGTTTCACGCCGTTTTGGGGAGATATGTGCTGAAAGTTTGCACACGTGTTCTATAAACCTCTCTTCCCCCTTTGACGGACGTTTTTGTTTTTGTCAGATATTTCGATTTCGATTTTGCTTTTGATGTTTGGGCCTTAATAAACCCCAAATTCCCGACGATAAAAAACAAACAAACAAAACACATCGTTCGTCAAGGCCTCGGCAGGGGCTCAAAGAACACGCGTGAACATTTGGGCTTTTAAGCGGAAAACTCGCGTATTTTGCAGTTGCCTGGTAACAGCTTAGTGTCAGTATATGGTCAGCTTTGGACGTTAAACATACTTGATATAGCCCTACGCAGTCAGATATTCGAAATTTTGCGCAAATGTTTTTGCAGACATGCCTTGAAGCACCTGGAACCGGGTTGTTCAGAAAAATAGGAGAACACAACTTCCTACGGAGACGCCTGACCTTTTCTGGCCTTTGGTAGGCCCGTAGTCGGTCGGGATACATTTTGGACGCTAGCGCGAGCCCTAGAACCTCAACTGAAAACAGGCTATGTCACCCTCTTCCACTGTTTCATGGTAGTCTTTACGATACCAAAATTGTGACATTCGAGTAGATATTGCAAGCGGCAATCGGCATCCATTTGTGTCCGAAAACAAATGAAGTCGTTCAACTTGAACCAGCTCGTAGAACGACCGGGACGTACGGAACCCAACTATCGGGTGGGCGCTACACAACAAGGCAGGTTGGGTCTGCCGAGCGTCTATAATACTGCTGATATTGTGTGTGGATACTAAGCACCCCCGCCACACCTCCACCCGCCGCAACCGGGTGCTATGGTAGAATCGCGCAGTGGGGTGACCAGGCGTAACTGATCATTGGTTATAGATGTATTACGACAGATATGAGTTTCGACGAAATCCTCGATCACAGCTGTTGTTTTTAATGTTTACATAGATATATGAATATATGTATGATGCCATTATTTTCTGTTTTGGATACTCACCCGTTGTACGGAACATCCAGATGTTTTGGAAGACAACCTACAACGCTGGCGGCGAGGAATACATCAAGTGAGCCATACATTCTGCGGGGAGCAACACATATCGTACGATATACAGATAATAATGGTAGGTTGTGATACAAATGTTACTGTTCTTGGCCCATTTGGTGAATGTCAAGCTTTATTAATCCGCCAATTGTAGCCAGAGTAATATAACCTAGCACATATTGTGAGTGCCACTTGATGAGAAAGAAAGCGCACGTACCCCCGTCTCGATTGACCTTAACTCTGAGAATCCATGCCAGCCCACCACTTGCACTATAGTTTATAGTCGGTTTATCTACGTCAATACCAGTCTAAGCGTGGCCTCTTTATTGTTATTGTCCCCGGATTTGGTATTCCAAAAGTTCGAGGGTTGGTGTCTACCTGGGAGGGGAAGACGTTCAGGAGGTAACATGGGTGCCCTACAGCCGCCTGGTGCTTTCGGAGGTGGCAAGTGCATCCGATACCAAATTCTCCTCAACATACGTGGTAAGGGGTTTCCGGGAGATGGTTTCTAGGGCTAGCTGCTCGCCGCAAATTTCCGGATGTGCTTGTATAAGTAGTGTGTAAACAGTTTTTGGTTAATCTCGCTCGATCATACCATGCTTGTGTCTCCTGCCCTTGCTGTTGCGCATACATCTACCCTGTATCCCTGTATCGGATGGTGCCAAGACTATTGGCAAGAGCGTCAGGAACTTCTTATCAGGCAGTTCTGTGACCAGCTACCCTACATTGACGGTTTCAACGACTGACCACACTATTCAAGAACAAAATGTGAGTGGTCCATCAATTAATAATTAATTCATTAACCATTTCGTGCTTTAATGTGGATTGTGCTGTTACTTTCTCCCGCCAGCGCGCTTGCGTGGCATTGTGTACACTACAAACTAACAATAACCCAACACCGACACAGTTTACCTGTGCCTGCTGCCATAGGCTTCAAATGGCGACAAGGGTTCGGAGAAATATCGAAGGCCACGGTACCGGCATGTCACAGTTGTCATCACTGTGAAAAAGTGCAAAACTCCCATTGAGATGTTGGACAGAGATCCCGTACACCTGCTTAACACATCACAGGCGAATAGACAAGAAACTACAACAGGACGTTTCGGAAAGAAAACATGAAATCGCCCAGGTTACGAGGCAGGTTCGGCCTCGGTTAAATTCTCAACCTGACTCGAAACTGCGATAAAAACAAAACAAAACAATGCAGGTACGTGGATATGCTATTCGCTATTGGCGCCCGAGTTCAAATCCCACCGTGGAGAGAGTTTGCCTTTATTTGAAAAAATAGAAAGGAACCAATTGCTGAGAGCGCGTTCGTGGCGTGGGTAAGCGGAATCCGACGCAAGTCGACGAGGGAAGAAAGTGCTGAAATATTCTCGCAATAAAAATGCAAGGCACGTACCGTAGTGGGGAGGGGGGAGAAGAGCCTACTTAGTGACCCCCGATGTGAGTTACGACTAAAGAGAGAGAGAGAAACGAAGGGCGAAGATAATAAATGGGATGAACACAAAAACAAAAAAAAACAAAAACAAATCAGCTCGCAGCAAATTTGCAAATGAAGCTCTCCAGCTCTCCCCTCTTGTCAATTATCACCCTGCACCGCAGCACTGCAGAGTTGCAGGTCCTCGGCATCGAGACTAGCTGAACCCAGGCACTTGTAGAGGAACCTACTCCCCAATCGATCGACCTAGCCCTGTCCCATCTACGCATACTAGAAATGACGACCAGCTGCGGCGTTGGCGTACTGCTGTACCTCCAACTTAACTGCCCTCGAACGGGCTGAGATATGTACGGGGTATAACATTCAGCAGAAGATAAGGAACTGCTGTTCCTTGGTTCTTGGCATACGTTAGGTCCACGCCCGGAGCCACTTCGAAATCGACGACACCCCAACTAGTAATAGCGTAGCGGTGGGGACCATCTGGTCGCCTAGAGCTGCCTATCTGGTCTCCAGAATTTCTTACGACGCGTAACCTGTTCACTATTTTCCGCATCTCATTTTACCCCTTCTACCATCGCTTGGTGTCTTTGGGTTCTTCAGCTCGGAACTCGACCACACACAAAGAAACGTCTCCCTCTCGGGCGCAACCGCTTTCCGACTTCCGAGACACCACTGACGCCACGGCCGACGCTTCCCACTTGGGCAAGGGCGACAGCGATATGCTCCAAATCGTGTGCCGTGCCGTAGACTTGGCGCTACGATGCAGGGTGTCTGGATTTTCGTCCTCAACAACTAAAACATAGGTGTTGAGTGTGGAGAGCCGCTGTTCCGGTTCGAGTTTTGTGCAAGATCCGAGAAGCTGGGCCGGAAATTACGACTCGGACTAAACGATCGTTTTTTTTTCTCGGTTAGCCTGGAAGAATAGCAAAACTCGTGTCGACTTCGTACGATTAAACAAAATACGGGTACGAGTACCGACTTCCTTTTTTTTATATAACCCGAGTGTTGCTAACCTGAGCGCCAATAAAACAATTTCCGAAACTATCCTACCAACCAATTTGATTGTTGCGGTTGGCGGTGCCCAACTGCCTTTGGATCCCTGATCTTGACCACACACTATTCCTCCTCACCCCGCCTGCAGAGTTTCGACACCGATGCCGCCGCCGCCGCCGACGACGACCTTTCCACGTCCAGTTTGAGCGGTGGTGAAGACCCCGCGGTTGGTGTTCTGTTGCTCACCTTCACCCTCGGCAAGTTCGCCTCGACGGAGCTTTCCGACGACAATCCGATTGACATGCTCGACTTCATCGCCAATATCGGCGGCTTCTGGGGTGAGTTCATCGTGGGCCATCACGCCCGACTAATTTTCTTGCAGATCTTTTTCTTTGTTGCTGCGTTGGTTGTACGTGCTGCGGTCCATCCATGTAATCATCCAACCTTCACACCCGATGCTGCTGCCGCGTCCGCCTCCAAACCTCGTAGAGGTCTTGCTTCTGGCCTGGGGGGTTTTCTTCATTGCCACGCACGAGACCAGAACTCAACAAAAGGCGCGCAGCTTTGACAAGCCGATCCAGAGAGGGAAAAGTTTCATGGGCATGGAGGGACCTTCGCCCCCACCGGCCGAGGCCTCCGACGCAAAGGAGGGCGACGAAGAGAAACCTAACTGGGACCCCGCGCACGGAGGTCCCCTTCAATCTACCGGCATCGGTATCGGCGGTGGGGTATCGACGAATGAAAGCACCGTGTAAGCGGCACGTTAAGCGGGCAGGTGATATTCGAGCTTGTAGGTATTTTTCGAGTGAGTTGCATCATGTTTGTAGAGAGAGGCTGCGCATCAATTAACGGACAACATAAGGTTCACAAGCCAAGCTCACCCATCGCCGCGATTGGGTTAACGAGATAATACGTCACATCTAGTAGGTTGTGTGTATCCTGGGTGTCGGAAAAGCCCCTTACTGTTGACGTGTTCCACACTAACGTACACAAGGAACCTGGCCCTGGCTTTGAGCTGCCGAATCAGTAGATACCACACGAATTTGGTGCCAAACTCCACGTGCTGTTGTGACGTGCTACATTGCGCGAAGGAGGTCAAGCCAGCTTCGAAAATGTTGATGTGAACGCTGCTCAAGCTGAAATATAAATCGCGAGTCACAGGCGCAAACAGAACCGCGTAAAAACGAAGGGTGTGGCTTGATAAGCTGGATAATTCAATTTTACGTTGATGAGCGTAGATAGGTTGTGGCGGGTGGAGAGCAACGATTTGACCCACAAATTTGAGGTACCTTAGGTGGATGTTTTCCCAGTAGTCGAGCTCTGTTTGGTGTTCACAGATATAATCGTGCGGCGTTATTCCCCCTCTTGGTTTCGTTACGTGGCGAAGGTGTCGTCCGTGAGCCCAGATGCTTCTATTTTGGCGCAAGGAATGCCAGACCTATGTGTAAACAGAGAAAACACACCTGATCGCATTGATAACTATTCAACCTAACTGCGACCTCCCTCCGTTTGTACACCCGGCGTCTATGTTCCTACGCGAAAGGGTGCCCACGTAGGTTCGGAGCTTATTTCGACACTATAATACGACCACAACCTGGTACTTCGGGCGTGCTGCCCCTAAACGTCGTCAGGGACGAGTGTCCGCTGGCAAGCGAAAATGATAAGTTATCGATACCAAAAGCGCAGTCATCGGCAGCCACAACTACATTGCGCGCCTTAAAAACTGGGAAGGTGGTGACCTACTGTCCTCAACAGCCCCGTTACGACGGTTTGCATGCGTACGGCTACAGCGCCGAACATACGTGTGATGGCGGACAGCTCAGGTCTCGCCAAGATAAGGATAAGGGAAATGTCCGCCTGGCGGCACAATTGGGTTGAACTACGGTCCGACGACCCCCCTCCCCCCTCCTGCTTCCATGACTATTCCTTACATTTTCCAGTGAGCTTGTTCACTCTAGTCGGGAGTATACGGTGCACCTTCGTAAATTGTTTTTCACTGGAATATCGCAACGACACCCTCAACCGTGTACGCACGTGTTTCACAGCTGTTGGGTCTCATCGGTCTGTCCGTGTTTTATTTTTGACGCCGGTTTCGTGATTCATCGGGAGTTTGGTTTGTTTTGGTACTGATCGGTAGGCTCGCCGAGGTCTGTATGGTTTTGCCTAAGCGCCAAGTGCGCTAACTCCATTATTTGTGGTTGGCACGCGTACTCAAGTGCACGAGGTGCCTCTGCCTAGTCAAGCTGCTTGCCAACACACCTGCTGACCCTGTTCAGTCGAGTCTCCGTTGGCTTGGGGTCGGTTCGTATTTTCTTAGATTCAGAGTACTAGGCTTTAGAAGCGAGATCATGTGGCGACAAAATAAACCCTATACGTAGGTTGTGCATCTAGGATGGTGTACTACAGTACCATTCTGAGAAGGGGGGCAGGGGGGTCGATACGTTGCGCCTAAATACGGGGGGATCGCTACAGTGTGTGGTTCAGATTTGTTTTGTTGGTGATTGCCTGGATGAACGCCCACCACCCCCAATGTATTACCTGTTTCCGGTTAGGGCATGCGCTGAGAGAATTGCGTAGCCCATCTCGCGTTGTACTAGTCCCTTGTTTCGTGCTCCGGAGATTTTATATTATTCGCGTGTGTGTGGTTTACAATATTGCTGTGCGTATTTGGGTTGGCGGGCGAATCGTCAGTAGCCTCTCTGCGCCCAATAATTAGCTCTCCTACCATTTTCGGAGATTTGCATGGACTCCTGGTTTCAATGATGGTCGCCAGTTCGATAGTAAAATGAGCAAGCCTGTAACAGGTAGTAGAACTTCGAATATACCTGTACATGGGTTAGACGGAGATTTATGGCACAGCACAAGTCGTCACGCCATTTGCGTTTGGTTGCGATACACATGGTTTCGGCCCGTGCGGTAACGTGAGTGCACAACTTGTGAGCGGCGAAGGGCCGGCCTGTTCGCGCGTCCATAGGGCTACGATATTAGTATCCCCTTGTGTGTACTTTACCTTCCTCCGTTTCCCGCGATTGCCACGAATTCGTTGTTGTGCATACAGGTGCGAGTTCGGTCACAAATATAACATATCGGCAGTATAACACGTAGTAGCCGTCGTATTGTAGTACGTACATGTATCTGCCTTAGGTGGATATCCTCAAGAAGAGCCCACCACGCATCGCTACAACGGCACAGTATGTTGGTGATGTATTGAGCCGGCTACTACTGTTGTAGTGCTAATATTCGAATGTCATGCGCTTGGACTTCTGTTAGCCAAGTCTGGTTGCGAGGTTGAGCTCAGCAGAACGATGATAATGATGAAAAGTCATGTTTAGACGAGGAGATCGGTGCACATATCAGAGATCGCCAGGTGGAAGAGAATCAGACGAGAGTGATAATATTGATATGCAACACGACAAGATGCGTGTTCTACAGTCAGCTACGCCATACCGGGTCGTTGTACTGACCAATCTACGGCAATACGTGTGATTGATGATGCGTTTACTTCTGTTCTTGTGGATATTTACTTAGTGCTTTTGTCAACTCCCACACCGCCTTGTGTACTCGGATGTCCTACATGCCACATCAGTACACGACAATCCCCCCGTATTAGCGATACCACACGACATACACATTTGTATCACCAGACTGTACCACTCTTATACGAAGCATATCGCTCCTGTCTATGCTTCGGCAGTGTCCCGTGCTACTGCGCATTTGATAAAGACGACCTTGTTACCGGTTAGCACTCCGGCAGGCTATTAGCTACTATACATCCCCAACACGACCCCTCGATGAAGATGGCATCCTCAAAGTTGCGACTCGACACTGACTTCTCTAGTGGACATCATTTCAGTTTAGGCTTAAACTTGGACATTATGTTTTAGTCCGATCGATATTACCTCTAAAACCACAGAAAATGGCCCCTCTGCTTTCCCGCTAAAACCAAGGTATTATTTACCCTTCTATTTCCTATCTATACTCAGGGGGAGAGCTTTTCACCTTCAACGCCAGTCCTAGGTCCTTGCCAAAACAATGGACTATGCCACCCTCTTCCATTGTTCACGACGGCTAGTGTAATACCAAGTGCATTACATTCGAGTAGGTAGTGCAAGCGATATTCGTGGCTGACAGCATTGGGATCGTTCAGCTTGAACCAGTTTGCGAATTCGCTCGAATATCAATGTTCGAAAACGAATGGTTTATTCGCAGCTCAGGCAGCGTGAAAGCAACGGTGTTTTCGTGGTTGGATTGTACACACCATATATGTTCTTACTCGCCCCTTTTCAGTCCAATCGAGCCCATGTCGATGACAAGCCTAGGGCCTCGTCAACACCATGTTTTGGGTGGACGTGCGAGATTCGCGAAGCCCTTTTCGCCGTTTGAAACGAGGATGTTGGGCTTAGTTGTCGGCACTTATTTAACTATTCCCGCTTCCAAGTTTTCCCGATACGACTTATAAGCAAGGTGCACAATGAATCGATGTTCTACTGGATGATGAATTCAGGCAGGGAGTGGTCCCGAGCGACCATTCAACTTTGCTTTTGTGTTAGGTGTCGACAATGAAGGTGACGATCCACCCTTCGTGACCAGACAGGGAACCGTTTCTACAGCGGAAACAGCCTTTGCCTCCTCTACAGAGCGACACGACACGTCGAGTGCACCGATTTCGTCGAGTGTACCGTCCGCTACTGAAGGGTAAAATGTTTGTCGGATGCTTTGTACGCCCCCCGACTGAATTTCTACCCGGTGGGAAGCAACAGCAGCCACAACAATCCTCGGGTGAAGGACGACGCTTGAAGGGGGGGAACACGTTGCTCACCACGGAGGGAAGGTCTGTATTGTGACCGCTACAGTACACACACATGGCAGGAGTTTCAGTCCATGCGTTTTTGCCAAACAAAAATACAAGTTCAAACGTCTAAACCTAAAATAACCGAGGCTGCCATCGCTTTGTTAGAATCAACACAGAAGAACCCGCACAATCCGCCACCGACGACTATCCACGGCCTTAAATAGACCCGGAAATGGTTGCGGCCTCTAGTGGCATTCTAACTGCAAGTAACTCGCTGTTATTGATACCACCGGCTTTCGCCACGAACAAACCGGGTCTCGTGGAAAAAACAATCGCGCCCTCCTCGGGACACCCTCCTGTTTTTCAGAATAACAGTCAACATTCCCAAATACTGAACGTGTTAAATTTGAAGCAACCACCGTGAGCGTCCTGCAATCATCGGCGCGAGCCCATACCGAGGTATGCCTCTGAACTTAACTGAGGGCCCTAACCCAGGCGGGCACACGTCTTCTAATTGGTTCGTGCGTTATGTATATCTGCACCCATCCTACTGCACCCAAGAGAGTGACAAAACCCAACATGAGATATGAATGGACATGTTACCGCAATCCAACCATCCCGAAACTTCGTCTGTTACTTTGCATACTCATGTGTCTCATGCAGGCCTCGCTACACCTCCTCCACCCACCTAGGAGCGGGTGTCTCATCACTGACGGTAGTAGCTCCACCGCTGCTGGTAGGCTGGTTTCTACGGCAACGCTCTCGGCAGTAGCACTTGTACCCAACCAACGCTAATATTGACACAATCACCCCCGCAACGCCGATCAGTACATTAGCCCATTCGGTTAACCCATCGTCTGGACTACTGGTGGAAACGATGACAGTGCCGCCGTCGACGTTTCCTACGCTGCAGCTAGAAGCTTCCCCGCAATCAACATCGTTTCCACAGCCAATGCCAATGCAGTCGGACATGGGACGATTTGGAGAGCAAGCGCAGGGTTGACGCAGTCTTCAGTCACTCGCAGGCCCGGAACACTCGGCGACGCGACGGAAGACCTGCTGGGCAAATATATAAGGCGGTCGCCCCGGTGGTCTAGGGGTTACCCTCAAATGCTGCTATGTATGATGGCGTTGCTTTCTCGAATCCCACCATGGTAAGATTGTGAATTTATTTACAAAAACAAAATGGAAGCAACTGCGGAGAGCACGTAGCGTGGGTAGGCACAATTCGACTCGATTCGACGAGGGAAGAAAGAGCTGAAGTCTGCTTGAAAAACAAATGAAAGGCATGCACCGTAGTGGGGAGGGGGAATGAGAGCCCGAATCGGAGCTACGACTAAGAGGAGACAGGAAGAAAGAGTGAAGAGAAAATTGAATGCGAAGAAAACATCAAAACACATGGCAAACAAAGTTTGTTCTCGGGGTGAATAGCGCCACCTACTGTAGGAACAGTATCCACATGTAATATCATATGTAGTGGGTTTTCAACAAGGCGCACACCACGCGGAGCTGCAATTTACGTTTCCTCGTGACGGTCGCCCTACTTTTCAACTTTTTCAAAGCCGGGCCCTAAATGCTACGGCCCACCAATCGCCGCCAGTGATCGCCAAAAAGTGTGAATTACGGACTACGGAGGTAGACCGAAAGCACGTGGTCAGTATATGTGGTAGTGGGCAACGAGCTGGGACGTTTCCGCCGTTCGATGTACAGTATACAAAAGGAATGGCGCCATTTCTGCTCATCACCATTCTGTGCATTATGAAGTATTGCAGCTACAGAATATGAAGTCAGCACTGATCACATGGACAGCTGGTCAGGACCATAGCTCGATGCCACGTTATTTCAGTGTACTACTGATTCCGTGACCAAGTCGGCGAGGGGCGGGGGTCACCGGTGGAGTGAGATATACAGCTGACAATCATCGTGTGGTACGGCTAACGGGTACTACATGAACAAAAACGAAGCGACCCGATGGTACCCTCGCATAATTAATACAAACACATAGGAACGACGAGGTACACGCTAAGAATGGGTACCGAGCGTGCTTAAGGCTACGGAGGATCTTACTCACCCCCCATCCCCAGGTTTCCGGTCACTCTAACATCTACCACTATTTTCTACTTCATAATATAAATCGGCGCCGCTATGTTGACAGGCTGTGTATGTGCACCTTCGGCTGGTTCGTGCCTAGCGTTGCTGCTGGCTTCCCTTGCGACTGCTGGCTGCTCCGTTTGCTGCATGAAGGAACGTGGTCACGTGGGCCGAACCAATGTCAGTCAGGAGAGGGGACGGGGGTCAGGAAGCGCTGTTTGTTCATACGACATGTGACAAATGCGTTTTTTTTGTTTATTGACACGCTGGGTAATCACGCACTGTGGCAAAAACAACTTCTAGGAGAACCGCCAAGTTCTACAAAAATAGAGACAATAAAACCCGTCTCACGCCTATCGCATACATAAGTGTTATGCGCCCGCACACGAGCGAGTAATTCTCCTCTGGTGAGGCTGTACACTCATGCCAAACGTATTTGAAGGCAACGTCTTTGAAAACGCTGGCCAGAATGGGAAGCTTGGATTCTACATCGCAAGAAGAAAAACTTACGTACCACAAAGCCATTGCACTTCGTCTACAGTACGGGCACATGCTCACCTCCAGGAATAATATCACAAAATATAAACAAAAAATAAACGCCGTGGTGTAGTCAAACTACAGGAGGAAACCAGTATCCCCAGATACCCGGGTGGCCGTGGGGAGCGCAAACGCTTGGTCAGCGTTCGCTGGCTAGGACAACGCCAAAACCGAGGGGTTAGCGGGCGTTGCACCCGAGGCCAACGACACCGAGGAGGTGAGACACAAGGATGTGTCGGTTAAAACCACGACAGGGGTGGCCTTTTCTAAGGCAGGAGTCCTGACAAGGGCCGCCGCCGCAGCGAAAGCTGCTGCGACGGCAGCTCACATTCAAAGGTGAAATTGGACTCGAAGGACTCTTCCGTGGCGAGAGGAGTCAAGGCGGCTGTTTTCGAGAAAGAAGGGTGTAAGAAGACGTTTTAGTATCGGTGCGAAATGCAGGTCGGCGCCCGTAAAAAGTACGAGTAGTGCGTCGGTGTTGGTGACTTCTAAGGAAAAGGCACTGGCAAGGTCCGCGACTGCAGAAACATCTGCTGCGACCCAAATGCGAATTATGGCGCCAAGGGTGGCCTCGGTAGTGAAGAGCGAAGTGAAGGTTTAGCAAACGAGAGTTACAAGAGTTCCGGCGAAGGATGCTGAGGCGAATAAGGCTCTCTGGTCAGAGGCAAACAAACGATAGCTCGTGTGAACAACACTCAATGTTTGGTTTTGGCTAGACCTGTCATAAATGTGTTTCGTGAAAAACAACAACGAAATAGCGCTGCAGTATCTCATGTAGTAGGGGACGTACTAGAAGGCATTGAGTACTTGAACAGCCCCTGACAACGGTGGTGTGTTATGTGCAGGAGAAGTGGTGTTTGAGAGAGATGCTGGTTTTAAGCAATCACATAAAATAAGCGACGAGGGCTGGGGCCTGGTGGAGATAGACAAGGGTTCCGATTTAGGGAGGGTAGGCGATGTTTGTCAGGGAGGACAATTGTGCTTTGTATTCCCATGTTGTTACTGTTTGCACAAAACTTGAGATTTGAGAACATGAAAACATGAGACACAATCTAGCAGCGCGCGTTCGACTGCGGATCTCCAGAGCACCGGACAGGAGCAGCCGGCTAAGAAAGCTCAAATTCATATCCCTACACAGTCGCGCCATGAGTGGACCTCACCTACAACATTACAACCGTTAATCATCGCGCTTTTCGCAAGACCGGTGTATGTGAAAACATTGAAGATACTATTGCGACGACGGTCACGAGGTGGTACCCTCATTGTTTCTGTTTTCGTCGTTTCTGAGCTCACCAGCTGGAGGTGGGACTGCTACTTTTTGTTACTTAGCTCTTTGCCCCTGCAATCGTTTGGTCTTGTCTGTTTGGTATTGGGGTGTCATCCTGACGTTGGCCCATCAGCTGCACAGATGGAAGAGCGGATCGTACCAGTCAACAGGATTCTTGCCCCCTCAGGACTCAGCCTTCGCCCTGTACGCGTTTTATGTTCCATTGTTCTACGACTATGTCTGATCTTTCTTTGGTTTACTTATTCGGTCGTTTGCCTTCATTGTTGACTGTCTTCATTCTCTTTATGCTTTTTCCTTTTTTTTCAGGTGTTCGTATCGTGGACACGTTCGTGATATTTTGAGTTGCAAGTGATTAGGAATGGTATGACACAGCTCGGCAGTACCGTTCCCTAGCGTATTGTTACTACGGTGCGCGCATTATCATGCTGTACTTGTCTATTTTTCTTCCCGCGATATGTTTTTGTTCAACCTATTGTGTGACCACGGGGTAGGTTGCAGGGGAATGTGTGTTTATGGAGTATAATACCCGTAATGGCAACTGTCCTGCCGAATGCTGTATTCGTTGCGTTACCATCGCTCCATTCGTTGCAACGTTAAAGACCAAACAAGCTCGAACAAGGTTCCGCGTACGCAGGTACTCGTTCAACCCGGGTACTCGCCTAAAATATAGCCCCAAATACTCGCGAGTTCCCAGGTCCCCCCCCCCCCCTTCGTAGATTTTGGCGAGTACTCGTTGGCGGCGAGTACTCGCAGGGGTTCACCTCTGCTGTACTGTTGAGGTGTTCTCCGTTCGTTGGGTATCCGTTGCGAACGGGTATCCTGACGTTTTCATTGCCCCTTCTATGTGGAGCCCTTGTATCGGACCAAAACAAAAATGTATATGTTGTTTTCTCGATTTTTGTTCATCGGAGCTTTCTATCTCGAAATTAGTGTAAAAACGGCTAACTCACCCAGGTTAAGGTCGTTTTCGATTCTGACCGAAGTTCTGGAGATTCGTTTGTTTTCCCTTTTTTTTCTCTTTAGAAAAACAATATCCTGATTTTCGTGAGGATAAAAGATATATTGAAATTAGTGTGGATTTTTATCTTGAAATTAGTGTGGATAGATGAAAGCAAAGACAGCCAAGATCTTCGGGAAAGCAACCAACTTCTCCTTCGTTCGGCAATTGAAGGCTGAGAGTGGCTGTCAGTTACGAATATATGCCGAGGAAAACTTCCGAAGACCAAAGGATATCAGATATAGGGACGAGCTGGGCTAGCCATATAACGGTATACTTGGCCGTTTCCTATGCGGGTTGATGTTTGAGCTTCAGATTATGTTCCGATCGTTTTTTCAGCGACCTAGTTTGAAAATCAAAACAGTCTTCTTATATCTGCGAGTAAACACGGATATGTTGTACGTGCAGATATTTGAGCAAACGGCGAGACCAACTGCTGTTGTTGTGGAACGGCGAGACCAACTGCTGTTGTTGTGGACTGGCGCCGCGAAGAGACGCGCCGAGTGCGCTGTACTGGGTGTAGAACCCAAGCGTCTGAAGCCAGGCTGGCTGCCTCTGGTCTGGCGGTGACGCGCCGAGTGCGCTCGAGTCGACCTGTCTTTGTGTTTTGTATTTTGAAACAACGAAGCATCCGAGCGTTGACTGACTGTACTGCTGCTGCTGCTGCTGCTTCTGCTGCTGCTGCTGCTGCTGCTGTAAAGTCTACGAGTACGGAGAGGCGCGCGCCGAGTGCGCTTCCCTTCGTCTCTAGGCCAGAGCCCGCGCCAGCGGACTGTCGTTTGACGACGGAGAGACGAACTGATCGCCGGCTGCGCGTCGGGCGCTAAGCAACGTCGCTGTGTCACCATCCAACTCATCGATCGTGCTGCTGCTGCTTGCTTGCTGCGTGGATAACATTTTGAATTTGGAGACCATGCCATTTTTCGATTTGAAAATCTGATGACCCAAGTCGTCGGATTTTGGGCCAAGGATTCTCAAATCGTTTTTTTTTCCGGTCGGAATTTGCACAATCGGACTGCATAGGACGGTGCTTTCGATTTTGAGATAAAAAATACAAATCGGAAGCTCGAAATCGAACCGCACAGGAAACGGTTATATATATACGGTTGTGGAATTAGCGAGTAACGGCCAGCATCGGCCTAAACATCGGATTGGCCATGCCCCCATCAGTTTTACGAGTTTGGACTTGGTTTTTTACACGGTGTAGTTCATGCACTCATCGGCAGGTTGCCCTTCGGCCCTACAGTATGCTTTTGTTTTTTTGTTCCAAGAGACAATATATATATAACTGTAATAATAAGTAGAACAAGACTGTCAGTTGTTTCGTCACGGGTCTGCTCGAGTGACTGGGATGATATGAATAGGTCGCGTATTGCGGCTACGAGTAGATACTTGTACTTGTCAACAAATACCAGGCTCCTAGTACATCACGAAGCCTACACCAATACCACAAATAACACATAGAACAGAAATTCTACGCAGCTCGAAAAGTTGAGTATCTACTATTCAATCGGTTGAACTCACAGCTGACGTATTTATAATAATTTTATTTAAATATAGGGGAAAATACGGTCGACAATGATGCGTGCTACGGCGGTAGAGGTAGCACTTTTTGGCTGGATCGCTTTCTGAACGATCGAGCTCCTTAACCCAAATTCGTCGGACTTTCATTTCTGTGACGAATAATAATCCAGACTATATTTCGGTCATGAGAATTCGCATCCGGCAGCACTTTATTTTCTTCCAAAATCGCTTTTTCGGTGAGGTGTGACGCTCCTTAGGGCCCGTACAAACGGAGCGTTTTGACCCTAAAAACTAAACCTAAAAACAAAACCTAAAAGGAGTTATGAAGATTCACTCCCTCTGATTGGCGAAACAGAAAAAAAGAGACCCAGGAGACCGCGATGGGATAGTTTTGCTCTTCGGTTTTGTTTAATCGAAAATCGATTAAAATGACCCTAAAAGCAAAACACGAAGAACGAACAGCCCAGCGACAACGGAGATCATGGCGACAACCGCAGCTACGAACGCCCCGTACACTGGACAGCCAGAAGACAGAGAGCAGACAAGGCGCGAACAACATGCGGCTGGTGCCAGGCAATGCAGTGTTCAACGCCGTAGCCAAAACCGTGGCTCATGGGGCGGTCCAAGTCGAATTGCGTGCTGCTGTACATTCAAAAATCATCTGTTGTAGCAAGCGGTGAAACTTTTTGTACAGCACCCGTACTTTATCCAGCGCAAATCTCGCGCTCCAGGCTACGGGCGCCATTGCAGCAGCAGAGCATGGTCGGCTAGTCATGTGGGCACACTCTCCTCTTTTTTCAGGGCTGGGCGTCGCCTCTACCGCAGCTGGGTGGTGCATTACTGCTGGTCTTCCACCTTGACCGTTGACTCGTTTTCGCTTTTGTTTTTCGCTTTTGTTTTTCACGCGTATCTTGCGTTTGTACACCATCTTCGATTTTACACTAAAAACCTAAAGTCTGTTCGTTTTTAGGTTTTGTTTTTAGGTTTTGTTTTTAGGTTTTGTGTTCCTCGTTTGTACGGGCCCTTAAGTGAGGAGCTCAGAAAAGACATTGTGCACCTCTATCGTAGCATGCGTCCAATAGATTTTCACACTTTTGGTCTATTGCTGGCTGTACTCTGCTATATTTAAACAAAGCACTCGAAACCCTCGTGCTCGGATCAGTCTCGCTAGCTGAAGCGCACTTGGCCAACATCAGCAGCAGTCTACCTCTTACGCAAATTGCTCACGTGCTGTGCGCTAAAGGGTGTATTATCGATCTGAGAAATGTGGATGATCGGATACAACTTTCGTATTGAGCTCGCTGGTCCTCTCCTTGTCCGACAACAAACTTCCAAACCAAACCGAAATCGAATCACACTCAGCTCTCGCCTTTCTTTCTGCTCACAGTACTGCTCACTCTTCTGCTGCACAGCTTATCCTGCTTCGAGCCCCAAATGCTCTCGACGACTCCCCTGCTGCTGTCTACCCTCGCTGCTGCTCGATGCTGCTGCTCGATACTGCTGCTGCTGCTAGACCCTGCTCTCTTCTGAAACATTCAAGCGTTCCTGCAAGACGAGGCAACCCAAACTCGTCCTCTCCGACGTCATCTCCTTATTTATTACTTGTTTTCTCCATCCAATCATATCATCCGAATTGTGCCTTTACTGGTCAATTCGGTACTGGTGTTGTTCATTCATTTATCATATATATGCTACGACGTATTCGACCCCCATACTCAAAAGCCTATTGAATGACTGAACTCGTTGAACCAGCAACTAATGTTCCACCGATACTGTCGTAATTCCGTACTGGTATCTTGTGCTCTATTTCCCAGTAAAATATATTGTCCTTTTTTCCGCATCCTCATATTTCTACAATAATAAACTTCTAAAAGGCCGGATCTTATGCAGTATTATTTTTGTGATTGAAAACGGAAGGAAGTCGGATTTTTCACCGGCAACAAATTCCACCACATCGTTCTTCGGTGTGCCATCTTATCGTGATTTTGGTTTTATTTCATGGGGGAACCAAGAAAATCAGAACATAACTGAGATTTTGAACTCCACGACACGAACGAGTGATCTACGCCGGGTTGGGCGATCAACCTTCACCACGAGGTCTTCGAAGACGGGCAGGGAACGGACTGGGAACCTCCTGCGGAGCTGCGTAAGGGCTTGTCTAGTCGCTGTGGGCCAGCAAGGACCTCTCGCTCTCACGGAGCATGAGCTGCTGTAGCGGCCGTAGTCAGAAAAAAGCCGTTAGATTGTTTTGATGGTTTGTTTTGGCCATGGCACAGCTAGCTGCTGCTGTGCGGCCACAACACATGCGATGGTGGCCAAGGTGCTGATGCTTTCCCTCTCCCTGGTGGTCGATGCACGAGTGCTGTGTCCCAGCTGTGTTCAAGAGTAGCCAAGCACGTAGCGCCGTGATCCGTCGTGAACCCACAGTCTATAACCCATACAAAAGTATAGAATGCCTCCGAGGTCTCGTGCAAAAGCGTTTTCAATCACTTTCTAAAATATCACCAAGTGGTTGAAAAAGGCAGCCAAAAAAAACCATTTGGTCAGATTTTATCGATGATAATATCTCGGAGGAACATTTTTTCCACCAAACAGGCCCCATAAGATGCGATTTTGATAAAATCTGATTATATTTGGGACCAGATACCCCGAAACCTCCGTAAAGATTAATATAATCACCAAAATATTACTGCATAAGCAATATCTCGGAGGAACATTTTTTCCACCAAACAGGCCCCATAAGACGCGATTTTGATAAAATCTGATTATATTTGGGACCAGATACCCCGAAACCTTAAACAGGCCCCATAAGTTTCGGGGTATCTGGTCCCAAATATAATCAGATTTTATCAAAATCGCGTCTTATGGGGCCTGTTTGGTGGAAAAAATGTTCCTCCGAGAGGGTTTCGGGGTATCTGGTCCCAAATATAATCAGATTTTATCAAAATCGCGTCTTATGGGGCCTGTTTGGTGGAAAAAATGTTCCTCCGAGATATTATCATCGATAAAATCTGACCAAATGGTTTTTTTTGGCTGCCTTTTTCAACCACTTGGTGATATTTTAGAAAGTGATTGAAAACGCTTTTGCACGAGACCTCGGAGGCATTCTATACTTTTGTATGGGTTATAGACTGTGGGTTCACGACGGATCACGGCGCTACGTGCTTGGCTACTCTTCTTGAACACAGCTGGGACACAGCACTCGTGCATCGACCAGGGAGAGGGAAAGCATCAGCACCTTGGCCACCATCGCATGTGTTGTGGCCGCACAGCAGCAGCTAGCTGCGCCATGGCCAAAACAAACCATCAAAACAATCTAACGCCTTTTTTCTGACTACGATCGCTACAGCAGCTCATGCTCCGTGAGAGCGAGAGGTCCTTGCTGGCCCACAGCGACTAGACAAGCCCCTACGCAGCTCCGCAGGAGGTTCCCAGTCCGTTCCCTGTCTTCAAAGACCTGGTGGTGAAGGTTGATCGCCCAACCCGGCGTAGATCACTCGTTCGTGTCGTGGAGTTCAAAATCTCATCTCTGTTATGATTTTCTTGGTTCCCCCATGAAATAAAACCAAAATCACGATAAGATGGCACACCGAAGAACGATGTGGTGGGATTTGTTGCCGGTCAAAAATCCGACTTCCTTCCGTTTTCAATCACAAAAATAATACTGCATATTATCCAGCCTAAGCAATCTCTTACCACTCTCCTATGCTCAGATTCATATGTATACTATATGCAACAGTAGTATCCCAGATCAATACCCAGCAATACCCAAGACTACGACGTAGTGTTGTTAATCAACAAAAACAATTAACATTTCAGTTGATTAAATTTTGTGATTAATCATAATCAATAACTAACCACCGTGGCAAGGGCACACAAAAAAAAAGAAATTGTCATTTGGGGGTATACCCCCCGGTTTTCCCGGCCATTTGGGAGTATAGGAAAAACGAGCCCGCGGAACGTGCTCCCGCGGGCCCAAACAGGCGTCAAACGCAATTCCGAAGCCCTGGCGATATGCCCGAAGCTCATGCCAAGCACACACACGACTTTTGTTTTTTTTCAGACACGTCCTTGGGCCTGATGGGACGGCGGCGCACGAGGGAGCAAACGAAGTCCCCCCTTTAACCACATCTTGGGGGGTGATATCCCCACGTACCTACTAAATGTATCTATTCCCCCCAGTTGACCACTTTTTTCACCCCGTTTGACCGAAACGATACTCCCTTTTGACCATCTGTGACAGCCTCAAAAACGACTACCAGGTACTGCCGTAGTCGTTTTTGAGGTAACAGCAGTACCTGGTAACAGCCCAAATAGACCAACGGGGTGGAACATACAGAACTTGCGAGTGGTCGGGATCGTTTGCCTCCCAAGAAATAAACATCGGCACAACCAAGCACAACTATACAAATCAAATGTTTATAGACGATATGCAGATATCGACTCTTCTGAGAAAACGTGACGGTGATGGGAGAATCAGAACACATACTCGTACGCGTATGCTCGGCATATGGGTCGTGAGTTGCTGGGTGCTTGGTGCTTGGTGCTTCGTTGTTGGGTGCTGTGGGTCATGGATGCTCGGTGTTGGGTTGTCGGACGGGAGGGGTCTTTGGGGCACGAGCAACATCAGGCGCCACGAACGGTCGTTAGTCTTCTTGAGAGGTGTTTTCCTCCTGTCCCCAACGTATTCATCCCCAACGGCAGGCTGGTGTGTTTGAGTACGGATCACCAGGATCACACCCAGCAACCAAGCACCAAGGACCCAGCAACCCACGACCCATACGCCGAGTATACACGTATGTGTTCTGATTCCCCCATCAAAGTCATGTTTTCTCAGGAGAGCCGATATCTTCATGTCGTCAATAAAGATTTGATTTGTATAGTTGTGCCGAGATTTATTTCTTGGGAGGCAAACGATCCCGACTACTCGCAAGTTCTGGATGTTCCGCCCCGTGGTCTATTCGGGCTGTTGGGCGGTGACGTGGATACGTAATGCTGTAGTCGTTTTTGAGGCTGTCGCAGATGGTCAAAAGGGGGTATGGTTTCGGTCAAACGGGGTAAAAAAAGTGGTCAATCGGGGGGAGTAGATAGATTTAGTATGTCCGTGGGGTTATCCCCCCCCAAGATGTGGTCCAAGGGGGGACTTCGTTTGCTCTCTCGTGCGCCGCCGTCCCGCTAGGCCCAAGGACGTGCCTAAAAAACCAAAGTCGTGTGTGTGCTTGGCATGGGCTTCAGGCATCTCGCCAGGGCTTTGGAATGACGTTTGAGGCCTGTTTGGGCCCGCGGGAGCACGTTCCGCGGGCGCATTTAGACCCTACCCCAGATGGCCGTACACACAGGGGGGGTATACTCCCAAATGACCATTTACCATCAAAGAAAGCACTCCAAACGTCAGACACAGGTAGAGGAGCGAGCGCGCAACCGCATGGGCCTCCTTCGAGGGGAGGGGGTATGCGAAGATAAACCGAGAAGCTTTGTCGACTACTAGTAATAAGTACTCGTTACCTGCTTCGGACGTGTTGGGGATCCTTAGTAAGTCTATTCCCAAAACTTCCCACGGCTCCAGGTACCTTGCAGGGAGTATAGCTATGCGTTGGCTTCGCGAGCGCTTCCTACGCCGACACCCGCACGACAAGACATACTCCCTCACATCCCTGCACATACCTGGCCAGTGGAAACGATCGCGCAGTAGCGCAAGCGTCCTGCCGACGCCGGGGTGTCCGTGCTGGCAGTGTACCAAGGCAAGCAAGTCAGCTACCATAACGCGCGGGACGGCCAGGACCGACGTGCGCCTCTCCAGCATTCCGCGCTGCTCTAGGTCGTACCACACCAAGTTATGATCATCAAGGAGATACCTCGCTACCTCTCTATCTCGCGCGCGCTCACCCCCCCTGTTCCTCCCTCACCCCCAAGAGCCTCCTTTTTTTCCAAGAAGGGGGTCGTCCGTCTGCCGCCTCACCAGGCCTGGAACGTCGCGCAGCGCCTCGATGACCCGTTCTATTACCGCTCGCTCCGGCGCCCGTTCACTACGAGGCAACCCCCCTCGCCTCGTGGGGGCCCCGCCCAAGCCGCTTGGTACTGGCGCCGCACCCGTGCGGCGTGTATCCGCCCCTCCCGATGGGGACTGCTGCTCGTCACCGCCGCCACTACCACGGCTCCGCTGTGCCGTAGTTTTCGACGGCGAGCCTGACGCGACTGGGGGAACCGGCAGTATCAGAGTCTCCCGAGGCACGTGTACCGCCCGAGGCGTGTGATCGGGGAGTGGACGCAGCCGGACCGACGGCTTGTGCGCGCGAGCCGACCGCCGCAACGCCGGCGATGCGCCGGCTCCCACCGCTGCTAGCCGGTCGTGAAATGCGAGGGGGGGTAGCTCTTTGTCCCTTGGGGCTTCGTCCCCCGACTCTCGGAGCGCGGCGCTGCTGTGGTCGGTCTGCGGAATGCTGTCGACAATGGCTCTGAGCAACGAGGGCGCAGCGGAAGGGCGTGGGTTCATCTACTGTGATTTCGACAACTTTGGCGAGCGCGTTGCGATCACTACCTTCTTCTCGCGCAACCCCCCCGAGTCTACCACCCCTTCCCTCGTGGGCTCTAGCTCTCTCAACAGGACACCATCCAAAACTGTCCCCCGCAGCCCCACGTAATCGCTAGGCTTGCCGGAGGTCGCGTCATCGGGGAACGAGTCATCCATGGAGTCAGCGGGGGAGCCCGGCCTGAGTAGGCGCGACAACGCGTCGGGCATCAGGTGAGACAAGCCCGCCCTCCATCGCATGATTATGTCAAACTCGGCAAGGCACAGCAACCAGCGGTACAGCTTGGGGTCTAGGTCGCGGCTACGGAATAGCCAGGTGAGCACGGAGCAGTCAGTAAAAAGCGTGAACGGTCTACCAGCTAAATACGGCCGAAAGTGCACCACTGCCCACAGAACCGCCATACACTCCCTTTCCATCCCCCCCCAGCGCGCATCGGTCGCCGACCACCGGTGGCTCGCGTAGGCGAGGACTCTCTCCTTTCCTTCTATTTCCTGCGTCAGGACGGCGCCAGCCCCCGCGGCGCTCGCATCTGTGTGAAGAGCGAACGGCGTGCCCCAAATGGGAAACACGCGAATGGGGAACGAAGTCAGGGCCGCCTTAAGGGACAGGAAGGCGTGCTGTTGGTGTTCGGTCCAAGGAATCAGGTTGCGCCGGGAGCGCTTAGAGGTAATGGTTTTGTCCCGCAGGATGTCAATCAACGGTGCGGCTAATATACTGTATCGTTCAACGAACGGCCTCAAGTATCCCGTCATGCCCAGAAATGCGCGCAGCTCCTCAACCGTTCCTGGTGGGGAAAGTTCCGCTACCGCCGCTACCTTGAACTCTGAAGGTTGTACGCCTTGCCGGTCAACGACCATGCCAACAAACTCCAAGCTCGCACAACACCAATTAGACTTTGAAAAGTTCACCTAAAGCCCTCCCGCTTGCACGCTGCGGAGTATCGTTTCCACGAGGCCAAGGTACTCATTGAAATACGCGCTGTAGATCAAAATGTCGTCGAGATAGTTCTCTACCCCGTTCCCTTTCAAGTCTCCCAGCAAGTCCGTTACCATGCTCGCGAACGCCGGCGGTAATATCTTCAAGCCGAAGCGACACCGCTCATACTCCCACAGCTTCCTGAAGAGGCGTCCCGGAACGCCGTTTTGTGGCGATCCGGCTCCGCGATAGGAAGCTGGAAAACCCCAGACGCCAAATCGATCGAAGTGAACCATGCGCTACCGGCCAGCCTCTGGAAAATTTCCTGAATGTTCCCCACCCCACCACTGTGAGTCATCATGCAATCGTTGAGGCCACGGCAGTCCTGGCACAACCTCAAATTACCGTCTTTCTTACAAACCATCACGCATCGAGCGGCCCAGGCGGAAGTGGATTTACGGATAATTCCTGCTTCGGCTAGTTTCTTCACCTCTCTTTGAATAGCATCTGCCTGCTCCGGCAAGAAGCGCTGCTGCTTCGCCGCGATCGGCGCGCACTCTTCATCGATTAGGGGAATTCGCAACTCTCTTACCGTGCACGCCCGGACTCTCTTCGTATCCTCCGGGAATAATCCTGCTACATGGGGTCTCAGGGTATTCATCAGCTGATTTTTCTGAGCCACGCTGAGCTTCCCGATGTTGGGATCGGACAGCTCCACCCGTCGTGTCGGGGTCTCGGTGCTGCCCGCGTCGGGGACAGGCATGGGGTCGTCAGGGGGCTCCGGGACGGGGTCAGGGGGCGGGTAAATGAACAATGTGCGAAGGCGATCCTCATCCCTCACATTAAGGGCAATGACTTTCGCAATAGGGTGGCCGCTCCGCACTACAACGGCCGCCTTACCAGTGTGAACCACCTTGCAGTACAGCGGGGTGCCTGGCTCCCACTATTGCACTCCTCGCGCCATCCCTACCGCTGCTCTGTTGTCGGTGTCATACTGCAACACCGGCTGAATCAGGACCAGCTGCGTTTCGCTGGGTTGGGGTCCTTTGACATACCCCTCGACCGCAAATCCCACAAATCCCGGTACCTCTACCTGCCGTGACAGTCGCAGCTCCCACTGGAGAGTCCCGTCGTCCCCCCATACTGCCTGGCCTACATAACATATCGGGAGGGGCGGAGCTAACGGGGGCGCTGGGTATGGCGCGAGTGAGGGTGGATAATCAACAGTGGGTTTGATTGCGCAGCACTGGTCCCATAAGTGCTTAGCAGCCGCACTGCGTGGTTGGAACGGCACCCACGGGGCTCCGGGCGACAGCTGAAACCCCCTCCCTTCTCCGAGCGAGATAACAGTGCTGTTAGACCAAAACAATCTCGCCCCCAGGATGAAAGCGTACGGTAGACCCCGCACCACCCTTACCGAGATGTCCCGGGCCTTATCTTCCGTAGGCAGTACGATGGGCAACACCGTCGATCCCATAAGCTCCATACCGGGGACCTTGCTCCCGGCCGGGTTCGCCGCCTGCAGATAACCCCTACCCCGACGATTAAGCTTGCGCTTCCCCGCGCTGCCTGCCCATGACTGGACACTACGCCAAAATGCCAGAGATATATAGTTGCCTCCCCCGGCGCCCGTGTCGATGAGGATACCTACCGGAATACGGCTCGCTACTCTCCTGTGGTTCCAGAGCCTTCCCTGAACCCACACCTGCTGCTCGTTCCGCGACGCTGCTAACCTATTGTCGCCTGTCCTCCCGACCGTGACCAGGGGGCTAGGTCCCCCTATAGCCTTCCCCAGGGGTGAGTGCACGCCCGGGGCGCGTCTTCAGGCGTAGATCCCGTCGTCGCCCCTGGCGTCTACCGATTCCACGTCCTCGTCGTAGAACGCCGCCACGATGTGGGCCTGCTCCTCCGACAAGGCGTACAACTTGCGTTTCGGGCGTGGCACCTCGCGTCCTCCCTCGCTCTGGTCTGGTGCACGCCTTTTCCGGGTAGCATGGGCCTTAAAATATCCTGCCGGCATGAGGGAAGTGTCGTGGTTGAACGAGCACACCGAACGCGAGCAGACATCCTGGAACGCGAGTGAGAAGCAAAGCTTATGCCGCGACAAACATGCGGCCCTCTCCTGGTGCGAGGCGTCCACCGCCAGCAACCCCGGCAGCGTTGGAGCGGCGATGACCCGGCCCCTCCCACGTTGCCCCCTTGGCTGCTGCCTCAGGATGTCCACTGCGGGCGGTGAGCCGCTGCTGAGGGGCCTTCCGTCCCGAAGGGTACTCCATGTTGACCCGGCGAGGAGGCCGCTTGGTTTGTGATCGTGGCGACGGCCGGGTACTGCTGGCCGGCCTCGTCGCGATGTCCCCCCATCCCATAGCGGCGGGCATCCGGGCCCTGTCGTCGTGACACGTTGTACCCCTAGCCGCGAGGAGACGCGGGCCGCGCCGGTTTCAACTGGTCGAATACGCACTCACCGTGGCCCATCGCGGCGAACGCGTCCCTGCTTGATGCCGCTGCTGCTGCCCCCCCGAGAAGCGCGGCGATGTCGGACCGCGACTGGCGGAACAGGCGCCGCATTGTCACCATCGACTCCTCCCCCACGGATGCGAAGCGCTGCATAGGTCCACCCTTGGGCCCGCCGCGGGCGGCCAGTTGATACACGTGGCAGCGAGCTGCAAGGAGCGTGACCATCCCTCCGAAAATAGATTATGTCATCACCCCTCGAGCCCTCATCGGCGCGCCCATGGGGCGCGCAAAGTCTATCCGCAACGGCCGGACCTCGTCCGCTATCCGCAGCAAACGCTCGTGCACCACCCCCTGCAGGCCGTTCTGGTCGAACGCGCTGGGCAACAGCATCTGAACAAGCCGTTCCAAGAGGTCGCTCAGCTGCCGTTCTGTGATGTATCGCCAGAAGAATGCCGCCTAGGAGATGTGTGGGTGGACCGGGTCGGCGATGAGTGCTTGGTAGACCGCCGCGAGACGGCGCGCGGCGGCCTTCCACGCTTCCGAGTCGCTCACTGTGATGCCGTTCAACGCTCATTTCGCTGCCTCCCGTCCCCCGGCTTGTTGCAGCTTTTCTCTCACCAGCTTGCGCAAGCATTCGGTTACCGACACATCCGCCGCTGGGACCTGGGAAAAGGAACCGTCTATCCCCGGCACCTCCACCATATCGAAGGATGACATCTCGTCGTACGTGCCCAAGTGGTCACCTATGGTATCCTGCAGCCACTCCCTGCGCAGTGGCGTTATCTTATCAAGGGGGGGGCGGTAGTGAGTAGAGCCTGTGGCGTCGAATCGGTCTGCCGTGAGTGCCTAGGCCCCCCCGTCGGTCATGGTGAGCACCTTCGGAAACTTGTCTTGGAAGAGGACGGCGCTAGTGTGGATGGACAACGCTTCCTGGGACACCCCCGTGTACATAGGTCCCGAGGTGGACTTTACATCGATCTTGCCCCTGATTAGTCTGATCGGCTTGTTAGGGTCGGGCACTCTGCGCCCTCCACGCCCGTCCCCCGGGCCCCACTGGGCTGCTGGGGCCGCCTGTGCCGCGGGATCCACTGGCGCCATGGGCGCCACCACCGGCGCCACCTGCCCCCCCGCGGTTAGCAGCGCTGCGGGGGGCACCTGTGCCGCTGGGGCTACCTGCGCGGCGGGACCCGCCTGTGCCATATCCGGGACCGGTATACCATAGGCTGCCAGGAGTTGCCGGAGTCCGGGAGGTATCGGCAGCGGCTGGCCCACGAGCAGAGGTAGAGGCTGTGAGGCGAGCGGCGGCGCCCCCTGTAGTAGGGGAAGCTGTCCCGGTTGTAGGGGCGGGGCTGGTCCCTGGGGCAGGGGGGGGTTACCACTGCTGCGGCTGCGGCTGTGGTCCTGGAAGCAGCAGAGGCTGCCCCTGATAGGGCCCCGGAGGCGGCGGCCCCGGCGGGAGCGGGGGCTGCCACTGGCCCCCTATGTTGCGTAATGAGAGGGAGGGGTTGACAGCGAAATAGTCGGCAGTCGGCGATATCCCACTTAGCCGCTACGCATAAGTAAGCACTGTAGCGGCTCACCACAAGATTAACTAAATATTGCATTTTTGAGCAGCGTCACCCCTGACCCTTGCTAATATTACACAGTAAACAACAAAACAAAAATAGAGGCGAAGGGGTTGCCGCAAAATCATGCACCAGCACGTACAAATGTAACGGCTCAACAATCACGCACAGACACGTGCACAAAGCGCTGCGTCGAGCGTACGCTACCGGTACACGCGACAACTTGAAGAGAGCGGTATAAAGTATGATAGCGGTATAAAGCGTTATCTGATAGCGGTATAATCCGTTATGCGAAAAGTGTTGCGTCACGACTCAAAATCGCATCAGCCTACTGGTATCGTAACATAATATACGGGAATGCTGCATTTTTGAGCAGAGTCACGCCTGACCGCTATTAATACGACACATAAGTGAGCGGAGTTGACGGTCGGACAAGCAAGTACAAGCACGTGCGCCGAAGGCTGCACCCACGACTCAAATTGCATCAGTCTACCGGTATCGTATCATAATATGCATGAATGTGGCATTTTTGAGCAGAGTCACGCCTGACCCCTATTATTACGACATATAAGGGAGCGAGTTGAAGGTCGAACAAACAAGTACCGAAGGCGTTGTATTGACGATCAAACACGCCAGTACGAAACGTGTTGCATTTGTACGGGGTTAACGGTCACGCAAGCAAGTACATGCACGTGCAACAAGGGCTGCCACACGATTCAAAATTGCATCAGTCTATTGGTACCGTACCATTGTACACGTGAATGGGGTATTTTTTAGCAGAGACAAGCCTGACCCCTATTGATACGACACATAAGTGAGCGGAGTTGACGGCCGCACCGCGAAAAGCATCTCTTAAAACGCTACGCGCGACAAGCAAGAATATTGCCCTTATGAGCAGCATCACGCCTGGCCCGTACGGTATCAAAGCCATGACGATGGTCCTACAAGCGCGTATAAGTGCTGTGTCAAATATATGCCAACACGTTATGAGCGTCAAGCGGACATGTACATACCTGGTGTATGATGGATCGAGGGTCACTCGGCGCACCAGGTGCGAGCGAGCTTCTCACCTATGTGCGTGCCTGAACTATTCCTACTAAGCATGCCACTGGTAGTATAATCCGGACATACGGTGGTATCATGCGGACATATGAAAGCTCGTGTGGTCGTCGGTCGCGTCATCAGTACCATGGTATCTTTCTTCTCCCCCCTATCATTATCCAACTATCTCACCTCACTCCCTGCCGTGCGCGCGAGTGTGGTCTCGCCTCTGTTGATGGTCTATCGAGGGCAGGGCTCAGCCCCCAGTACTAGAGGTGTAGTGTGTATGTAGGTACAAGGGCTCCGCTTCGCGGGAGGCTGACGCCGCCCGCTACGCTCGCGCAAGGAAAGGGGTACAGAAGAGGCCCCCATGATGTAGTGCAGGCACCGCGACTTGAAAATGCCAAGAGGTTCATGGTGCAGCAAAGAAACGGCGGACTTGACATGCATGAAAAACATGCTCGGGGTGCACAATAGCTCCATGCTCCAGGACGACAAAGCTGTACGTTCGAAAGAGAAAGCACACAACACGGCTCACGGCACGGCGCTGCGCTGTCTGCTGTGGGTGTGTGAGTTGTGCATGTTTCGTGAGTATGTGTTGTAGTACAACAACACTATTAATATTACGAGTACGAAGTACTTCGTACTTTGTACGAGTATACCTGGTATACTTTATTATATGAAAGAGAAAACGCACAACACCAGCACGGTCGCCAAGTTGTGAAGAATGCAAAACAAAAAAATCCACAAAACTGAGAAAGACGTATGATACATACGTACTCGTACTCGTACTCGACTCGTACTCGACTCGTACTCGACTCGTACTCGTACTCGACTAGTTATCGTACTCGACTCGTACTCGTACTCGTATTATACTCGAACTCGTATTCGTACTCGAACAAAAACGGCAAGCAACAACAGCAGTAACAGCAGTAGCACTTCGAATGACATACGAACTCGTACTCGTATCGTGATCGCGCCGCTCAAAAAACAAAAAAGTTAAAACGACTGCTGTCGCGTTCTGCCACCCTCGACGCTTCCAGCCACCCCGCGATCACCTCGCCATCGATTCGGCCCGGGTCGAGCTTTACTACCTCTCTGCCCCAGTGAGCCCCGTGGCCCGCATCGCGTGAAGCCCGGTGCTCACCGTGGCCCTCGTTCGCCCGCTCGAGCATGATGGTGTTCAAACCGCCTTGCTGTCACTCTCTGATTAAAAAAATTGGTGTGTGTTCCGAAAAATAAGCACCGCTTGAATGTTCTTTTACACTAATAAACGACCTTTATAATTATGACATACTGGATTGATACAGCAAGCAGCAACGCAGACAAAGACCCTTCATGCTTCCCTCGTGTCTCGATGGACACGCCACGCCTAGCCACGAAAAAGGCGACCGCGCTCCTTCCGCCCCCCCCTCTACTGGCCAGCGCCCTCCCATAGCGGCGATGGTGCCGGGCTCGCCCGCGCTGCCGCACTCTCTGGGCACCCGCACGAACCCAAAACTGAAAGAGGAAGAAGCCTCTCGCAACTAAAGTATATACCGGAACAAAGAGAGGAGCAAGTAATGAAAGGAGGCGGTGTTCGAAGTGGGAGCTCTGAGAGGCGAGGGATGAGGGATCCCTGCGGGAGATATTAGTAAGTATGTCTATAGTGCTGACGGTGCCTATATCTGGTAGTGGTGTTCTATATTTCAATATACATTACCCCTTCTCAAACCTTATGTGTACTGCTACGCGGTTGATCATATGGTGCTTGCGTAAAACATAATGTACTGCTTCGCGGTTGGTATGCTGTTTTGGTGTGTATTTTTTGTGTTTATGATTTCGTATTACGCATATGGGTGAAACAAGTCTGCGTACGTCTAGCGGTGAAACGCGTCTAGACACCACCCCTCGCCTGGACTTGCAAGGCTCAAACGGCGACGGGTAGGCGCTGCGCACTAAAAAGGTATTATGTGCCGCGGCCGGCTCCAGGATACGTCCCTCCTTCTAAAAGACCGGCGTTGAACACATAAATGGAATGTGTGGGGCTACCTCATCTCACGTATATATGAACTCCCCGAGTCCAGCGTCTATTGAGTGAGATCGGGGTTGCACCCCGACAGACCCTGAGCCTCGAGACCGAGCTCTGCTGAGTGAGGCATACCGCGCGACTCCTATCGGGGTGGCGGACGCCGCGCTCACGCACCCACATTAAACCACCCACAGTGTACAGCATCAGGACCCCTGTGGTGTCTGCCCTCGGTCCCACATGGGGACCGAGGAGCAGACCGGTCATCACCTACCGAAGGTTCTCTCGAACGACGGACTCAGTGATGACTCCTCGCTGTACATACTGTTGCAACCTCTCAGAAAATCTTTGTTTCACTACCTGGGCTATGACGTAATTGTTGATCGCAGACCTATATGTGTTTTAGTCTAGCCTGCAACAAGTGGAACACAGAGAGACCTCCCCCTCAGTGAGCGATCAAAGAGAGGTCGACGGTCTGAACATGGGCCAGAAGTATGGTGCGGCACCGGGTCTAAAAGCAGACTCCCGTGTGCTTCATGAGAGAGGTGGAAGCGACTATTCTAGTCGTGCATACCGAATCTTCGTCGAGCTCGAACTCTGCTGAACGGTACCCACCGCAAACCCTTCTCGGGGGTGGACTCAGTATTCGTTCACTCCCGCTACCTCTCTCACAGCATAGCCCACGGATTCGGGGCTGGCCGTCGCTTCATTTCTACGGAAACCGACGACCACCCTCCGTGAGGCAATGCTGACACATCGTCTGAGAAACTCCGGGAGCCGCAGCACCGTCGGGCGCGCGAACGGGTAGCAAGCCCCCCTTGCGCCCGAGGAAGCTGCGGCCTATGTCCCGCTCTACCATGCCTTGTTCATAAGTGGGTGTGGGCTCTGTAGCCCTACCTACTGAGAGAGGCTGCTGTGCTGCGGTGTGTAATGCGGGTGTAAGGTTGCAACAAACAGACACAATGCAAAACAATCGGAGAAACCACAGAGCGAAAAACAACACAAAACAAAACCCAAGTCTACGTGTACACACCACAAAAAACTAAACAAAACAAAAAACGGTAGAAAAACAAGTGAAAATGAGTCACACCGAAGCCGTTTGCCTCCAACCCAAACCTCGGCGCTAAAGCTTGGTTGACCCGCCACTGGGTGCCTCACAGCATCAATGCCTCCCTCAGAAACCGATACCAGGCCTGACAACAGACCTGCGGGGTGACCGCTGGCTGAGCACCACCCCTCTTGGCCGGCCGGTGGCCAGGCTGAGCTGGGTACACTCTTGGCTACCCGGGGTAGTGATGAACGTACGAGTACCCATATTCTGCGCTTGGCGATGTTGTTTTGTCCCCCCCATTTTCTTGTCTTCTCTGTTTGCTTCGATCCGATCGACCACCGATACCTCCCCTTCCGAGGGTGGCCCATGGCCGACTACAGGTTCAGGCTAGCAAGCGGACCGGACACCATGTCACAAACGAACGGGCGATGCGCGTGTCATGCGTGCTAGAGTATCATAACCTGCCTCGCCAGGCCACATGTATATAATTCATGATCGAGGCTATTATTGTCCTCTTCTGGCCTTCGGCCTCAATAGGAATCCCGCATACTCTACAACACGTATATTATCGTTTCCAGTCACGGGCCAGGTCTCTTCATCCTATGACCCTGACTTTAGCGCAAGCTCAAGCTTCATTCGAGTTCATGTGCAAGACTGACACCTGCAATACCGTCGTTCCAGCCGTCCCGCTGTGCGTACGGCTGAGCCATCTCTTAGCTGTTTCTGCCGGTACTCTTCTTCGCAGGGGAACGCCGAGGATAACGAGCAATCTAGGTGGAGCTTGAGGAGGAGGAGGATGTTGTGCGCAAGCGCCACAAACCTCTACGTCCCCTATAGGAACGCATACGCCTTCAGGGTCGGGGGAATAATTCACATAATTCACTTTAGGCCCCACGCCATGATCTCTACTGGAAACCCCTCGGACCCTTGGTATCCCGCCGCAACAGATAGGGGTAACTTTTTGCCAATTAAATAAAATTATTATAAATACGTTGAGGCGTTTCGGTTCATTTTGAGCAACTTTTGCACAACAGATTAGGCAGTGTGTGTGGTGTAGAGGCAAAGGACGACCGCAGGAACTATACTGCTACTAGTTCTGTTGTAACCTTGACTGATTGTAGCGGACGCCCTGCTGCTGTGCCGCAGCTTTTCGGCCCACTATGTCAATGAAATGACAACGAGCCTTAGATCCATTCTTATTTCGTACCAATACGTCCGTAAATGTAATGTTGTTTCGATATTCATTTTATCAAACAAGCGGTTGTTATATCTACGGACAGAGTGGTACGTAGTTAGTGGTGCTTCGCGCAGCAAGATATATATGCATACATCCACATCAAGTGCGTGGTGTACGCAAACGACGACAAGAACAACAGGAACGCACTTGACGCAACTGCATAACTGCTGCCGACCTTTCGACTGTGTGCCGAATCACCCTACTACTGCTGCTGCTGCTGCTTGCTTCTGCTGTAGCAGCAGCAGCACACCACACACGAAGTTAGATCATCGGTCGTAACAAACAAACAAATTGCCAACATCGCGGCCGGAACAACACACACAGCAGAGAAAGGTGCGTAGTGGCGCAGGCAAACGATGACGACAGACAGCAAGAACGTACGCCTGCTATCCTCTCAGGCTGTGAGAATTGCACTGCTGCAGCTACTCCTGGGTGGTGCAACAGAACGGCAGAGGGGGAGTGTAGTTTTGTTGGTGGCGGTTGGCCTCATGGTGGGTGTCGTCGGGAGGTAGGATAATGTGCATGCTATCGGGTCTGCCTGTCCATCCTCGGTGATGCATGTTAGGTGTTTCGACACACGTAGGTAGCTATAGTGCACCGTGGGTGTGCCGCCTCACACGCATGGTGCTGCCTGGTGCTGCTGCTGCTGCTGGGCGGCAGGGTTGCTGCAGCGATGTACAAAAGCTTGAGGGTTGTACTCGTAACGCTTTGTTTGTGCTCAGCAGTAGTGTAACGGCACTGCTGACCAACCACGGTGAGTTTTGCAATTCAAAATGCAACTCAACGCTCACGTGTGATTGGTGGAAGCTCGACATTCATGTTTTATTTTCAAGCTGTTTTTTATTGCAAGTCATAACTTTGACCCTATTTCTTGGCCCAGTGCCAAATATTTTCTATCGACAAACACGACAAATGGATGGCAAGAAACTTGCTTTGCTTTGAGCCACGTAACACCATCAGTTTTTTTATCAAACCCCGTGCAGCAAGAGGCGTACTATGTGCAGGTTGCACCTGCAAAAGTTTTTGTGCAGGATGTCGGTTTTATTGGGTGAGGCTGGCCTTTTGGGCCGCATGTTTCTTTTTGGAAAAACGCCACCAAAACACGCGGTGGAGCCACGTGGCTGCCCCTGCCGACCTCGTGCTCCCCAAGGGGTTGGGGTTAGGGTTAGGGTTAGGGTTAGGGTTAGGGGTGTGTCTGGGGTTGGCTTGGTCTGGGTCGACGGGCAAGGATGAAATTGGCCACACACAGCCTGCACAAAAACTTTTGCAGGTGCAACCTGCGCATAACTCACGCCGTGCAGCAAGGATCGGACAGCTAGACGGCACCCTCGTCGAGGAATGGGTGGCCTGGAGACGGACCCAAGCACATTTCGTAGGTCCCATAGGTGGACAGCCCTCCAAGGCGGCCATAGTCACGTGTTCGTTGTCTTGGGGAAGCTGGGGCGACTGTTTGATTGGGACTAACTTGAGCATCAGCCCCAGACGGCACCACCAGTTCCACGCCTGCATGGGGTTCATCACCCGCGCCATCAACCCCTTCAGCAGTGCCATCAGCCACCATCATCTGCTGTCAGCACCACCATCTAACCCTCGATATCTTCCTGTGTTTCTGCAGCTCGTGTGGTCCAGCGCGACGGCGTATGGTTTTTATGGTCTTGGGTAGGCGTGATTGGTCACAAATGGCAAGTGGAATAGCAAATTCCACTTTCCAAACGCATGTCAACGAACAGATACGGAAATATCTGAAAACAACTTGGCAAATGTTTTGCTATTTTTGCCAGTAAAACTTGCCAAAAAAGGAAATTTGGCAAGTTATTTACTAAACATGCGTCGTTAAAAACGACGTTTACTAGCGTTGTGCTAAATACGTGATGTAGCGGTATAATATTCTCCAGTCTGAAGGACTGGAGTATCAAAAGCTAAATACCAAAAGTGATGCCAGATTTTCAAGTAAATAAGTGTGACAAAAGTGGCCCCAGTTATCAAGTTAATCAGCGTGACAGAAACGTGACCCCATAAACCAAGTTAGTAAGCGTGACAGAAAAGTGACCCCAGAAATCACACCCCGGGCACCCCTTGTCCGGTCGACCCTCAAAGCCCATTCTGGGCGTACAGTAGAAGCGTCGCGCTAGTTTTTGCACGCCTCGACAGCCTAGCACACGCCATGCGCCTCGGCGGAGTATCAGTAGCAGAGGTGGGGTGTGTGCGACACGCCGAGGACAGCAGCACGCACCGAGCAGATCAGCACGCAAACACGCCGAGCACTGAGTGACCTTTGGGAGTTCCACATCTATGAGGAATATTGTCCGAACAGGGGGAAAGGGGGTTGTGATGATCTGCGAACTGCGAAGGTCGCGGGTATAAGTACATGCCACGCCTCGCCACGTGTATGAGTACATGTCACGCCTCACTAGACCGCCTCGTCAGCTCGAAACAGCAATGGCGACTCTGAATCGGTACAGCAGCAGCAGCAGCAGCAGCAGCAGCAGTAACAACAGTAGCAGCAGCAGCACAACAGCAGTACATCAACGCTCGGATGCTTCATTGTGTCAAAATACAAAATAATACCAAGATAGGTCGACTCAAGCGCACTCAGCGCGTCGCCGCCAGACCAAAGGCAGCCAGCGTGGCTTTGGACGCTTGGGTTCTACGCCCAGTATAGAGCACTTGTCGCGTCTCTTCGCGGCGCCAAACCACAGCAACAGCAGTTGGTCTCCCCGTTTGCTCACATATCTGCACGTACAACCAGGCGACCTGTCTTGGTATTTTGTATTTGGACACAACGAAGCATCCGAGCGTCGACTGACTGTACTGCTGCTGCTGCTGCTGCTGCTGCTGCTGCTGCTGCTGTAAAGTCTACGAGTACGGAGAGGCGCGCGCCGAGTGCGCTTCCCTTCGTCTCTAGGCCCGAGGCCGCACCAGCCGGCTGTAGTTTGGCGACGGAGAGACGCACCGATCGCCGGCTGCGCGTTGGGCGCTAAGCAATGTCGCTGTGTCACCATCCAACTCATCGATCGTGCTGCTGCTGCTGCTGCTTGCTTGCTGCGTCGATAATATTTTGAATTTAGAGACCATGCCATTTTTCGATTTGAAAATTTGATGACCCAAGTCGTCAGATTCTCAGGCCGTTCCCTATGCGGTTCGATTTCGAGCTTCAATTTTTATTTTTCGATCTCAAAAACGAAAGCACCGTCCTATGCAGTCCGATTGTGCAGTATACTCCGAGTATCGAGTACATTTCGTACTCCGAGTACTGGCGGCCTGAATACTCGGAGTACTTGGAGTATGAGCGGTACTGAAGCCCCAAATACTCGGAGTACAAGGAGTACCCGCAGTATCGGACCCCGAAATACTCTGAGTACAAGAAGTATCGAGAGTGTTCACACCCGAAATACTCCGAGTACGAGCAGTATCCCGGAGTATCGAACCCCGAAATACTTCGAGTACACGAAGTACCTGAAGTATTTTATCTCCAATACTCCTTACTTCACTCCAAGGTATTCGGAGTATCTGTGCAGCATTGAAGACAATGAGGAACTACCCCTGAGCCCGCGAGAAAAACGCCGGACAAAGACTTGCATTTTGTTTCAGGACTGGAGACTAGCAACGCGAATGATACTCATTCGATTGCGATACGAACACATTGTAAAATACGCCTCGGTAGGTAGATTCTCCAGTCTGTGACTGGAGTGTTCTTTTCTAAACCCCAAAAGTGACGACATTATCAAGTGAATACACGCGACAGTTTATCAAGTGAAAAAATGACCCCTGATTATCAAGTGAAAGAGTGACCGGAAAAAGTGACCCCCACACACCCCGGGTACCCCCTTGTCCGCTCGACCCTCAAAGCCCGTTCTGCGCGTACAGCAGCGGCGTCGCGACAGTTTTTGCACGCCTCGACAGCCAAGCGCACACCATGGGCCTCGACGGAGTACTAGCATCAGAGGTGGGGTGTGTGCGACACGCCGAATACAGCAGCACGCACCGAGCAGATCAGCACCCAAGCACGCCGAGTACTGACTGACCTTTGGGAGTTCCACATCTATGATGAATACTGTTTGAACATGGGGAGGGGGGGGTTGTGATGGGCTGCAAAGGTCGGGTATGGGTACATGCCACGCCTCGCCACGAGTATGAGTGCATGCCACACCTCACCACCACGCTTCGTCAGCTCGCAACAGTGCGGAATCATGTTTTCAGTTCTGAATCAAACGAGTATGATGCGTACGTACAGCAGTCTAGGAAGCCAGGAGATGCTGACGGCAATTTCCTAATTTTCATGTGCTCGTAGTGCACCGCGAACCCTGATCCCACGACCGATACGTGGGAGGACGGTTCGCGCTTCACGCTCAAGATTTACGGTTCGCACTTCGCGCTCACGGCGACTCCTGCGAAGGGCTGATCATATTTTTGCAACTTGTGGTGGGTGGGAGCACGGTGCTG
This sequence comes from Saccharina japonica, assembly GCA_008828725.1. NCBI lineage: Eukaryota > Phaeophyceae > Laminariales > Laminariaceae > Saccharina > Saccharina japonica. The sequence goes on from MEHQ01000174.1 coordinate 1,051,159, forward strand.
AATATGATCAGATCCGGGTACAAAAACTTTCACCCAGCTGGGTGGACGGATTGTTTTCGCTGCAAGAAATGTTGACAATACGAACGACCATACCAAGGGCGGGTGAAAAAAAGAACCCGAGACCCTCACTCACATGTTTGCATTTGGGGCCGATTGGGGGGGGGGGATATTTTTCAGTTCCTATACTAAATCCTAAATAACCAATGACTTTTCCAGTTTCTATACTAATTCCTATATAACCAATGACTCAACCCTTGACTCAACCACAAGTTACTTGGCTTTAGAATGGGCACTTGTCAGCCACTGCGTTGAACTGGAAGAGTCACACAGCCAAGCGCAGAAGCAGCGAACAAAACAGCAGTCTTGGGTCTTGCAGTACACTGCCGTGTAGGCGAACGTACACCGCCTGATCCATTGCCTGATGCAACCTGACCATGAAACCTAATAGCAGACTGCAGACAATGAAACTGAGCCCAAGTAAGTCAGGTGACTAGAGCTTAGTACCCTCACCAGCAGAGCTGCCAGCTGCCAGTAGCTCGGAAAATGCGGCGAGACTTAATTATTTGAAACCGTCGAAAACGCGGCGGGATCCAAACAGTTGGATCAGAAGTGACGTGGCGTCGTTATTTTGTCAAGCACGCGAGATCCTTTAAAGGAACTACAGTAGTTTGCTCAAGTTGGCACGCGCAAATTTGCGCCGAGTTCGTTATGCACCTCGCGGGCTGTAACGGACCAAGTGTTTCACTATCTTGACTCATCCAACTCATCCGACTTTTCAGCACTTTGTTTGTTCGCCCTCCCTCCGACTATTATTGCAGACAAATTAAACCAAACACCACTTTCAACACTGCTCACCATCCAAGTTACTCACGGGACACACAAACAACACACGTAGGGCTCGTGCGAATTGTTTCGACAACGCCTTGCTGAGAAGCTGACGCCCAAAGCCTGAGAAATAGGTGTTTAGTCAGGTTTAGTTTTAGCAAAAATAAAATTAAATCAGGGTGTGTTGAGGGGGGGGGGTGAGGGTCTCGTTTTGTTTTTTTCACCCGCCCTTGACCACGCAGCTATTATTATAGTATAGTACAATGAGATACAGATGTCGTTTGACCTCGGGGGGGGGCGGGGGGGTTCCTTCAATTCTGACAAGTAGCTGTGTTTGACCGGTGTGAAAATGATAGTTGCGAAATGAAACCACTTGTATTCTGTGTGGACGGCCCGGACCGAGTGATCCGAAAAAACGTGCAATCAAAGTGATCCGCACGCACAATGAACAAACCTACGTACGACCTGAAAAATCTGACAAAACCACAAAATAATCTCTTGGATAAGCTGTACGCAGATACCTGGTAAGTATATTGGCACAGTACGCAGATAGGTGCATTGTGATAAATATCATGTACGTATCAGTTACAGGCACCATCATCAGGCATGAGCTTCGCTCGTCAGATAGGCTCTAACGGCGGGTGGATGTTCTTCCTCCGACAGGCACCTTGCCACCACATGCACGGTAGGAGAAAACACGCAGCACAGCGACTGACTGCTTGAAGTCGGTCAAGCTCTTGTATTGTTTCTCGAGGGAGGTGTGGTTATTACCGCAGCCACTCCTACTACTGTACACTTTGTATTTTGTGTAGGTGATTCGATGTCTGATTTGTTTCTCCCGTGTATACCTGCGTATGTATATGTTGTACACCGGTGTGCATTCTTTGTGGCGGATCACCAAAAAACTCGGACAAGGATTTTGAAAAGAAGCCACACAAAAGAATGACTTGATTTTACTGTAGTTTCACTCAATTCTGACCACTATTAATAGCTGCGTTCGACCTCTCACCGATACGCCGGAAAGGGCAGAGGGCATATCCATGCGACGGCATGGCCGAGAGCCTGGCACCCACAACAGTACTGGGAGTACGATGAGCAGTATGCAGAACCCCGATATTATATTTCCTTGCCGTTATTATTGCTTGTGGATACTTCCAAAGATACTACTGTACTTAATTTTCACGCATATCAGGCACATTCTTACCAGCGCCTCCAACACCTTGATTAACAACAATCTTCTCTTATGATAAGTTGATACTGGAGACAAGCACCGCGGATGATACTCATACGATTGCGATACTATCACAATTACTATATACTCTTCGTGTGTTGCTGGTGTTGCAGAGACCCAGCCCAAACACGGTGCTCGGGGTCACTGCTTCTGATGATCTTGTGCATAGCATGCGGTTGACGCAGATCGTGCATGCTTCTCGTGGCGTCTAATCTTCTAGATATACAACAAACACATCATCCGTGCATACCCACCTACTCCGCAAAACGCACGTGCAATGGCAGCAGAGTATCCCGCGCGGGTGATTTCCAGGTTTTCTGCAGTCGAGCTAATGAGCGGAACACTTTATCCTAGATCCCACCGGATCTCCGTCTATGACACTACCACAGAGTACATGCACAATGACTGGAACCCAAAGCCTGGTCTTCCACGTTCTACAACGAAGACAACAACTCGAGCTTCGCCATTTAATGGCACCGCTCTCCATCTTGTTTTTCTCTCCACATTCCGGAACGGTCTGCTGGAGTATCCACATTCTGGACGGACTGTTGGATTGTGCTGGCTGTCTCCGATATTCGTTAAACGTACCGGCCATAGACTCCATTGTCGCTTGGACAGACACGATCGACCTATGAAACGTTTGTTTCAGCAGTATTAGATAGCGAACACGTCAATGTTACCTTCTTTCACGCTTTCAATTTGAAGTCCCTGGTGTTTTCGTAAGCCATATCCGAGTAGGTTAAAATCTTCGAGAAGCCGACGTGACGAAATGGGCAGACGTTATGTGAGCCGTTAATTACCCACCGACCGATTTTCCTGAGCCACTCCCGAGTCACTTGGGCGTACGGACAAGCGAAAGCTCAGCAGTCGCAACCGCGACTGTTGGATGGTTTCTGGTCCCTGTCAGTGGCCGCGCGTGGGATTTATCACCACGCACGGAGGAAAGCACCTAATAGGAGAAAGAGGTTTTAATATTCAAGTCGGGCAATCGCCTGACCACCCAAGCTAACTGCACGGGGAGCCACAGGCACAGCCACATATTATGGTGAAGCGAGGGCGTCCCCTAATTCCACAAGCCGGCATGAAGACCGCTTGCCTGGGTCAACAAGGAGGGCCGGGCATGATGACCGCTTGCGCTGAGCTCCCCGGCTGTTCGGGTCCGCAACATTAGTTCACTTTTTTATTTGTATTTACTTCCTTGTAAATTGTTTGCTTCCTTCCATGGAAGTTTTCTTACTTCGAAGTAAACATTTTCTTCCATGGAAGTTTTTCCTTACTTTCATCGAAACTTCCATTGAAGTGAAGGCTATTTACCTCCGTGGACAGGGGCGCCCGGAACAGTCGTTTTTCGACACCTCACATAAAAAATGGCCAGAATGGAAAACAAACCGGAGCGCTGTGGTCACAGGACGGGTTTTAAGAAAACCGTTTATGCAAGTGATCTACTGTAAAACTGAAAGCAAGCTTGGAAAACAATATTTTGTCTTCGGAATCATCCCGTGATCACAGCGCTCCGGTTTGTTTTCCATTCTGATCATTTTTGATGTGGGTGTTGACCAAATACTGTTCCGAGCGCCCCTGCCCGTGGAAGCAAATTTATTTCCCATATTCCCTGGAGGTCTCGGTCTGAAGAGGACCTTTGGCCACTACATAGGTTTGTGGCGTAACTCCGCGATGCGCGCTACACGGTTTGTAATATCCCGTTCGCAATTGGTCCACGTTTTGGTATTCGAGATGGGCCCACTTTGTGTGGGACGGTGTACCCACTGGGAGCAATGGGTGAATTCATGCCCTCGCTTCCATGTTTTACTTCCATAAAAAATGAAATTACTTCCAATTTACTGCGTTTTGTTGACCGTCATGGCCAAACACGGCACAACGTGAAATTGCCACCACGGTCATCACGAAAAGGGCCTCTCACCAATATATAGATGTATTCGAAAAACTCGGAAGTTTCTCGGGCTGCTGATACTGCCTTAACTCAGTTGATCGATGAACACTTGAGCACTAGTAGGCGAACCTACCTGGGCCTCTACTTCGACCGTCCGAAGCGTCTTACGCGGCCACAGCAGAGTGTAGATGCCAAACGGGAGCTAGCTCCGGAATGATCGAAATTCTTGCTGCTGAGCAAAATCGTTTCGTGATGCAAACACAGCAATGCCTTTGCCCTCTCTTGACAATCCAAGGGCCCCGACAACTCCTGGAGACCGTAACGAACATTGGTCGTAAGCGGATTTGAGCATTTGTAGACTTGGAGCCATTGGCGTGTTCGAATAGGAGTCATTATTTGGAGTTTTTGCACCAGAAATAGTATTTATCGATGCTTGCTGTAACAAAGACGAACGTATTTGTTTCAAAAGACTCAATCAAGTACTCTTTTTTTGTTTTACCGAAAAGCTGTGAACATCCCCCTTAAACAGCCCTTACGTTTACCCCCAGAGCGGTACGTATATTTCAGCCGCGTGAACAGCTGATCTTGGGGGCTTGGGATTAATACCTCACATGCTCCAATGCATTGATTTGGTTTGGACACCTTCGATAGCTCTTGACCGTATCGGTCGAAATAGTATTTTCCCTGCGAGGTTCTACCTGTCCATAGCGCTCGTGGTGGCGTCGCTGCAGAGGGCCCTTCGCACGCACGTAGAAGTCTCGAAAACGTTCAGCCACCCGTATGGGAAATGCTTCGTCTGTAACCCTTGGATTTTTTCAATATCCCCCGCCCTCTTCCCCGTCTTCCCTAGGCCTCTCTACTAAAGCAGTGAAGACAAGTTGCCATAATCTGGATTTCCAAGGTACACAACGGGGGACCCGGGTACCCAGGGCCCAAATACTCGACGACTATGAATTATTTATCGCATCCTTGACGGGTATTAGCAAGCCCGGTAATACCCGCGAGTACCCGGGAAAGCTGCAAAAGGGTAACATGTAACACCTCTATCTATTCATCACCAACTCGTGTACGGCACAGCAATTACGCAACGCAGGTAACGAATGCCACGTAATGAAATACCTCGGAAGTAATGTTTCAAAGGCGCAATACACGAGGAGAGCCCCTGAGCTTGACTGGACTTGAACATCATTTGTTTGATAACCGCTATAACATTTGCTGTAGGGCTGATTGATTGGTCGGATATATGATATGGAATCATTCCAAAAGTTAATATATTCCAAGAGTTCCCTACTGTACGTACTACGTACTACAGTATGTGTAAACCCTGTTCATTGTTTAAAAAAAAATAAGCGCACGTGTCTCAGAATGGTTAACACGTTAATAAAAGTAAGTGTCTCCTTCACTTCGGAGTCCAGCCTTTTCGGGATCCGTCCTGGAATCCGTTTTCTTCTTTGTTTCTTCGATGCATTTATTCGATTTATCCAAAAACAAAAAATGGTGCATCACGAAAAAGGAACAAATCACATCCATCAGGCAGCTCAGCGCTGTGCTGTGCTGCCGTGCTTTCTCCTTCGATTATACATATAACGTTGTTGTCCTGGGAGCATAATGGAGCTCTTGGCAGTTGTAAGTCGCCTGTTTCCTCTTTAATTTATGTGCCGTCTGTGACTTCCTTTCTTACTAGCCGTGTCCTTCATTATTTGACGTTTTCATGGCGCGTCATTGTATTTCCCATGGTTTGTCATGGCAAAAACCATGGCACACTGTCACGGCGCGCCGTGGCATTGCCATGGCAATTGGGATGGCAGTCCATGGCATTGCCACATGGCCACGCCATGGAATTTCATGGCGCTGCATGGGCCACCGCTAATGGTCATGATGTGTCATGGTAATTCCACGGGTGTGCCATAGATATCCATCGCAATGCCATGAGGCTCCACGGCAGTTCGTGTTTCATGGAATGCCATGAAACATCCCATGTCAGTGCCATGGTAAGGGCCCATGACGTTTGCCATGGAACGTACCATGTTAATTCCATGGTAAAGCCATGGTAATGCCATGGCACTGGCAAGCACTGCCATGTCGCATTCCTATGGTGTATGCATGGTATCGCTATGGGGGGTCATGAGTTCGCCATGGGCTACCATGGAATTACCATGACCGTCCGTAGCGTGGCCATGCTTGGCAGTAGGTGTCACGCCATTGCATTGGCCAGATAATGGGCTTGCCACGACAGTCCATGACAATGCCATGGTAACTCACGGCAATGCGATGCGCTTGGTATCACCACGACAGCCCATGGTAAAATGCCATGGGTTTCCATGGAATTGCCATGGTACACCATGGCAGTGCCATGACGGCCCCCATGGTAATGTCATGGCGGTCCATGGATGTTCATGGCAATGCGATGGCGTGCCATGAAAGTTCACGTGGAAGATTGTACGCAGGAAATCTGGAGTTCGCTTGTGGAGCGGGAGTTGAATTTTTACGTATCAAAGGGGAGGCATGTTTGGTTGGGGGATACATCATAAATAAACTTAAAACATACGTTGAACATAGCCATTCTGGAGAGAGATGCGGAAGATTGGATGGGTACTACTATACTCGTAGACAATATGCAAACCATACTTCAATACAGGAAGCTGGTTGGTAGTCGACTATGGTAGAGGAATATGTTGAGTGTAGATCAGCGAGGGTGGGTGTAGAGCAAAGGGCCAACATTCACAAATTCATCCAGATTCATGAAAAAGCGAATCAAAGGAAATGCCATGGCATGCCATAACCATGGAGATTCACGGCAATGTGCCTAGCGTTCCACGGAGGTTCATGGCAATGCAATGGCGAACCATGAAAAAGTTTGAACTATGCAGATGTTGTATTCAATCATGCCGGTGCCATGGTGTATGCCGTGGGAAGTGCCATGGCAGGCAGCGATCGCCATACATAGCATTGCCATGGGGTGTTGCAATATGTATGGCGTTGTGCGATGGCAATGCCATGTCAATGTCATTGGCCGTCATCGTGCGCCATTACCCATGGCATTACCATGGGCATGTCATGGCATGAACACATCAAATAATGTACGAGATCCGGGGCCGCAAAATGAAAATAGTCGAATTCTCATTCGATCAGGGGAAGATCCCCCAAACAATATCCCTGTGACCAACACCCCCTGGTGCTCCGTCTCGAAAGGGGTGCGTGCTCATTGGTCAAATGGATGAGGCAATCAACAAATGAGTACGTACGCCCCCGGCCAAAGAAAACAAAATCGCCCGACTCTTTTTTTCTGAAAGTCCTTTTCTCTTTTTTTCGGCACTCGTTGACACGCAGCTGTCCTCGATTGAGAGTTTCGTTCGCCACTGCCCGATGGGGAGTTTGGCCGCAACTCATCAACTCTCATCCTGGAAAGATCAGCACAGAGATGACGCACGCAAGCAAGCATAGTGCTGCCAAGCTACTGTAGTAATATTGTGATAATGACGTGTCGGTTACTCGTCTGTTTTTCAGGATAACCGAACAACAGCGACATCTATCCGCAGCACAGCAGTAAGTACTTGCACATTAAAAAAGTATTTGCTGAATTTCGGAATATACTGCTTGCTGCACAGACAGTTCTCCTTTTTAGAACTGCACCTCCAGTTGTTGTGGGGGCAAAACACTTGGAATTACACACTTTTATTATTCCATTTAGGTTTATATGCGGCAGTAGTGCAGCCTGGAAAAAACAACAAAAACAAAGGGGTCAAGAACTCAAGATTTTTAACCCGCAAACCAGTCCACGATCTCGCCATTCTCTACTTTTACTTGCATACCACCACAATTCCGCAATCGCTCATCGGCAAGAAGGCGCGCGAGCTCAACCCCCCAACAGGTACAGGACTAAGAAAAGCGAAGCAACAACTGCTATGTACGTAGCTGCTTGTTGTCATGAAGCACGGCCGTTTTCTGCAACAATACGACAAAAACAAATGTGTCGAATCTCCCGCAACTCGATCGATCTTTCCGCTCTCTCGTCGTACTCTATTAATAGTTAAAAGATGCCATGTATCCTGAAAATATAAATAAGGAGAGCAGCCGCGTACTACGGAGCTTACTGGTCTTCTTGCTGTGGCCACCGCCAATTACATGGCACAAGTTATGCCTATATGTCACCACTGCCGCTGTTGGCTTGGGTGTGCTTCTTGCCGTGGCGCCTATCGTTGTGTCGATCCAATTCTCTTGTGGCAACGCAGCCTCGTATTATTCCCGATGATACCGCGACGACCACACCCTCTTTCTTTGCTGGTTTTCCCGCTGCCGTTTCTTACATCTTACATGCAGAGAGAACACCGGTATTACCGCTGTAACCGGCGCAACATCCACAGCTCTGGACACCGCGGCAACGACGTACTGCTGTACTACATACAGTAACTACTACTGCCAGATACTACACTATGTGGTAAGAAGGAGGGTGATGGTCTGTCTGTATAAGCCTGTCTGTATGCTGTAAGCAACGCTTTCTGCCGGGGTCATTGGCCAACGCCCCCTAGCCCAGCTTCGGTTACAATCGAACAAGTGAGCACCAAGTTGACCTACAACAGCAACTACTACACTGCTGTAGTACAACAACAACAACGACAACAACTACAGTAAGTAACTGTAGTACTACTGTACAGCAGCACCAACGGACAGTTTTCTGTTTTTACTTATTATATGTACTCGTACACAGAAACTCACCTGCCCGTTACGACCAGCATTCGAGGAGATTTGGTCTGCTGATTGGCCTGGGGTCAACGTAAGGGCTTGCTCTGATTGGCATGGGGTCTGGTGGGTTAATTGCTCGCTCCTACGATGCCAATCATTTTTTCGAAAATAAGTAAACCCTCGTTCCGACGAGCAATTAACTTCTGCACTGTGGTGCCGTATACATACTTACGTAGTAACAGTCGGCGATGCCCAGCGAGACTCGAATCGCAACCAACCGTGGTGTACGTGCAGCAGCAGTAGGCCGAGATAGATGCATGTTTTATTGCGCCAGCCAAGAAGCCATAAAGAAGGATACTTTGGAATAAATACCTCGGCAGTGCATTATAGCTGTACGTCGGTGGGCCTCGTGGCCCCCAGAATATCGGTAGGCAATCAATGCGAAGCTTGTGCTTTTACCACCCACCCGCGAAGGGTATTTGCCCGCACACCCTGTAAGTAAGTGCTGGTACTACTTGTTGTACAGTTTTTACATACTACGAGGCGGCGAAACTCTATTCAAGTACAGTACAGTACTGCTGTAGTACTGCAGTACTGCTTGCAGATGCCATCAGGCACCTCGAAGAGAAGAAAGACGCGTTCGTATTTTTATTATATCATACTGGAGCTGCATGCAGCTGTTACACACCAACCAGTGGGAATAATCGTACGAGGAGTATATACTGCTGCGGTACTTGAAATGCGACGACGATTGGTAGATTGTCTAAAACCCACAATAATCAATCCCGGTGCATGCGCGCGTACGAGTATACACCGTACGTGGTATTCTGCGGTATGACGATACCTGTTTTACTCGTGGAGCAAACATAGATATGATACTTCACCTTCCTTGCAATGTGCTGACGCAAGCAATACGCAAACGGTTACTCGTATATACAACTTTTCACATTTTCGACGCAATTAATTGCGTACGTACGTACCCTGACGTACCTGGTGTACTTTACCGCAGACTACACGGGCAGCGATGAGCGGCAGCGTTGAATGGATGATGGGCACACCTTGTGCCAACGTACGGCTGACATATTGCATTGGTCTATATGTAATTTCACGCATGTGTCCTTGATGTGGGGTACAGCATGCTGCAGTGCTCTACGAGTAAGCATATACGAGTATTACTTTCAGATCACATATATATATAGAAGAACCCCTTCCAACACGCTGCTTGCTGACTTACGATATCTCATATATGGATAGGTCATACAAGGTTCCTCTCCGGGACATGCCTAGGGGAGTGGCGCAAGAACGAATTGAAATCCAAACTCGTACATAATTCGATATCCTACCCAAGCATATTACATCATAGTACGACGTGGTTATGAATTATCTGCATATTACCGTACATGCAGGGTACATGCATACTATTTTTTAGAACTGTATCAGATGACCTGCGCACTTTTGGGGATACAAATACTTGGAAATAGTGTGGCACCCTTACTATTGACGGCATATTTTTAACAGATTTTCCTAACGATTCCGCCAAACATTATATTATGTTCGCCAGTGTGTTTATGTGTGTCTTTGTTGTGTGGAGAGGCACCACAGTTGACTTGGTTCTAGAAGGGGATCGAAATAGACTCGATTTCAGTGTTAGGGTCGAAATTATCATGGTTTTATGTGGGGGATCAAACATGACTTGGTTTTTGTGTTGGGTTCGAAATTGGCCTGGTTTTGGTGCGGAGGGTCGAAATTGGCTTATTTTTTGTGTCAGGGCCGAAAATGACTGTTTATTTTTCACTTTGGTTTGTTTTATGTTTGTTTGTATTATGTACGTGCGTAACCTAGACACCACAGACAGCACACGAGCAGTGCAGAGCAATAAAACAGCATGAAGCGCGTGCGGTAGTTTTGTCCGCCCTGTATTGCTGTGGCGTCCTACTATAATACTGTTGTACTGTACGAGTATGTGTGTGTTTTTTTATCGGACCTTGTGATCTGTTGTTATAAGGGGTAGTCCGTGGTCACAGGACAGGCTCCAAAAAGCTCTGGAGTGGAAGAATACCCCAGGGAAAAATAATACACTAAATACAAAGTACAACGCAGTACGTAGTGCTGGGGGTCTCTGCTGTTGCGTAGTACATGCATGCTGCCACAGGTCCAACAACACACTGCTTGCTGGTGGTGCTGCTGCTAACTGTGCAGCAGACCCACAGTCGATATAGGCTAAGGCGCTGGATACACTTACACACTAAATACTGGATGTATTTCGAGTCTCGTCACCTCGGGCGTCTTTCGAACAGTGGGTGGGATAACAATGCACGGTGCGCTTTTTCACCCCCCATACCAAGGTCAAGTCATTTTCGGACCGCAGACAAATAGCAAGTAAATTTTATCCCCCACTAAAAAGGAAAAAATTATGAACGAGAGTCTCGAACTGACGACTTCAAACAAATAACCGGGCATCGCACTCATTTTACCATATTACCAAAGGTCAAAATATGTTTTATACTGGCGTGCGTGTCCACAGCAGTGAGTGCGTGACACACCGCACATACACATGCACAGCAGCAGCGCAGCAGAAGGAGAGAGGTAGATATGACCGATGACGGATCATAGCCTCCGATAAAGCAACTACTGCTGCTGGACCCACAGCAGTACAGCACGGACCTGCCACATGCGCGTGATGTTGCCTGCTGCTGCTTGTGCTGCTGGGCGGGGTTGCAACGTGTTGTTTGTGTTCTCTTTGCATGTTATCTGATGTCTAAAAGTTTGGTGGTGTGCTTGGGGCAAGAACCCGCAACATCAGAAATATAATAACAGTTGCCGTACTCACACGTAATAAAAACGGCCCTTACATTTCGGTCCAAAGTGACCCTGGATATGTCATAGACACACAGCACAACAGCAAAGAATGCAAGACAGGTGGCGGACTACGGACAGCAGCCTTGGATAAAACAACTACCTACAGCAGCAGTACAGCCCAGATGGATGTGCCACTCACGCACGATGTTCCCTACTGGTGTTGGCGGCAACGCTGTAACGCCGTGCTCTGTGCATGTTGTCTGTTGTCTACTGGTATCTGGTACATGTTTCTGGCCTGTGTGCATATGAGCAAAAACAGACAACATCTAAAAACAGAACATCGTTATTTACTGGCACGTACGTACGAAACACGGCCTAAATGCAGAAAACCCGGGAAATCGGCTTATCCACTTCCGCGGGAAAAAAAACTTCGAGCGCCCGCCACGCCAGCCACAGAGCTCGGACCGAGCCCAAACCTCGACCAATGTGTCCGGCCGGGCTTGCTGTGTCGGGGTACTTAGCGTTTTGCCGAAAAGCGCTCGCGCGGAGAGAAAAGTTGCGAAAAGTGCGAAAATTTCACAAACATAACTATACATACAAGGCTCCCCTTCGGGGAGTGGGGTGTTCCCCGCGGGGTGACGCAAGCTGGCATGTCCCACCGAAAAACCGAGCTATCGCCATCCAGCTGTAATAATAGAAAACGGGGAAACCGAGTACTCTCCATTCAGCGGTAATCGTAGTAAAACGGTTTTTGCTAACGTACGCGTATTTTTTTAATTTATAAGGAAATTGGCGTTATTACCACCATAAAAAACATGTTATTTTTGTCCCGAAACGCGACGGCAGTTTTTCTTGTGTTTGCCAAAACTTGTCATTCTCATAGTTTGTGAAACAATATCACGATCGGCGAAAATGTCACGTTGTTTTTCCTGACATGTTTCGGTTGTTAGACATGGTATGTACCACAGCAAGCAGCATTTCGTTCTCGTATACGTACAGCAAACGGTAGTAAAATATATTCGCATTACGTTCAGCAAAAACAGTATCTGGTATATGCTAGCAGCAGTACAGCAAGTAAAAAGCAGTAGCAGCGGGCAGTGTAGCAAGCAGCAGCAGCAGCACAAGCAGAGCTACTAATTGTAGTACCTACGTACCTGCAGCAAGCACCAGCACCAACAACTACTGCTGCGACATACGTAGCAGTTAACGTTCAGCAGTAGAAGCAGCACACTTCTGCTTCATGTACGTAAAGCAAAGCAGTACAGCTAGCAGCTAAGGTTACCTAAATATTACTACTCGTAGTAAAGGGTACATTTTCAGTACAGCTAGCAGTTGAGGTTACCTAAATATTACTACTTGTAGTAAAAGGTACATTTTCCGCCGTCCAAGCGAACAAAACACAACGTTCTTGTGGTAAATTCGTACATCATATAAAAATGGGCAATAACCAAAAACGGGTACACCCGCGCCAGTAGGAGTCAAAAACGGGTACAGCATGGGATCGAGTCAAAACACCTCATCCCACGAGCCATCACGGGATAAATTGGCCAAAATCACATCGCGCCCGTTTCTGAGGGGTAGTGACAACCAGGTACACTTGTCGGCGCCTAACTATACACTTAGACGTGCCCAGATTATGTTTGGAGGGCTCAGGTCCGGGTGGAATCGGGAGCAGGGTCAGGGGTCAGGGGTGTTAGAGGCAGAGGGTTCTGGCGGCAAGCATGTATGTGTGTTTTACTTGGTCTCAGGGGGTACCTGAAATACACCCTATACTACAGCAGCAGTCATATTACGAGTAGTCAAAATACATCAGTCGTATCATATATACGTAGGTGGATGGTCGTATCGCTCCGAAGACGTACTTACCCAGGTGCGTAAAATGGTTGAATAGAGTTTAAGTGAATTGTGAAAAAGCTTGGAAGAAAATGAAACAACGAAAGAGCGGTCGCAGACGCAGTGGAGAGCGAGGCACACTGTAGGCAAGTGGTTATAGCAAAACAAATAACCAAAAACGGTTGAAAGCCAAGCATAATAGACATTTACAGTTGTACCCGGGACGTTATCTCTCAAAAATGGGTACAATTTTCTTTTGGCCAATCGCGTGGCTCGCTGGGCGTGTTTTTTACTTGATTCCAGGCTGTACCCGTTTTTGAGTGAAAACCGACCGGGTATACCCGTTTTTGGTTACTGCCCTAATAAAATTACCATTGTAGTATGCCAGAGCGGGGCCGGTATATAGCGGACAAGAACAAATAGCAGTACGTATCTTGGGGCAGATGGGCAGGTACTGTAGGTGCAAGGGGTTGTTCCACTATGAAAAATTCCTATCCGGTCGCCGGCATCTGTGCGGAGCCCTTGTAGCGGCCCAACAAAAGTACAAAACAAAAAGCGGGGGCAGCACAGTAGTCCCCACCCACAGACATGACAGGACTCAACCGCGTATCAACCCACCCACCAAAGCATCCATCCACCCAGCTAACCACCAACCCACCCAAACACCTCGCGCTATAACAGTACAGCAGTACAGTAGTGCGTAGGTGAGGAGCATGGGGCTGCTGTATCGTACTGGCGGGTAAAGGTAATACAACACAAAATCAGGGACATTGCAGACACGACAGCATTCAACCACGTACCAACCCACCCACGCACCCACCCAAACAGCCACCCACCCACCAACTCACCCACTCACCATCGTAACAGATAATTCTTCGACTTCGGGATGAAGAAAAAGTGCGGGATCACTTTCTGACGATATCAAGAAATAATTTGGTTTTGAATTTTGACTTTGAAATTGAAACAGCCCGATAACGGAGTCAAAATCTAAAATCGGCAGTCACGAGACTGGCGAACAGAAGCGCGGTTGAGCCTCTCCGTAGGGTCAAGCGCGTTGTACCGACGCTTAGCGCAGGCGTGTGTCGCATCTATGGTGTCGCACAATAGTTTTGTGGGTCGGTATGTGAGAGAATTGCATATATTTTCTCGAGAACCACGCTACGAGTACGTACGAGTACGAAATCATGTGTTTTTGCATGCATGTTTCCTTTTTGTTCGTTGTGAGGCATCATAAAAATCCTTGATGCGCCACGAGTGTGAGCGTATATGCCATCCTCCTGCCTCCAAGCCTACGCTCGTCACTGTCAATATGGCTACCGCTGCTGCTGTAGAGAAAGGGCTCTACGTCTAGACGAGTGTCTTGCCGTGCTGTGTGTGCTGCTGTGCTGTGTGTGCTGCTGTGCTGTGTGTGCTGCTGTGCTGTTTGTTGTTGTATAGAAAAGGATAAAATCATAACCCTGAAACTTTATTCCTGGGCGCGGAGGCCGGGCGCGGAAGGAAAATTCACGTGCTCTACGGCGCATGAACTCGCGTCGTCTCTCGGGATGTCTGCTTTAGTACTCCCACCACAACCAAACGGGATAGCTGGTGTATCTATGCTGTGTTGGAAATTAGAGCTAGGCTCGCGTGGAGGCAAAAGCAAACAAGAAGGCACAGCGCTGTGTGCTAAAACTATCTTCCACCCCAGATTCACGACAAAGGGTTGGAGAAATTCTTCACAACAATGGAACAGTTTGTCTAGGTTTTAAAAAATCTGTATCTTACTCCCAACCGCAATTTTGCACTGCTCTGGGTGTATAACATATCTGCATCGCCCGTACTCTCTTCAAGTTCAAATTTATTCGACGGCTCGCCTTCTGGTCAGTTGTGTAAATATAAAACACATCGGCAGCAACCACAGCACGATTTACATTTCAACCCACAGCGCTGCGCTTCGGAATTAGGTTGTCTTATGATAGCTTCTTGATAGCAAGTAGAAGCCTAGACTATGAGGGCTTCCTTTCTTTTCGGCAAAATAAAAGGAGCTAGCAGCGCATACGTAAAGGATTAACGCGGGTACGCAGCTCCACCCGCGCCCCTGTCTACTCCTGTTGCTCCTGAAGACTTTGGACGTGAAAAACCTAGTTTGGATGAGCAGGAAACATCAGCCAGACCTGAATGCTGTACGAGTACATGCGTGTCTACAGCAGTAGTGCCACTACTCTATTCAGCTCGTGTTGTTTCAAACACGACACGGTAGTTCCAGCCCACGGCATGTCCTTGCATCCAGGTGCTAGGCGTGTGCGAGGCGCAGTCCTTGGCTAGCTATATATTTATTGCTGCGTACCACCTACCAGGCACCTGGTATCTCACAGCATACTACAGACAACACAGAGATACTCGTAGAATAGAGACAGGATACTGCTACGTATATGTTGATACCAACAAGGAGATCGACGAGAGCAGAGATGCGATGGGATAGATAAGGTGTGGTTATGTGCCCAGAAGGGTCGTCACCACAGCCAGAGAGATACAGTAGATGCTTCCACCTGGCGTGGGTCACGCGTGTATCCCCCTTTGGATAGACCTATAGGCCCACACACGACCTCGCCGGGTGAGGTATCTCAAAGCATCATCAGCAAACAAACACAGAGTAGGTAACTCGGCGCGTATGGATCTTTATGTGCTATTACACGAGTATGAGGTTGGTTGCAGCAGTATTCTGGGAGCACACAGCGAAGAACCGAAGAAGCCTGTCGACCTCCGAACTGCGTATAGAAACACCCCAAGATGTGATAAATATATGCCGAGTGTTTACGCCTAGCGTCGACCACGCGCGCGTCCGGCTAGAGGTTCCCAAGCGCATTCGTTCATAGTCACCAGCAATGCGTTGTCGGGTTGAGGTGTTCGATTTGAAGCTGGTCTGAATTTCACAGAGAGAACTAAAAATCAAATTCTTTCTTGATTTCGACAGAATGTGATCCCGCACATATTCTTTATCCCGAAGTCGAAGAATTATCTGTTATGTGCTGCATCAGTACAGCAGTACGCAAGTGAGGATCGAACTTTCGATCGATCGCACAACAACAGGAGTAACAACAACAGCAGTATGCAGGAATCACCACGTACTTATTGTGTAAGTCTTACAGCAGGAAGCAGCAGCAACACTGCCGTAATACGTCGTAATGCTGTAGAGTATGTACACCTGGTGTGTGCGCACGTTTGTGCGTATGCTGACACAATATCCCTGAAACAACACACGTACAGGTACATGCTGTCCCTTTCGATCTATCGTACAACAATAGGAGTAGCAACAGCAGTATGCAGCAGGAACACCACTTATTGTTATCCACTACTTGCAGCAGAAGCAGCACCAACACTGGTGTACTACGTCGTAATGCTGTAGAGTACGCGCACCTGGTGTGTGCGCACATGTGTGCTTATGTATGCTGGTACAACAACCCTGAAACAAACACGTATATACATGATACATGCTGTCGCTTTGGTGCGTGCTCATGAGTTCATACACATCCAGCATAAGCCGCAGCAGCAGCACTCTGTAGTAGTACCATTTCGAGTATCATCATACTGCGCCTGCTAGCTGTTGTCTCATGCCTGGTACGCCGCAATATAGCAGAGCGAGAGCAAGAAGCAGCACCACTCGGTAGATTGACACCCCTACGAGCATGACACTGCTGCTGCTGTGGTTGCATCTGACGACGTAGAGGACGCATGATACGCACCAGGTTACCAGGTACCCTACATTTACCATTATGCCCGGAAATGTTACCACCGTTTGGATTTAAAAAAAACGAAACGTTTCTTACATTTTCGGACAAATTGGTGCGGTAAAAAACTCGATGCGGTGAGATCCCTCGTTTCGTCGTAGGCACACCTGATGCAGCAGCATGCTCATGGCCCCCTGTCATAACCATACGACTGCACAATGTCAGAGATGCTGTCGCGTCGCTGCTGGTGCTGCATGTGTGCAGATGTTCGATGCCGCTCGATGTGCACGTCGGTGTGCCCTCCTTTGTTCGTCGTGTTGAAACCGACATGGCAAAATCACAAAATCACCCGCTTGCCGCGGAGACCGGGTTTCACGTTGCCCTGCTCGGCTCGACCGAGTGGGACGGGGTACCCCGGGAAACCGACTCTATTTTTTCGGCTTCGCGAGCGCCCCGCGCGGGCCACGGGCCGCGGCCGAGGTCGAGGCCCGGGGGGCGCGCTCCCCGGCCGGCCCCCCGCGGGCCGAGCCCGGCTCCGGCGAGCTCGGCCGGGAGGGCGAGGCGCGAAAACGCGCCGCCGGCAAAAAAATCACAATCCTACAGTACTTTGTTATATATTTGTCACGTTTTGATCAGCGCGGATAAACCATTCATTATTAATTATTATATATTATTAGATTATTAATTATTATTATTATTATTATTATTATTATTATATTATTATTATTGTTATTATTATGATTAGTATTATGATTATTATTATGATTATTATTATGATTATTATTGTGATTATTATTATGATTATTATTATGATTATTATTATTATGATTATTATTAGGATTATTATTATGATTATTATTATGATTATTATTATGATTATTATTATGATTATATTATTATGATTATGAATATGATTATTAATACCTGGTATGATTATTATTATTATTATTATTATTATTATCATTATCATCATCGTTGCCATCCGACACTGCTGTTGTGCAACATGATGAGCTTTTATTGTTGCACTAGCACTGCTGCTGTACATGTACATACATAATCCCGAGCTCACAGCTGTTGTTTTTATTTTTTTAAACAATAGTGAGTTTCGTCGAAATCCTCGATTTCACAGCTATAATAGCTGTTGTTTTTAATATACATAAAAGACTCTCCATCCATGTCGGACAGATCACGATCTGCTGTTGGAGATACTCTCCGGTAGATCGCAACTTTGCCCGAATGACATGCTGTGCAGGATCCGTATAGAGTACATATCCAACCAGAGAAACACGTCATCTCATATCATGCAGAGACTACGACACAACACGTACGTGCTGGGCCAGCCAAGAGCAGCTTTCTAGAGTCCTATCTCGTGAACCACTGCAAATTCGGGTACATAAATTGGAAGCACTACGTATATATAACCTGGACAAACCACTGCGTGCGCAAAAAAAAAAGGTATGAAACATTCTATCCTTTTTTTCCTATCGTTTTTTTCCCCGACTTGATCTCGCCGAGATATCCGCGAAAGCTAAAGAAAAACATTTGTTTATATCATATTAAATTCGAATAGTAAGAATGTAAATTTAAATCAAGATGTGAAATTTGGTGGAGAGAGTGCTGAAGGCAGAAGGAGGAGATTAAGGGTACGCAAGGATCCGAGTCCCTGACACCCCACTATCCCCAGAGCTCAGAATGAAAAACCAACCGGACCGTTGTGATCCCAGGGAACAATAAGTCAAAAAAATATATACAACCCCCCCTTCCCCTCCCCCTGCCGCCACCAGCGAAAAAAATAGGGGGTCTCTAAAAGCTAGTGGAAAAAACGGAACACAAAACGAAAAAAAAATGGTTTTCGCTCATTTCGTCCTGTGATCACAGCTATCCGGTTTATTTTTCAGTCTGACCTTTCTAGGAGTGAGAGGTGGGAGGTCGTTTTATCTTTTTGTCGCACAGAGGAGATGGATGTAGTAAGTCTCCCTTCCCAATTCGCCACACATCACGAGATAATATCAAAACTCGATTCGATGTATAAGTCAAGTAATTACTAGAAAACGGTATCTATCTCCACCATGCCCCGAGTAATTTTAGAGCCTTACTCTGAACATTTAACCACGTATTCCAACCGTGTACGAGTATAATACGCGTGCAAAGATACTTGCCGCCTGCCCTCTTTTATTTTTTTCGTATACGCTGGTTCAAGTATACTGCCCAAAATCTATTCAGTGCCTAATGCCCGCGCCGTGCTTCGGAGATATACCTTGACATTTGGCACACACACGTGTTTTATGCGCCCTACCCTAGCCTTTAACGGATATTTTATTTTATTTTATTTGTTCACGTTTAGATATTGTTTGTTTTGGTTTTTTGGGGGGAAATTTGGGTCTTAAGGGGGCCCCCTTCGGACAAAAAATATATGAGCGAATGAAAAACAAATCCGTTTTTTTTTCAGTTGCAATACTATTTCTGGTATATTTTCCACATCTTTCTTCGTGACTACATACGGAAAACGGCATTTCTCCAATTATTATGCTCCGCATTTCGACCAATGAGTACGCGTAGCGTCAGAGAGCCTAGGTCATGGTCAACATTTGTGTCTCAGGAGGGATATCGATCAAACGCCTTGTTCATCACGAAAAGTGTCTCTTACTCGAAAACGACTCGCCATATATATCCCTGGTACACAAGACGAAGTTGAAAATAAGCGGTTTCTCCGGCTGCTGGTACTGTTTTAACTCAGATGCTTGACGAGGACGCCAAGCACTAGTAGGTGAACCTAACTGAGCCTCTAGTTCGACCGTCCGTAGCGTCCTACGTGGCCACAGCAGAGTGTAGATATCAAACAGGAGCTCCGAAACGATCAAAATCTTGCTGCGGAGCACTTTCATTTCATGGTGCAAACACAGCAATGCATGCCCTCCCTTGCAGATCCAAGAGTCCCAATGTCTCCTAGAGACTATAACGAGCAATTTATATGCTGGTCAGTCGAAGGTCTGAGCATTACAGTAGAACTGGAGCTATGCCGTTTTCCGTAAGGAGTACTGATATGGTGTTATTATACGAGCAATAGTATTGCTGCTGTAAACAAAACGAAAAATATGAATCTTTCAACACTCAAGTCCTCTTTTTAAAAATACCGAAGGGGCCCCTTAAGAGACCCAAAATTTTTAGCGAAAAAAAAAAAAAACACGTTCATGAATTTCGTAAAAAGCTCGGGTAGAGCGCATAAAACACGTCTGACAAATTTCAGGGTCTATCCCCAAAAAACGGCGTGGACATTTGGACTTCTTTTGTGCGGTAAAAGTGCAAAAATAGGAGTTGCCTCGTAATTACTTGGTTTCAGCGTAGAATTGATTTTGGGCGGTAAACATGACTTAATATGATCATAGGCAAGCAGACCTTCGAAGATTTGCGTGAAACTTTGTACAAACAGGCCTTGAACCACCTGGAAGCGGCTCGTTCAGAAAAACAAAATGGGGTGGAAAAATATTTACCTACGGAAACGCCTGACTATTGTTGACCTCTTTGAAGGCCTGTGATTGGTCGGGTCACATTTTCGGTGGTAGCGCCAGTTCTAGCTCCTTGAACAAAAAACTGGCGACGTCACCCTCTTCCACTGTTCATGGCGGTGAGTCTGATACCAAATATGTGACATTGGAGTTGCTATTGCATGCGGCATTCGTGACTGACGAAATTTGGGGTGATATGCCGGAACCAGCTCGTAACTACTGTAGTTTTGATTGCTTTTGTTTTTTTATTTCCCATTTTTGGATCGACATACCTCTTGAGAAAAACAAAACAAAAAAGGAGGGCAGGCAGCAAGTGCGTCGATTAGTACACAAACTACTCTGCGTCCTATTTTTCCAAGTCCAAATTCGTTAAATTGGTCGGGGAATGTCCAATCTGCTTTATAAACATTATTTTGGTTAGCCCAGCTCGTACGCGACACATGTTAAGAGTCTGATAATTAGGAATTTGAAACTGAGGTTTTGGTGGAAATAAGAATGCGACCTCTTGGTACTTGAAAAAGTGTGGAACACGCCCAGTCTTGCATAACAATTTTAGTCTGCTGGCCCAAAAAAAAAGAGATCCTTAACATCTGTCGCGTATTGTACGGCTCCCACCCGGCGACATGGGCTAGATCACACAGGGCACATACATACATGCGTAGCTGGGATATCTCTGCCCTGAAATACCCACGAGCTAGTTCAGGTATATCACCGTAAATTTCGTCAGTCACGAATGCCGCATGCAGTAGCAACTCCAATGTCCCATATTTGGTATCATACTGACCGCCATAAACAGTGGAAGAGGGTGACATCGCCAGTTTTTTGTTCAAGGACCTAGAACTGGCGCTACCGCCGAAAATGTGGCCCGACCACAATCACAGGCCTTCAAAGATGTCAGCAATAGTCAGGCGTTTCCGTAGGTAAACATTTCCCCCCCCCATTTTGTTTTCTGAACGGGCCGCTTCCAGGTGGTCCAAGGCATGTTTGTACAACGTTTCACCCGAATATTCGAAGATCTGACTGCGTATGATCATATTAAGTCATATTTAACGCCCAAAATCGATTATATACTGAAACTGAGTAATTACGAGGCAACGCCTATTTGTGCACTTTTACCGCACAAAAGTTCAAATGTCCACGTCGTGTTTTGGACATAGGACCTGAAATTTGGTACGTGTTTTTTGCGCCCTACCCGAGCTTTTCACGAATGGGTTTTTTGTTTTGTTTTGTTTCGCGTGAAATTTTGGATCTCGTAACGTCCAAACTTCCCAAAACTTCCCAAAACATTACAAAACAAACAATATCTGACGAAAAAAAAAAAAACAGCCGTTAAAGTCTCGGGTAGGGCGCATAAAACACGTGTGCCAAATTTCATGGTCTATCTCCAAAACACGGCGTGGACATTGGCCACTGAATGGGTTTTCAGCGGTATACTTGAACCAGCCTGTACTGCAGACGATTGGGATAAACGCTCTTTCCTCGGGTCCCCAGAAATTGTTAAGAACTCGAACTAGGCACATACATACGAATTCGAAGACCAAAGACCCCGCTGTTCTGAAGGGGGGGAAATTGTTAAACGGCGTAAATTGAGTGGGTGATAGGTTAACCTGTTACCGGCACGAGCCCAACGGACTAATGCCTCACCAACGCCTATAACAAATGGCATCGACGGCAAGACATGGATGGGTTGTGGTGGTCGTGAGTTCGAATCTCACGACCACCACGAAAACGCTTTCTAAAGAAAATAGATTTTCCTCATGTCAATAATCTGAAAACACTGCTGGATCCCCATGAGAAGGAACCGCGTGTTGGGCACACGCGTCGACCTGAATATCCGGTCCGTCCCACGGGGAGAGAGTGTGATAAGGTTTAGATTGAGTAGATACTTGGTTAACCTTTTACCAGTAGCCGAATTAACTGAGGCCTTAACACCATTAAGTGGGGATCGACGATCTGTCCCATGATGAGCGTACAAGGTCCTCGTCCACCGGGTGTGTGTCTATTGCCTATTAACAGTTGCCTACCACAGGTGCAGGACAGGCGAGCGGCGCAAGAACAAAAGGAAATAATTCAAATGCTGACTAAGCAGGTGATATCCGTATTCCGCAAACTGTTGTTAGGGCATGAGTCCGTTGGGATACTGGTAAAATGTTAACCAATCACCCACCCCATCTAAGCCTTAGGTCACCTCCCCTCCTTCAGGACAACCTGGTTGGTGAAAACCCAACGAGCTCCGTCCCGGCATTGTAGGGATGCGAGGGTCTATGGCAACATGACTACGGCCGTGCACGACATGAGTACACCTCCCCCTTTCAGGACAGCGGGGTGTTTGGTCTTTATGTGGGGCCGTACGTGACCAGACCGATGTTTTTAACAATCTATGGGGACCCAGGGAGAATGTTTATCGGGTTCTGACATGAGATAGTTTGCTTTTCTTTTAAAAAACGTTTTCATGGTGGTCGTGAGATTCGAACTCACGACCACTATGACCCATGTATGTTCTGCCGACGACACCATGTTATTGTACGATTGGGTCAAGACACGGAGTATTTCCTCCTTGCAGGTATGTATGTATGTACATGAAGCATGTCCTCGGTGTTACTCACTTTCGTGAAGAATCAAGCGTAGGAGAAAAATAGCTTTTTTATATTCCCAGAGCCGTGATGGCATCTGTCCCGGAAGGGTCTCATTGTCCTTCCGCTCCTACAATATTACTCCGAATACGAATGAATGGCATCCAAGAAATACGAACACGGACCAATTGCCTATCATGAGGTAATTACCGGCCTTCCAAGCCCACACTGCTGCAATATACTGTCACTCGTAGGAAGTAAGCATCCCACCTCACCCCCACGATGGCAGGGCCACAGCAGAGAAACGCCTGGAAGCCCACGCAAGCATACTACAGTGTGTGTTTTCATCCCATTTATTCTGGGCGCCTACACCTTCCGGTATGTTGACGCACCAGCCGGGGTCACACAGAAGGAGGGTAAACACAGGATTTTTTTTTTTTTTCTCCACCTTTCCTTTTGCGGTGCTTACGTTACTTTTTTATCGCGAGAAGGGTTCAGCCGTCCCTTTCCCTCCTCGACATTTCATCGAATATTTTTTGCTTGCTCACGAATAAAGCATCGCTTTCCACTGCCAAAATTGCGATTTTTTCACTCCGGGGAGGTTCGAACCCGCGACTTGGCCGTCAGAAGTGTACGGGGTTACCAAGTGACCCACTGGGGCGACCAGTGCCTCTAGAACAATGTGCCGGATCCCATTGTATAATACAGTATAACTACAACATTACACGGTGCAAATTGTATATTCGTGATCGCGAAGGCAAAACGAAATGATTATGAGAGTGTAAAAAGAAGTCTCCGCACTGCTAACAAGTACCAGGTACGTTTGCTTGAAACGAACGCCAAAAACAATATTGGCCTGGCCAAAATACGCCGAAAAAAAGCACTTTCAGACTTTGGGCCGGAGCTTGGATATCTCACGAGATATGTCTCCGTTCGGAACATAAAAAACCTACTCGTTATCTGAACCAACCGGAGCAACCGTTTGCGGGCTCACGATCAAATCTTGCGGTTGGTTTTCACATTTCTGGGCGAACATAATGACTGTCCGTATTCCGCTTTTAGCCCTTGCGGCCATCAATCCTTACCCGGTTGAAAAACTGAAGAGGCCCCAGCGAGCGGTTATCTGAGAACTATCGAAATAACCTGTCGATCAGTTTATCTTTCGAAACGACTGTGGGTGAAAAAGTAACAGCCGATTTTCTTAATTGACAATTGCCTTTCCGATGAGGAATAAAATCGATGTTAGTACTTGGTTATTGTTTAAGAGTTGCATTTCACTCACGATAAAACATTTGACCTAGAAAAAGAGTTTCTCGATGGTAGGTATCGATCCACGAAAAACCAATTGAAATCAACCTTGACAGGCTCGTAAAATCGAGGATTTAGGGGAATTTGCATTTATGAACGAAGTACCTCGCCCATAAATCCAGATTTTCTTGGATCTTCGATATCTTGAGACTGCCGGTGCCGATTCGTTTTACGTATTTTGTCATCGACGGGTGTCACAACTGACAATAGTTTACAGTGAAAAAATGACTGTGAGGGAAGCACATCTCTCACAATTCAAAAAACAATATTTTCGATTTTCATTCTCACCGGAAAGGTAATTCTCAATTAGAAACACCGGCTGTTAAATAGTTTCAGTTATGCAGCATAAACAGCGGACGAACACTAAAAAAACGCTCAATCGCTCGCTAGAAAGCTGCACCTTGGAACAGGTATTGTAACGGTAGTTTCATATTTCTGAACGATGAAGTCTACCTGTGATAAAAAGTGTCCCTGGATGCATCATGTGTTTTGCAAATTTCGGCCTTGTTGATGGACCATACACGCATAATTTGTGGAAGTAAATGGAAGCCGATGGAAGGATCTTGGTGGAGCAAGTGGAATACAGAAAGCTCGAAGTTTCCATTGAGTCCAGTAATGGGATCGCTTTCAATAAGCGATGAGCGCCAGCGCAGATTATTTGCATATACTACGTATAGCACAGAGCCCCGTATACAGTATGCATGTTACAGCTCTTTAGCAAGGCTATACTTCATGTTCCAAGGTACTGGTAATGTTTTCAGCCGGCATGCAGTCAAGCGCCCCAAGATGAACGTATACAGGGTTTACTCGTGCGCGATGCCTGGTGTGTAAGTCGCTGTGTAGCGTTGGGGATATCGATTACGCACATAAATACATTGTTTCCCTTCGGCATGTTGTCTACTTGAAACCCCGGGGGTGTCGCAAGTTCAAAAGTAGGATTGTCATCGCCATAAGATGCCCCTACTGTATTCACCTGGTGACTGCTGTGGAGGGTTGTAATTAGTACTCTGGGGCGTGGTGCACTACGCGCGCCGCCGCCGGAGGCGAAGGTTTTGAACATATGTTCGTAATTCCCTCCATCAGCAGCCTGCAGCAACTCGTCTCCGCTTGTCGTGCGTACCTCACAGACATTATTATCGCAGGGTTACCTTATCAAGCGTATTTTCTCATTCTATCGTAGCTAGATTACCAATTCGAATCATTGAAACGACCTGTTCCTGTATATTTTGCGAGCCTTTGAAGCCTTGTTTCGTCCTCGGACAGAGAAACATGTCGCAAATTTGAACTTGCGTAGTTCCCTCAAAATGGAAGGCCACACAAAAATTCCGCATCAAATTGTCGAACATATCAATAGAAAAGGCCCCTACGTAATATTTTTTGCCTGCGGCGAAAACAGATTTCATGTTCTTCATGCGCCTTCGGCGAATTGGACCCGCACATTGTTTTTGGCCTACGTCGAAAAAAGGTGCGGGGGTCGAAAACGATGCGCGGCAAGCCGCACGTCTACATATTTTTGTGGCGCGCAAATGCGCAACATTGCACCAACTAAATACAACCCTGCTGCTGTGTAACATGATGAGGTTCGACGACGTGTGCTTGATTCTAACATTGTACGTGGAAATGTCGACATGGTTATTGCTTGTATCTTCTGTTGAACACCGCGCACACACACGAACACAAATGCACCGTGGCTGCCACAAAGGTCAAAATGTGAATCGCGGGTGGCGTTGCAACGTTGTTGCTCCGCTGGTGCTGTTGTAGTGTCTAGCGTGGCTGCGCGGTTGGTTTTTCAATTCGGAGCAAGTGTGCGTTCAAACCATCGTTATCCTGTCCTGCTGAGATTATACGCACAGTTTGTGTTCGTACCTACTTCCTAGGCCAACAGGAAACACGCCACAAACACGCGCACATACATGTGCACCGTCCGTAGCTATCACAGCAAGAAGAGCTTGATGTGCGACTGCTGTTATTCCGTGCCTGCAACCTAGTAGAGAGTTCGATGGACAGTGGAATCGGACATGATACATTATCAGCAGTAGCCAGCAGCAAAGTAAAGTTGTGCCCCGGCTGGGTGAGAACCGGGTACTCGGTGCCGGGTACCCGGCCCGGCCGGGACCAGAACCGGACCGGTCCAAGTCTGCAACCCGCCGGGTATCTGTGCCCCGGGTACCCGGGTACCCGGGTACCCGGCTCTACGATATACGGAGCCCCTGACAAAATTGCTGCGCCCAGCTCACCGCTCACAGCTCACAGCTCACAGCACACAGCACACCGAGATACCCAACACATAACACACACGATACTCGTACCAGCCGCTGGCGGCCCTCCTATACCATGAGCCAGGACATCAAACTAGAGTTGTAACCCGGCTGGGCGAGAACCGGGTACCCGGTGGCGGGTACCCGGCCCGGCCGGGACCGGAACCGGACCGGTCCAAGTCTGCGACCCGCCGGGTATCTGGGCCCCGGGTACCCGAGTACCCGGGTATCCGGGTACCCGCATCAATATACATGATACAAGGCTCCCCTCCGGGACGTACCTAGGGGAGTGGCGCAAGGACGAATCGAAAACCTACTACAACAGCATGCGATACTGCATCCTACGCATATAAGATTGTATTCAATTCGTAGTACATAATAAAGACGACGCTATGAAATATCTGGTACTACTACTACAGTTGTTCATAAATGTAGACCTTTTTAGAGCTGCACCTGTATTTTTGGGGATGAAAAACATACTCGGAAATATGGTGGAACCGTTACTATTGACTCTTAGAGATCCCGCCAAACTAATTTGCCAATATTTAATTGTTGTGGAGCTCAAGCGAAGGAAGGCCCATCCCGCACAAAACCGAGGACTCCCGGCAAAAAAATGTTTGAAAATACTCCAAGCGTGATACGCTGCACATACATGCACGCATGACACACGGCGCACACCGTACACGCACGCACACGTGACACTCGTACAGGAGTTGTGGGATAATATTTGCAGAATAAGTAGAAAAGGATGCACCGAAGAAAGGGCTTGAACTCTCCACAACACCTGCCTATGAAACCCACTTGGTTTTGTTACGTACAATACCAAAAAAGTAGGGAAAAAAGTAGAAAAAAAAACGTATACGGAGACATCGCCAAGGATCGAACTAAATCCTTCAAATCTGAAATTCGACACAGTGACCGTTTGACTAAGTTTTAAAGATACATTTTCCATGCATGTACTGGTACATCAGTATTATTTGTCGTTGCGCGCCAGAGGCACGACAGGTCGCCCACCGCACATACATAATTCAAGCACAGCAGCAAGCAGCAGCAGCAGCAGAAGCCTGATGACGGATGCAAGCCTGCATAAAGCAAACACTATACTTAATAACCATAGAAGTACTCGATGGACCCGCCCCAGGCACGTCTGCTGC
Source organism: Saccharina japonica (assembly GCA_008828725.1). Classification (NCBI taxonomy): domain Eukaryota; class Phaeophyceae; order Laminariales; family Laminariaceae; genus Saccharina; species Saccharina japonica. Next base: position 1,078,927 of record MEHQ01000174.1, read on the forward strand.
TTGTGCTTCTAGCCGGGGCTGTGGCGTTGTTCGTATTCGTTGCATGGTGTTTGATGTCTCGTGGATTTCTGGAGTGAGCTTCAAGGAACAAACAAAAAAAACGGAAAATATAAGGATAGCAGTAGTAGTTGAGGTACTCCTATTTATTCAAAGCGGTCATTACATTTCCGGTCATAGTAAGCGTGGGTCTGTTACACATAGCAGCAGAACAGAAAAAAAGGTACGTAGACAGATGGCGAGGATTCTAGACCGCAGGTTCCTCCGATGGACACAGCTAGCCACAGCAATACAGCGCAGATGGATGTGCTACTCACGCACGATGTTCCCCTACTACTGGTGTGGGCGGCAACGCTGTAACGCCGTGCCCTGTGCATGTTGTCTGTTGTCTATCTGGTACGAGTACATGTTTCTGGCCTGTGTGTATGTGAGAGAGCAAAAAACACACAAAATCTGAAAAAAAAACATTATTATTTACTGGCACGTACGTACAAAAGTACGGCCTCATGCAGAGAACCCGGGAAATCGTCTTATCCACTCCCGCGGGAAACAAAACTTCGAGCGCCCGCCACGCGAGCCACAGAGCTCCGATCGAGCCCAAACCTCGACCAATGTGTCCGGCCGGGCCTCGCGTGTCGGGGTACTTAGCGTTTTGCCGAAAAGCGCTCGCGCGGAGAGAAAAGTTGCGAAAAGTGCGAATTTTTCACAAACATAACTATACATATTCTCCTCTGCAGTGTCTGTCGGTGACGGGATTTGTCGCATGAAATTCGAGCAATCGTACTCGGAGTAGGATTTTGCTAATGACGAGCGCAATAGGCAACAAGGGTATGACAGCAGTATCACAGGTCAGTATCATGTATCATATATCAACGAAAACAAAACCCGGTCTAACCTGCGTTCTTTTCACTTTGCCACAAAGTAGAGATATCCACCACCCTTGCCTTCTGTTATTTGTCAAGATTCATCGTACAGTAAGAGACAAAATCAAGTGTTCTTCTCCCACCTACCTCCTTACCACGTCATTTGAATACCTTCCCGCTTCCAGGCCGGTAAAAGCAAGCGCGGGGGGGGGTAAATACGGTATGATACCCCGGGTACCCGGGTACCCCGGTCCTCCGACCCCCCGGGTACCCGGGCCGGGCCAGTCTGAATCCCTCAAAACCGGGCCGGGTACCCGGTCCATAATTCTGAGGCCGGGGCACAACTCTACAGCAAAGCGGAGCACGGAGCACAATCTTGAAGTATGGGGGTTTGTATTGTCTTGGCAGGCTCCAGCTCGGCGGAAACAGGTCCCGTAGTAACTTGCCATTTTGTTTTTTTGCGATTGTGAACGCCGAGAGCACGCGCCACGGACATCGGCCGTGAACCAAACTTGACGCGTGGGTACACGTGGGCCTCCTGCGTACCCCGCGGCCGAGAGCTTGAGAAAACGACCGGCGGCCGGAAGAGAAACCGTGGCCGATGTAAAAAAACTCAATTCGATACATACACACATGGCGCCGGCTGAAATAATACAAAGGGGTTGGCTGTCTTGCGTTTTATCGCGTGTTCGCTTTCTTGTCCGCCACAGGAAGCCGCATTACGTGGTCACGGAGCACAAAACAAGGGCGAAGCTGGTCTGGGCAGCCATGCTGATTGGGATAGTGGCATGTGAGGAACAACGCCATGTGATGTGCAGAGTAGTTATCGGGCGATAGGGGCCGCGAATTGATTTCCTAAGATTCTAGCTTTTGTTTTTCACCGTGAGAATTTGAGGGGAGATGGGAGATTTATGGTTTTCGCTTCAACGCGAGAGGCCGAGGGGCGAAGAGAGGAGCACTGCTGCTGTGTACCTGGTATACGAACACGTGTACAGCAGTGCGAGAGATACGACAGAGAAGCCAGTGGGATACCGCGAAACGTCATGGACTGCCATTATGCTGGCTGCTTTGTATCGTCGCCTAACATGTGAACATATGTACATAGGTAGCCCAGGATCCAACCACTACAATTCGGAGAGGAAATGAACAACAAAATGCGTCTGACAAACACAGCACCAACGAATATCACGAATCCACCGTTAAGCTGCTAGGATAATGCGGGAATTAACGGAAGTGTATCCCGCCACCAATGGCGTAAGGGAGGAACATTGACGAGGGGTAGGGGAATCGAGGGTTTGCAAAGGGAGCGAGGCGTAGGAGGAGCCTTCACGAAGGTGAAGTGGTACATTATATGTTGGTTAAGAGTAATAGAAGAGAGAATACTACTGCACGACTGCGGTACTGCATTATATGATATTCGATTCAAGTCGGGCTAAAACATGTACGATACGCTTGTCAGGCGGCAACATATAACACGAGGTACCAGGTAATGTAAACAGCAGCCATATACACAAGGAAATTTGAAGACACTTTTGTTTCAATTATGTTTTGATGTATTTCAGGCCCACCCGGAAGTAAACACAAAACGAAAGCAGATCACGGGTCAATTCAAATTCGAGCACGACTCAGGAGTAACAACAAACAAGCGCCACGAAAACGAGCATTTATTTTGCGGTATCGTCCTACTTCGTTTTGGTATCACCCCCCCTTTGCAGCACAGTGCCATTACATATTATACATGCCACCAATAACTACCAGCAGCCGACAAAACACACGGCGCTATAATCGATGTTGCAGCCGCACCCTGCCAACGCCCCGCTGCATATGGCAACATTACGTTGCCACATGACCTCACCACATGAGCCGTGCCCTTGTATTCTCCGACCGCAACCTAGCAGCAGCAGTAGCAGCAGCAGCAGCAGCAACAGCAGTACCAGTAAAACAGTATCATCGGAGAGTTCGGATTTTAACAACCGAGCGCACTTTCGTGACCACTGTCATTTGTTGTGCGTGCTGTGTGTGCGGCGCGACTCTACCTCATCTCAGGATCGGTGGCATTCCGCCTTTCCGAGCCCTCGGTAAACGACACCGATCGAAATAAAACCCATACTGCTCGGCGAAATTCCGAAGCAGACATCGAACGACGAACGACGAACGACGAAACGAACTACTGCGTCATGAAGTCTGAACGGCGCGCGACATGTCGAGGTCTTCGACTCGCCCTAAGGTCACCGTGCTCACGCGACGGCCGATGATATGTTGCGGGCGTCGGCCGGACATCTGATAATAAATGTTTAGCTGTGATGTGTAGAACACAAGCGATGCCGCTCAAACGAGTATGATGCACTGGCTACAACACGTACACAACACACCGAGAGCTCTTCCCTCTGTACCAAGGAGACCCCTTGCCGCTCAGACCCTCCGGGCCTGGCTTTTTTCCAACCTCGATTCGGTCGAGGCCAAGCCACCCTTCTCCCTGCCCCAGGAAGACCCCTCGCTTGCTGTGTCCTCGGGGCCGCGTGGGGCTAGGTCGCCGTACTACAGTATGTACTACATATTTATGATGTACAAGGATCGCAGCCTGCTGCTGCTACCAGGGGTAAACACGCTTATATGGTTAGAGGGGACGTGGACACCTCCCGAGTGTTGGGTTTGCCCTGTATGGTATGGCGTTTTGTTGGGTAGTGGCTGGTTGGTGTGACACCCCGAGGTCCTACACAAGTCGCCCTAAAACAATCACGGTCAGATCTCTGCGTCTGATCTCCGCTTCATGATCTCCATCTCAAATGTCTATATCGGTTTTGAGATATTAACCCAGGCAGAGACCTACAAGATGATGTCTTCGGAATGCTGTACCTGGCATAGATTGGAACAGGCGGCTATTGGTTCGTCGTTGTTCAGTAGTTTACCTTGTAATCCGTTACCCCTCGGGCTTACGATTCACGCGAGAACCTTAAGTTCAGTCTTGCTCTGTCAATGGGTCCGTTTCCCTCCCCATCAACTTTTGTTTTTTTTTGCAGTACACCCCTACTTGCGGGGTTGACCAGGTGTACTATAATGAGTGTGATCCCGCCCTCTGCGGCTAAAAATGGGAATAAGGGGGGAGATTGAGCCAAATTGTCTATCTGTCGGGATTGAGGGAATTGACAGTAAACCATGTCATGTTTTTTTCCCGGCTATTTGTTGTCATCCGTGGTGTGATCCACTGTAGGTGGTCTTATTTACAGCCAGCAAACAAGGAGTTTTGCAGTAGTTGTGGTCGTGGCATCATGCACGAGAAGAGGAAGACACGAGGTATACTTGTACTTGTTGTAGGAGATCACTAGACCTCTTGGCAGAATACCACGTACGTCCGGATAACTCGTGAGCAATCACAGCATTCAGCCTGTATTTGTATAACATAAACCCGCCGCACGCGTCTGGAGGAACCGTACGATGCACCACGCGCCATGCAGCAGTTGTTGCACGATCGGTACTTCACGATCGAACGTATCTTCGTTGCAGTTTCGTTGACATGCTGTAGCATGTAGCCTGGGGCAAATTTATTAATAATACACAAAATATTGAAAAAAAGGTTGCAGTTGGAGTAGGCCGAAGTTAAGCCGGAGGTATAACTAGGCTGGCGCAGTAGGCGTCTTTGTTTGGATTCCATGTTTATTTTTTTTCTGTACGCGTCATGGTGGCTTATGAGGGACTGTCGTTGATATGCACGCCGCACATTGTCACTGTAGATGGCAAGCGTGATGAAAAAACGACAGACACAACGCATGTTACGTTCCGTTCGCCTCTTCCCCTGCAGACACGGTTTATCGGGGCAGGAAGAAGTACATTGAGCACACGGACCCCGAAACAAGCTACGACGTGTCGGTGAGCAATACCGGCGGTATTGATGGTTTTGAGCCCGCCAGGACCGCAATACTTCAACTCCATTTCCCAACTAACTACAGTAGTTACACTATACTTCGTAATGTTATACTGTATCTGTGGGCTGGAAGGTTCCACGGACCCGAACCGAGCACTGCTGCTGGGCTGTGAACGGTTGTTTTTTGTATCTTGGAAAGTTGCACTGCTGCTTTTCTTCTCTTTTGTTTCCAACATCTAATTTGTAAATATTCAAAATATCCCAAATTGTTTTATTGTGCCGTTTCGAGCTGCTTGATACTGCCGTTTTACGTTTCGTACAGCTGCAGCTATATACGTACCAGGAATATATTAACACAGCGGTTGCAACAACTCGGTAGTAATGCGGGTACAAGGCGTCAACTGCATTCGAGTGCATCCCGGTGTGTGTACCTGTTTTGTACAGATTGTGCTTTCAGCCTCACAGCGTGCTGTTTCTACGTTAGATCCACAGCAGCAGTAGCAGCGAAGGGTGGCTTTTACTCTCTATTTGTGTTACGTATATACTGCATGTAGCAGTAGACTCGCGTGGCTTTCACGATATGCTGTGTCGCCGGTAGCACGAGCAAACTTGCTGCATCACTCCAACTGCAGCAGTATTTGGCGTTTGTTTTCACGCGAGCTACCACCATCGCGGTGCATTGCGAAGTATGCTGGCTTCGTGTGAAATGAGAGTTGAGTGATACACACAACGACTGGTAATCCGTGTATATTCTTTCTTCTACAGCGTACGGCCGTGTCGCTGTGGTTTTGAAAGGCTGCGGTCCTGCGTTGCGCTGTACCTGTATATTGTACTATTAATACTACTGTAAGGTGTATGCAAGGGCCCCGCCGCTTATTATGGGCGGCTTCCGCGTGGGCAGTATACAGCAACTCGGATTTATAGCTGCATAAATCAGGCGCAGGGATGTATCTCGTTTCGCTATTTTGATGAAATTCCTTTGTTCGCCCTCCCTATTGGAGGGGCGGTGCTCTGTCCCCGTGGAAGTGTCCCCACGCGAAACCCAGCATCAGAATGGGACGACGTCAGTTTGTCGTTCGGGCAGACAGGACAGATACCGTCGACAATAAACATGTGTGAACCATATACATTGCCAACAGCTGCATCAACGGAGTGTACCTTTCCCATTCGCCCCCCCCCCCCCCAAGGTTTCATTCAAACGATACACAATATAAACACGCCCCGGTTCCAAAATCCTGGGATAATTGTTTTTTTGAAAAACAATCGAACGCAAAAGCGACGATGTTGCTTCCGTGCACAAGCTCCACGGCGATGGGCGATCGTGTTCGGACGGCTTGGGCTTCAGCGGGCAGCGATCCGATCATAATTCGGAGCTCCAGCGAGTTGGGATTGATGGCAATGAAATGTGTGTTTTGACGTTTGGGTGACGCTTCCTGGGGCGTGCTTTAATCGGCCCGTGAGGGCCGATGGGCGGGGCTACATCAGCTACGAGCTTGACACTCATCATTTCCGTATTTTATTCTTCATCCTATGGCCTTATCGAGATCGCGTTTCAGTGTTAAGCGCGACGAAGTTCAAGCTTCGCGCTAGACACCTCTCACCAACTGACCAGGGTTCCATGCACATTGTTAATACCACACAAAAATGTGCACTGCCGGAGTCGTATTGTCGTGCAACTGAAAACACTCACCGCTGCGTGCTAACCCCCATAACCCGTGTAGTGTCGACGTAGCACACACCAGAGGGCTTTCAGGACGTTTTTGGTTCGGTGATGACACGTAGCCCCCACTGAAACACGTCTGCGGCTTTAAAGGAGGGATGGCGGGGTATTTACCATGCACACTGTTTCGCGGGAAGGTTTGGAGTAATTCCTCAGCTGGCCAACAGCACCCGTTGAAACCCAGGTATTTAATATCAGAAGATTCATGTGTACTGTACTGTAGGTTTTGACTCGATTTCAAAATGGAGAACTGCCAGCACCGTATATCGACATCATGTGCGTGGAAACATTTCATGTTCACCTCCCCTGACAAAGCCAGCATCGTTATACCGAGGAAATCGCCTAAATCACCAGGCACACAATGCAGCACGGGCTGTAAGGCTGGACGATATACAATGAGATGCACGACAAATTTGTAGCATAAACGGTCATATGTTGCACGTGCTCATGCATAATGAACAGATTGATGACAAAACCGTGCTCCTGATGCGTTTAATTCGCTGCATGCGATTCCCGAAAGTGTCAATAGAAATACGGGATGATCACCAAGCACTGTTTATCACAGGTGTTTCATATGGCTGGCTTAATTGGTATTTCAACCAACGTGTAGATGTTGCTTAGCACATGTATTGGTCTAACAAGCTAGCAACGTTTTAGGACATCACGCGATAGGATCCCTCTGATGGAGCTTCCCCACAAACTTACTCGGGACGTTTAGGATGAACTGTTCAATGTTACTTGCATATACGCAGTAATATTGTTTCAGTAGCGTACGCTTGCTGACCTACGGATCCTAACAGCATCACAAGCTGTCGGATCTGGGCCAATGCCACAATTAACGCGAGAAAAGTAATGAAAACGCGGTGACTATTGATAGTGGTATGCCTTGGACGTTTATGGTTGTAAGTACCCGTTTTCGCAACACCTGTCGCGTGCTTGCGCCCTTCTCTCTATTTTCGTGTCACATACATAATCAAGAATGAGTGCTACCAGTTTCCGTACATGGAGGTGTGCCTCGACGAGGACAACGGGTGTGATGCCGATTTGGACGCCTGCCTCGATAGTGTGAAGGCTACCGTCGAGGATGCGTCTGGAAAAGTATGGGAGGTCCAAGAAGAATCACCAGAAGAGGTCAGTCCATCGCATCACATCATGATCCGGTGTACTGCTAGTGCAGGGCGCTTGCGTACGCACAGCCTTTACTCCAACTGGTAAGAGCGATGCAAACAGTAGTAATGGTGTATTGCCACGCAGGTATTGCTAGGCACCCCATACTGGTGAAAATGTTACATACACGTCTGCATATAACTATTGAGGACTCACTGCAATCTGTGCAGTGAAATGCGAAGTTTACATGTATGGCTTCAATATGGCGTATAAATGAATACCACCGAGATTACCTATTTGATATGTACTGTATTCCGTGCTATTTACTTGTGAGGTGTTGCGTTTGCTAGCAAGCGGGTGAAAACAATTAAAGGGGTAATTCAGACATCGATATGTTTTTTTTTTTTTGTGTTGACCATTTTTCGTTTTTTAGAAAGGAAAATCAACGGCTTCCTCGTGGTGTATACTTTGTATAGGATTATGTTTGCCATACATCAAAGCAAAATCGACAGGGTCCTGTAGCTTCCCAATACCTGTATGGGGCACAAAAAGATCTCTACGAGGACGTCACCATCGCAGTTCCTCAAGAAATCTACACGAAATCATGATTCAGTGTGATCTCCACTGACGTTCTCGGACTTGCTTTTCCTCTGTGTATCGAAATATCGTGCTTCGTGGTACTTTAGTGCGCTTTTAGACTCACCGGGCCTCCTTGGGCGAAGTAGTGCGATGGAATCCGGGGGTATATTGCTTGTTTATGTGCTGGTCGGCCTAGGAGCGAACTTTAGACAGCTTTTCCGGCAGCTGATGAGTAACAGAGCAACTTGTGTTTGCGGGAGTCGCAATATTTTCAGTGTAGGTGGAGCACCCGATGCTCAAAGTATGGATCTCATTTTCCGTACTGGAATGAGAGGCGCAATAGCACCGGGAGGAGGGGAGGTCAGTGGTACTAGTATGCTCCCGGCTGAGAGGCATGCCCGCCACTGCTTATGTTCAGAGCGCGAGACCGGGAATCCATGTCAAACCTCGATGGTGATGGCGTGGTACCACTTCAACGAGCCCAACTGTCTGTCGTGGAAACCTGCAATGATAAACCTAGCCTCTAGGGCTATCTATAGCAGAAGTGGGCAGCGTCGTTCCGTTTGGTCGTGTGCGTCTGCTGTACTCTCGTAACTATGAGAGTAACGCCGAGGAAAGACAAGTGGTCATGGTGCGCCTGTCCTGCATGCATGCATGCATCTTGATGTGTATTTAGACTAAGCTAATCTATCGGTGCGCACTTCCGTCGACAGGATAACAACCATATATATTTCGACGTTACAATAAAGCCCTAATAATTTGCTCCGCAATTATGTCGGCCTTCCGCGATGGTTCATGTTTAACATATGTACTCCATATGTGTTGGCTTCGAGACTAGTCTGCTGAAACCCCGATCTCATTATTTGTTGAGTGTGACATGCTAGGTGCATACATGCAAAGACTGGTGCTACGATAGGCGGGGGCACCTACATTTTGATTACCGGGTTTGGATACTCGGACGAGTGGCTCCGAATCTGACCGAAAATTGGACCTAAACAATGTTTGTTCGCGTTACGTAACAAAACCTCCAATAGCGGTGCAAATAGAACAATACATAAGCAAAAAAAAGGTTATGAGTACAAGGCAGTAAAGCAGTCACTCAGCCGAGTGGCTCTGTGCAGGTGAAAAACAAGCACCTATACATGACCCCCTACCGTAGCACCAGTCCATACCGTGTTTTATTCGGAGGTCATTTTGTTCGGCGCGCGCATCATCTCAATGGTTTCGATTTTTATTTGCTGTTGCGCACAGTGGTTTCGCCCCTTCGCCTGCTTCTTCGTTGGGGAAAAACTTGGCGATGTGACCGTTTGTTTGTGGCGCAGGGCGGAGGAGTTTCACACTACCTTTTCCGGCGTCTTTATCAGCGACCCAAGGTTGCCCCCCCCCCCCCTTCTGTAGAGAAGGCAATATCAACGAGATCCTCGACGCGAATAACCGCAGGGAGCGAGATCCTAACGGCAAGGCTAAGCACTCGGTGATGGTATTGTGCATTTGCCTGCACAGCCCCTCATCTGCATACTATGCGGGTAAATACTCGGGACCTGTAAAACTGAAATTCCCTGTGCGCGTGCCCCCCACTGCTGTACCTCAGTCGTCACTCTGCGTGACGCTCAACCTGGAACGTATCGACCTGGAAGAGGGTTCTTGTCTCGAGGGAGAAGACAGGCCATTTGTTAGTGTGACGGTGAGACCACCAAGCACAACCTGAACGGAAGTAAGTTTGCTTCACCTCCTGCTATTACATTTCGTTTACTGTGTGGAAGACGCTCATGTACATGTGCCTGCACAAGCTCTTCACAGGTAATTACGCTACAAACAACTGCTGTTGCTGCCGCTGCTGCTGTCGCAGCTGACAAAGATAGAGCAATACTTCGTATACATGTATTATCTGTACTTACACTGCGTAATCGCCGCGGTGTGTTTTTCATCTCTCTGCCCATTGGCCGAAGTGTGGGCATGCTTCGTCTGATCTTTCACTGAGTGCTTTTGAATACGGTGTGTGAAGCGTTGATGAACAGCAGTAGTACACACCGCGGCATGTATACGTCTGTTGGAGTTCTACAGTGTATACACTCTCGAGGTTTGGTACATTTTGCGCCATTGCCGTTCAGGTACATATCCGACTCCTCCAGTACGTAATTCTCATACGAGTAGAACTTATTGCTGTACTCACATGGCGTCGTCACCAGACGAATCTAGTCCATGATCGTAGGACAAGCTCAAAATTCGTCTATGGCACGCCGCCTGATCACTTGACACACCGTCTATTAATACCAGCTTTGAATATTGTAGTGTCGCTGTTGGGTTCAAGCCACCACCTGGTGCCAGAGCCACGCCGAAGTACTCATTCGTGACGCAAGTGTGCGTGCCCGTAGCGTATCTTGTTTATCAAATTGGATGCACTAAACATCATGCATTCGGCTGCTCTCTTGAACCATTTCATACGTTTTAAACCCGAACATTTAAACCTGTATGCCCACCACTGAGTAGCTCGCGTTTTCAGAATTTCAAATATCATACTTATGCACTGACGTTTTACAGCTTCATATTTCGTTCCCCTCAACAATGGATTCATATTTCGCACGGTGTAATATTAGTCCCGTAGTACGCGAGATCGAAATTTTCACACACAGCTTGAAAATGAGCAATAAATGCCACGCGGCAGGAGTTGGGGCTGATTATCTTCCGAGCTCCTCGCTTTAGGAGCTCGTTTTCTCACCCCGAAACATGACTTCGAAACAACAATAATTCGAGCAACTCGACCGACACGTCTATCAGTAGTATGCGCGAGTCCTGAAACCTAAAACACATATACTAGCGGGACTGTCCCCTTTCCCCGGTAGTTGCTCACTCGAGGATCTCAACCAGTCAGAAAATATTGCCTCGGATAGGCTGAAAAGTATATAACCCCTATATGGTATACCGTTGGATGAGACAAGTTATCGATATCAAAGCCGACGTTTTAAAAACGATTCATTCGTATACCAAGCGCTCAGAGACGGCCTCGCGTTGGTAGCCTGGCTGACCCGAACGAACCGAGTGGTTGGATGACGGCCCACGTTAGTGGGTCCGTTTTGATCACGCCAACCCCATTCAGCACATTGACCTACCCCGGTACGACTTTCCTACCTCGCTCTTCGAAGTTGTCGGAGTCACTGAGGACACCTTATGGGGTGAATCAAAAACATTGGTATTGTTTGCCGTGCTGACTGATCCAAACATGGATACCTTGCACGTGCCATTACGATAAAATACTCGGCGGAATAGCGCGCATGTCGCGGGCCTATTACCGGATGTTGTACACCTAGTATATGAAATTCCAATATGCACACTTTATATAGATGCATCCCCTTGGGTAGTACATGACGTATCACACCAAACGTGCGAAGAATATATTTTTTCAGAATTTTAGAATATCTGCTGAGTCCCACAGCTTCTGGTGGTATTCCCCTTAGCAAGGGCCATATCGTGCATGAGGTAGTATCAAACCCGCTTGCAAAGATTAGTTTAGAAAAAGTCGTCGATCTCACGGCTGATGTTTTTATAAACAATTTTTTCGTATCTTGTCCAGGAGAAGGCCTCGATGTCCGCAATTTTCCCAAGTTGACCGACCATGTGCGGTACATTGTCTTCAGTCTCAAAGTCATATTGCGCCCCGAAATATTGGCACCGTATGATATGAGACGGATCACGCATTATTTATATATGCAATAAAAAACACGGAATATAACAACGGAGAGTACGTCTGAAGCCACTAACGAGTTTTCTACCGGTTCATTCGTAAACGATTTCGCAATTTCTGAATAATCGAGTGTATGCGGAAGACCAAAGCATGGTCTGGTTTGGAGCCAAAGGTTATTCAGATTATCAAAACCGCACCGGGTTTGGAAGTGGCTGCTATCCGACCCATTCGACCCAGAGCTGAAATATCCCAGACAATGCCGCTGCCAACCACAACGCAGAAAATAACTTGGCGTCGATGCGAAATGCGATGCAAGAGGCCGTTTGAGAAAAATGGCAACTGCTGCTGCTACTGCGTGTGTACCCGCTGTGGTCTACGGCCGTCACGCGAAGGATGTCCATTGACGCCGCCCGGACGGGTTGTATAGTGCGTGCGTGGGGCGTACTGTGCGGTGTGCGTGTGGCGCGGTCACATGCCGTGAAGCCCAGAGTACTACAACTTTCTCTGACCGCTTGCGTCTGCAAGAAACCTCTATAGCACACAGATCAGTAGCGTAAACAGCAACAAGCAGCGGAAAAAGCACACGGCGATTTTATCGATGTTACAGCTGCACCCTACCAACCCTCCGCCGCTAAGGCCAAGTGACGTTGCCGGCCTTCGCGACGGTCTCGTGTTGACATGGCCCCACCACAGCGGCCGTGCCTCGGTGATATAGCTTTTGAGGTGTAACACAAACAATCTGCCATGCCGCCCTGCTGCTGGTTGCTTGCTCGTGCGATGTTTTTATTCGCCCAGGGCAACTCGAGTTCTCCTGGCCAACACAACTTTTGTTCCATTTCAAACCCCAAACACCAATTCCATTCCAATCCGATTCTGTTTTAACGATTTGGGCATGTTCGTCTGTTTTTTCAATTTTTTTTTTCGGAAGTTGAGTTTTGTTTGGGATGGGTGGAATAGAAAATGACGAAACCAAACACATACTTGGAACATCGAACACACCACAACGGCGCCTCACGCCCTGTATACACACCGTTAGCCATGAAGTGCAGAAGGGTTTCCGCTCAGTTCAACTCGGCTTCCTGCGGAGCACGTGAGAGTCCCCTTCTAGTAGTCTACTCGTCTCTCTGGGTGCTGTAATTGACGACGACTGACTGAAATGAATGGCAATGTCGCCACACACCAGGATGAGTCAAATAGTTTTGGTTTGAACCCTCTGTATGATTAAAAATCGAGCCACATCAAATTCACGGAAACAAAAACAAGCGGCACTCGCCACACACGTAGGCATTGAAACTGGTGAATATATGTATAATTACACCCACAGGTTTAGCGAAAAGCTGCTTGGAGTTGGTGCGGCGCAAGGCTTTGGCAGTTGTGAAAGGGTTGAGGTAGTTTGACGTGAGACCTCCCAGCTTTTTCTTGCATTCTCATCGACAGCTGCCTGGTCGGTAAAATCCATTGGTCCATTAGCACGGCTGTCGGCAAACAAGTCTCACACGAAGAAGCAACGGTGTATCAGGAAACGTTACCAACCATTACTTGCCATGTAAGAACGTGCGTCTGAGCTGTAATAATTGTCTGCCAACGGTTATATGCCGCAATCGCTTCTCGTGTTCACCCCTCGGTGTGTTGAACAGATGGTATGGGTCGCAACTGAAGACGCTGCTAGCGAGGTGATTTACAAGTGAGCCCACGGGTCTGCGGGTAGCAGTAAAGTGGTTTAGTGAAATGCTTGTGTATTGTCTACTCCCAGCTGTTTGCATTTTCAATGACCAATGCCAGGAAACCCAAACATCTGTATCCAGTAGAACGTCCTGACGGACGTTATGACGTCGGCTTGATGCGACAGGAAGCACAACTATATCACCGAGAAAGCCTTAGTAAACGGGTGTTTGGGCTGATGTTTGTAGATCATAAGCCATATTGAGAAGATATGCAGACGGGCACCGGTTTGGTGACTGTGAAGCATACTTGATATGCTAGAGGAACAGAGGCAAGAAGAAACATCGATCATGTGGCTAAAGTGTGGAACGAAAGTTGTCGATTTAGGTGGGATTAACCATTGCCTGGCCATGTCGATAAGATGCACAGACTATAGGTCTAGCTGCACTCGCTGTCGATAAGATGCACAGACTATAGGTCTAGCTGCACTCGCTGGGTTGTTGCTCAAAAACGTTTAGCCACGTTACCCAATAGTTTGGTGGCAAGCTGCCTATCCTACGATGTTTCCAACGTTTCGATGGAGGTACTATATGCCGACTCAGTAGTATACCCAACATCGTGTATAACCTACTGAGCTCGTATCCTGGCCGCGTTATGCATTGAGCTGACGCCCATGTCAATTACTGGCAGCACTCGTCCGCAGAAACTACACATCAAATAGTTGGGCATACACCTTAACATCCCCCTTTCAACAGCGAATACCTGGGCCAGCCCCCCACCTGCAACTAGTATTTTCCTTGCACGTTTTGCGATAATTCCTGTTTGAGCTTGACCGATACGTTTTTACGCCCTCGAATTTGGTCGCCCAACAGTTCGAGGGTCGCTGTCTACCTGGGAGGGTCCGACGTCAAGCAGAAAAGTTGGGTGCCCTACAGCCGTATCGCAGTTCCGGTGGGGGAAGGTCTACTCCAGGCCGACACCACCCTAACGGATATGGTAAGGTGTGAGAAGTAGACAAGGTATACTTGCTCCAATTTAACGGTGGAGGTTCCTAGCGAGGGGATGGGCATCCTTGGGTGGTTCTTGCTTTTTCTCACCATACCCGCGTGCCCTGCCCCCACTGCTGCGTGTGCATGTGGTGACACCAAGACAATCGGCAAGAGCATCAGGAAATACTTGAGCAAAGACACCGTCACCAGCTACCCTACAGTGACGCTTTCTTCGACCGACGCTACTACTCTTGTGAGTGATTTGTCATAATACTTTTGTCAAACGGTAGTTTTGTTTTTAGCGTGAAACGTGGTATGATTTCGTCTGGCGGCTGGCACACTTGCGAAGGATTCTACACTATTTATATACACACTGTAGCTATGAAACCATAAGGACAGTTGACCTTCGCCTAAGTGAGTTGCTCTCTGCGTAATAAATAGCGCACCCGGTATGGCATTATATTGGGAAAATGCTCGATACCGTTCCCTGTACTAAATATCTCGTGCTCCGTGTCAACGGATCATGACTACAGAAAGCACCAAACGATGTAGAGCAACCTACTATAGGGGGGCATATTAGAGTGTTAAAATCACACTTCACGATGAGGAACGCCACACAAACCGAACGCGAGACAATGTGCCCAGCACACCAATGACATCGCCGATCAAATGTAGTGGCACGTGTCCCCCGAGCACTCCGTGATGTTTCGAACTAACTTGAATGCTGCCGGAAACAATTAAGTTACCCCTAGGCAGTTAATTCACCCCATCAAACCCACACGTTCCTAACACCGGCCTCGCCCCCGGCGTGCAGTATTCGTACAACGTCCCTGAGTTCGCAACGACTAGTGACCGGGAATTATTGCTCGGCGAGATGGTCGTCACCCTCACCCTTGGCCCGGACTCCTTGACGACGCTTTCCGACGATGAACCCATTAGCTGGTTCGACTTTTTCTCTCTTCTGGGCGGCGCCTGGGGTGAGTCCGCTGGTACTTCAGGCTTCTTCAATTTCCGTGCAGATTACGTTGACTGCCGCTATCTTTCATATCATGAAAATACTACCGAATCGCGGCTCCTCAGATGCCAACCCAACCTCTTCGCCCTACGCTGCCTTTTCCACCTCCTCGTCTGTTAGCACTTTTGGGCACTATCTGGGGTTTAATGTTTATTGCCACGGGCGACAACAAACCTGAAGAAAAAGCTCGCAACTTTAAAAAGGATGTCGAAAGGGGAAAACACTTCATTAGTAGGAAGATATCTTTGCCCAGACGGGGTGCTGCCTCCGACGCAGAGGGCACCGGTGAGGAACAACCCAACTGGGACATCGTGCATGGAGGCCGCCTTCCAGCTACCGAAAAAGCTACCGGCGTTCGTGCATCGAATAATGAACGCGCCGTGTAAGGGACACGTCCTGCGAGCAGGTGAGATTCTAACCGGCCGGTCTAGACGCCTGTTTTTGTTCCGGACAATCGTTATGAGTCGATGCGCTGTCAACAACAGCCTCGCGCGGTCCGGTTCAGACGTTCACCTATGTGTGGCAACACGCTGCAAATATTGGACGTGTACCCCATGGCACGGGATTTACAAGGACCTCCTTCGTTCATGGTTAGTCGGTTTCAGTTACAGGACCACGGATGTACAGACCACGGAGGAACGAGTTTTCATTCACTAATATACCAGATATGTTTTGCGGTGTTACTATGTGTGTTAAGCACAACGTGGGCGCACAACAAATATCCGATTTGCTCGTTGGCTCTGAATCGCCATTGCCGGAGCTACACCGGTCAAAAACACACAAACAGATGTCTTGCGACAACTTAACTGTTATCACTTGCCACACAAGGCAAAATGCGACAGGCATGGACGGAAACACGTGATTCGCAACGACAAAGAGACGAGGGGGTTGGTGCGATATACCCTATACCTCGAAGTAGTTTGTACTTTTCTCGTTCCCGACATATAGGGTGGTTGGTAGCGGGCAGCCGCTTCGGCCACTATCCTACCCTCCAGGGTAGATGCTTTTAGAAAGACTAGCTTGGGCCTTTATGAGCAGGCACATGTCGTGTTCCCTCGTCCTCCTCGTTGACGTCGATGCTCGATATTGAGCCGAAACTCTACTGTAGCGTTTGAGCAGAAACACGTCTACATTAGTTTGAAGAGAGGTTACCATACGTAGAACTGCACTCTCTCCTTTGTCGCCCTTTGTGGTAGGTTGACCGTAAGCGCCTTCAACAACGTGCCCATGTAGGTTCCGGGCTTTCTTCAACAACGGATGATCGCAACCTGCCATTTCAGGGGTCCTGCCCCCCTCAGTCGGCACTAAGGAGGGTTCACCGGCAAGCGACAACGAGAGATTCTCGGCACCAAGAGTGCCGTCACCGCTGATTAAGCCTACACTGCGTGGCTGTTAAATCGGGAGGGCGATGGCAGTTAGTCCACATCTCCGATCAAACGATAGCGTCCACGACGTATCCGCCTTCAGTGTTAGCAGTATCGGAACAAACGTTTGGTAGCGGATACCCCAGCTCACCGAATCACGGCTCATGCAGGCGCGTTGATGACGGCATAGCCGGTATGAGCTCATGCACCCCTGTTCGCTGCCGGACTCGCCGATGTATTTACCCGTACGTTGTTTTTACCGGTGGCGGCTACCGATCGTACCAGTTAGGTTAATGGTTTTATTTGTTTACACTGGAGTAGCGACACGAAACTGCCAATCGCGCTCACACTTAGCAGCTGTTGAGCCTATTTGTTAGTCGGAGTCACTTGACCTGGATACCCTGCAAGAGAGTAGACGCCGTTGACGATATCCATGAGAATAAAACGCATCTGCATAGTTTGTCCATCTGTTGTGTGTGTATGCCTGTATGTTTGTAGCATTATCATTGATTGCGAGAGGTGTACGAGAGCGATTTCCATAAACCTGGGATCTATGGAAGTGGGTGACGATGGGCTAACCCGTGGGAGGCCTGTTTCTTGGCACGCCGTCTCAACATTGTCGCGATCGTCAGACTACTTTTGGTTTTGTTGGTGTGTTTTGAGTTTTCGTGTTTTGGTTTCCGAGCTTCATCTAGGAACGCACACGGCCTGATGCAAGTACGAGACCCCTTTGCCTTACGTACCTGTCTACTACTAATTGTACCGAGGTGCCCACAGCCTTTCATTAATTGATAGTCTGTCTGTTTGTCTGTGTGCTGTGCGCTGTTCATCTCTAGCATTCGTGGTTCTGCGTAAAGCGTTGATTGCGAGAGCTGTATGGAAGCGCATTCCACAAACCCAGGATCTGTAGAAGTGTGTGTGTGTTCGTCACATTAAACCTTACTTTCTACCCGTCGACATCCAGCACACCCAGTGTCCGTGCCGATTCTTCATCCTAAAAAGGTACCAGTTATGTGGTCACAAAACTACGACACAGAGATACTACGCTCAGTGCAGTAAGCAGAGCAGACAATGCAATGTCATATACGACAGGCAAGACCTACCCTGCTAGCAATCCAGGTGCATGCAAGAGAAAAAAAGGGAAAAAAAGAAAAAAGCGAAAAGGAAAAATAATAAAAAGTAAACATACTGAAGCAAATCAACAATCAAGCAACCAAACAAAAGCATGACAAAATAAAAGAAAGAAAGTGCCGTGCTTCTCGCAGAGGAGATGCGACATCCAATAAAAAAAAGAAACCAAAATAAATGAAACGAAATGAAATGGACCGAAACAACAACAACAAAAAAAAAAAAATAAGAACGACAGGAAAAGACAGACAGCCGGAGCACACCAAAGCACCTTCCAGCCAGCCGAGGCAGGTTTGTGCTCGTAGTACAGGCAGATTCTACCAGCTAGTCGGTCTGGTACCTACTCTGTTTGCCGTCTCTTTCCTGCTTTCGTCCGCCGCGGTTTCCCTACGAACCCCCCCACCCTCCGTCTCCATTCCCTTGGGCGCCACCCATGCAACGAATACGTGGCACTTCCTACTCAGTTCCGTTTCGTTCTCGTGTCACACACGAGAGTCCAGGAAAGAGAAGAGGAAATATAAAAAACAAAATGAATAGGTACGTAGCTAAGCAACCAAAGAAAGTCCTAGGAAGATACGGAGGGGTGGAGAGACAAAGGCAAAAGCGATCACGGCAAAATAATTGAGTAAAAAAAATATGAATGATGCGAGGGGCTGTAGCATCGTTTTCGTGGCCCCCTTGAGAAGCTACAACAGGCAGTACACCAAGCAAAAAAACAAAAATCAAAACAAAACGTGAGCGAGCCTGGGCTAACGCGTAGGTCTTAAGCCGATTGCCGGGGTTCTGTGGGTTTTCCGGTGTGTTTTGAAGGCGGCCAGAGTTGTTTTTTTTGTATGTTTTCGTCATATATATATGCAACGCACACGACCTGCTGCGAGTTCAAGCATGGGGCCGCCTTCCCTTATTTATTATCTACTAGTAATTGGGCTGGCCGACTTGAGAACATGTCGTCGGACCCTTACGACAATCCGTGAGCTGCCTCAGGCGGCCAAGCTTAAGGGCAACACACCCGGCTACCCCTTTAGGTCGAGTTGCTATTTGCATGGGTTATGTTGGGCTTTCGTGTATCCATCCCACATATTATCGGGGTAAGTCCGACCAACAGGTTCAAGGCCGATTCTGTGTCATGTTGGTAAGGCAGGGCTCGTCGTTGCCGGGTACACACAGGCTTCCATGTTGTAGTTACTGTAGTCTGTTCTATGTCTGGTCTGTACTGATGCTTGTCGTCGCTTGCAATGTTGAGTGCGAGACCTGTACGTGTCCCATTTTGACACACAAGGCGTCTGCAGCAGCACACGAGCTTGCACTATCCCATGCGACTTGCTGCACCGTAAACCGCCCCGAGCTGGCCGAGGTATTGGAGCTGAGGGGTGGATTTTGTGGCATTGCTGCTCTGTGTTTCATGTGCGCCGATATTCCGTTTCCTATTTGTTTTCTTGGACGGCTCACGGGCTACAGCAAGAACGCCTTTACCTGGTTTCAACTCCACTAGTAAACGATATATAGCCTACGATCAAGAGGGGGGGGGGGGGGGGGGAGTGGAGTCGATCCGTCGTGCCGAAATACTCAGGAACATCTGCGTACAGCGTGTCAATTCAACTGTGTTTGAGGGTGCTCCCTAACTTGAAAGTTCATACCATTCCATTTTCCCCTTATGCCTCATATTCGCATAACGCGCCGGAAGAGCAGCGTAGCCTACCTTGCACAATTGCCAATATATTTGCTGGTCGGTGATTGGATGGTATTCGAGTGTGCGGAGTTTTTAATTCCTTTAGGGTTTAGTCTCTCTGTTTCGGGTGAACAATATCTTCCATCTTTTCTCGACCGTGATTTGTTCAAAGGAGCTTTTTGAAAGGCGTTTTTTCAAAGAAGTTGCTCGATTGCAGCTATTTGACCACCAGCGAACCATCCGGCTCCAAGCAAGCCACGCCCACGCTCTGGTGGCGGTACCTTCGCACATGTCACCCCCCGCTCCATGGGAAGCATCGTTGTTCTACTCGGTGAGATCGGCGAATGATCCCAATCCGGGTCCGCAAATGTCGTATTTCACTTTATTTATTGAAGAGTTACAATACTATTCCAAGACAGTAGGAAGGCAAAACCGTTTATCTTTTTTATTTATCGTGCTTGATTAGTTCAAATGATCATGAATAGACGGTAGTCTCAAAGTTCGAAATCCAGTTTTGAAGCCCATCGGCTTACACTAAAAGTACCCTCTTTGGCATGCAGGCTGAATCCGTATCAATCGCGTGCACCTATCCATGGACACTAAAACTAGCGTAAGCTACACACGCTAGGCGACATGACCAGGAGCATAAAGAACAACATCCCGGTAGGCACAGCTCGTGCCAAGCTTGACTTCGTCCAACTCTGATGGAATCGGCGGGTCATTTTCTTTGGCGGTGGGGCGCGCGAGCAAGGGTAGCGGAGACAAAGACACGCCTTCTACTCCAAAGCTCATCTTCCAGCGATGCGTGTGGCGCAAACGCCAAACATTTGTCAAATGCTGATGCGGAAGCGTTTGTTTGCGTTTTTCGGGTGCTCGCAAGCAGTAGATGCTGCTGTACAGAATTCACACAATACAGCAGGAGCAGGTCTAACCTTGTACTTGGCTCGGAGCGAGCAAGGTGTCTCCCCGGGACAGAGATAATATGCGCTTGGCCCCGGCCGTAGCTCTTGAGGCATGTTGTGGAACTGTTGTCTGGGTGGCGAGCGTAGATAGTGTGGGAAGCGAGGTGGGAGAGCTGGCGTTGGTGTTACGACCAAAGTTCATCGGTATAGGCACTGCTCTCGTAAACCATGACACGGACGTAACGTTGTCTAAGCTTTCTCCTCCTAGATAAATTGAAAATAGTATAGAAATGACCCTCTCTCAAAGAAGAAACCCAGCCATGTGAATCCAGCGTCCAGTCATTATATGGCTCTCTCGCCTGGCCGAGATATAAACCGGGCAGTAGTGGACAAATCATGACAGTAGATCTTCCTAAGGTAGCTATTTACGCACTCTGGTTGGCTAACGGTATGTTTTACGCGGCTCAATCAACTTGGGGTCTTTCTCAGCCACAGCATCCCGAGTCAACCTAGAGTCTTTCCAAGCTCACCTTCCACGCAGGTGAAACCGGGTATATAGCACCAAGAAAAGCTGAACCTGAAAACCAATAAAAAACCGATCTCGGAACACTACGAATAAAATCAATTCCGGAACCAAATAAACATTATTGTCGGAAAACCAAGAAGTAACCATTCCCAAATAATTCAAAATCAAGCTCGGAAATCGAAGAAACACTCACTCTGGAAAACAAAAAAAAGCAATCCCGAAAACACCCTTTAGAATAAGTGCCGTCAAACACAAAATCTACGTTCGTCCACATAGCACACATTCAGCAGTTCCTACCAACATGATCACCAGAAGCGCATTGCAAGACTACGGCGAAACCCGAAAGACTCCCGCGATAGGGCTGCGACCTGGAAATCCGCATGCTGAAACCTGGACAGTACGTGGATACTCGATATCTCTTTCCTGCCAACCAGTCCCCTGAGGAAGTGGTGTCACACGTCGATGTGCTTTCAGTTGGAGTTGGTGATAGGGTTCTGCCCAAGCCGCACCGCACAATGGTTAGCCTCGAACGCTGGTATGCACGGCATGCCCTCATCAGGCAACACAAAGCGCCACACCTGCCTCAAGAACAACACTTTCTCAATGACGTCTGCAATCGCCACTTACTCTGCCTCCGTCGTGGAGAGAGTGACGCAGTTCTTGATGCTGGAACAGCCAGACACGCAAGCACCCCCAGGTATCACCAACCCCCTGGACACTGACCTTCTGCCAGCCGCTTTGCTTGCGTTGTCGGCGTCAGCAAACACCTGTAAGCTCAGCCCCCCTGCCGTACCTCTCTGACAATTGACCCCGAAATAACTAGTCCTTCTCACATACCCTAAAATACCAATTACTTCCTTCCAGTCCACTAACGTTGGCGCAGAGAAGTACCTAGCCAGTTCTCTTACTGAGTTGGAGATGTCTGGCCGAGTCTGGGTTGAGACTCAGATCAGTGAGCCAACCGACTCGCGAAACGACCAGTTACCTGGTGCTTCGTTCTTGTTAATTCCCGCAAGTTTTGTTCCAACAGGGAGCGGGAGACTCTTACCAAACTCTATCCCGCATTCATTCACCAATTGTTCCGCGAAATCTGATGGGAAAGCTTCAGTAATCCCTTCTCCCCATCCTCGTAGAATCACCCCCAATACCAACGAAATTCTCCCAGGTTCTTAACGGGAACCATTTTCTCCAGGTCCCTGTGAAACCTGTCACACCTTGCCCTCTCCCCTGCCGCAAAGATACGACCCACATGCACTGTACTATTGTCATCACTACCTCCCCCTCATCCATCAGACGAGACACGCCTGAATCCGCCACGCATTTCACAAAACCTAAATTCAATAGGCACCTACACAGGTGCGCATACCATTGCCTTGATTCCGTCTTCAAACCGAACAAACTCTTGTTCAGTCGATCTTCCCCGACTATCCACCGCAACCCTGAGGCTAACGCGTGAACACATTTCCCTCCAGGTCAGATTGCATAACATAATGCTCAATATCTAAGTGGCACAACTCAAGATTCAGCTCGCACGCCATCGCGGTCAACAACTGGACAGTTGAGACAGCAACAATGGGTGCAAACAATTTGTTGGAGATAGCTATGTTGGTACGTAACAACAGCAGTACGTAACCTATCGGTTCGCTGTCAGAGACACGCAGTCACCTGATTGGTACAGTTCGTAGAAGACAGCAGCAATACTCAAATGCTGCTGTATGATACATATGACGAGTAGCAGTACTGTACATACACGCACATATTGTTGGATCAGTACCATGGGCTACCATATACGAAATATACAAGTAGCAGATTGATCAGGATATGGGAACAGTTTACATGGTTTCGTAACGGTTTCGTAGTGAGGGACCCCAGCAAAGGTTGTAGGTACAAAGAGTTTACCCCAGTCGTTTCATGGGTCAGGCCGTATTTTTGGTGCGCCGAGAGTGATACGACGTGTTGCCTGTTTTTGGTTTTGGTTGACCGAGCTGTGATCGATGAGCATGCACTCGCGCACTCTTTCACTTCTTCTTTTCTCCTCTGATCGTCTCTTTATCCGAGACCACGGATAATCAATCCAACTACTGGGACTACCTTTTTTCACCAGCTCTGTGGAGCTCACAGCTCATGATGTATGCGTCAGTCCACATCGATTGAGTGCTTGACTCTGCCCCCATGCAAGGATATTTATCAACAGGTTATTGAGCTCTCGATTTATGGTCAAGCACTGCAGAGCTAGCTGCGAGTCACGAAGCACGCCTCGAGTACAAGTACGCGGAGGACCCCGAGCTGCTGTACCCGCTGTGAGTTAAGCCGCTCGACAGATCTGCCAGGATCGATCGTCATCGTCAACTGGAGCTGCTGTGAGCGACTACAACATCGTACGAGTACATCGTCAGTCGACAGCTTGAAGCAGATATGGAGCACGCCACGGGCAACACCACTACCACCATCAACAGCAACCATATGGAAGCGGTAAGAAGAATCAAGCCATACACCGGGGAGGGATCCGAAGGGTTTGCGAACTGACACAGGAAAACGGGCTTCATCCTCCGTATGCAACGACCTATCAATTTTTGCAGTTATCGAGGATCGGGCCAGGCCTAAAGAGGACTAAGCTCAATAAACTGCACCGCGTCTGACACCTGGTCTGTTGTACACACTTGGCGTTTGGCTACTGCAAAGCCAGAGCGCATACGACCGCGCTAACCAAGACCTGCACGCAATCCTATACTTGGTAATGGACAAGGCTGCGGCTCTCCTGGTGGCAATCCATGCTTACAACGAGCGTGGGACCCGAGGTAATGGCAGGGGGGCGATGTAGGAACTGGAAGAAATGTATCTCCGAGTGACAAACGAAACCCTCCGCGCTTTGCAGGCAGCTCCATCAGCGACTTCAATGGAGCCAGACGAAGATCCTGACAACTACTGTGTATTATAAAGGCTATACGTATCCGCAGCCGGCTCGCCACGGTCAACGAACATGTCACCGATCGCCACTTCACCGACATTATAGTCCAAGGGCTCCTGGAGACCTATCACGACATCAAGCGTACGACCTACAAGGATCCAGACTTCGACCTGACAAAGATCCAGCCTAAAATGAGGTATCTTTACCTGGATAGACTGTCTCGGAGCAAGAGCGGAAGTATTGCTGGTCATGGCACGGCCATGACAGCAGTATCACAGCTCAATATCGTTGTCACCCGCCATAACTGTGGCAAGGACGGCCCTTACAAGAGCGGGTGCGTCGTACCTGGCAAGGTGTACGTCAAGTGCAAGAATTCTGGTGCTTGGCACATCACGAAGAAGACCGGAGGAGGAGAAGCAGAACAAAAATGGTGCTCGATACACAAGACAACCACCCACGCCGACACTGGATCAGGCCTACCATCAGCTTCGACGACGATTTCGACAAGGGTTTTCAAATTTAACTGCTGAGAAGCCGAATCATCACCTACCATCGTCACCAATCACCTGGATCATGGGGAGGATACATATCTGGGTCTTCCTGAATGGCATACATCATCATCTAATGACAAGATTTGTTTTGTTTCGTAGTACGTAGCACCACGAGCCTTCTTTGCACAGGGGGAGGCGGCAATAGTGTGGTATGCTACCAAGCTATTTGTGCAAGATTTCAAAGGCAAGTTCGGTAGGGTATACCGGTACCGGGGGTATATTTGTTGCGCGTACCGAACTTACCGAAGTGTCGGGTACCGGTATTGAAAAAGTACTGGACTTACCGAAGTGTCCGGTACCGGTATTGAAAAAAATACCGAACTTACCAAATTGTCGGGTACCGGTATTGAAAAAGTACCGAACTTACCGAAGTGTTCGGTAGGGTATTGAGCACACTACCGAGAAAATACCGGTACCGCCGGTATTGTGGACGAGGGTATACCGGTACCTGGGGTACATTTAGGTGAGCGTACCGAACTTACCGAAGTGTCGGGTACCGGTATTGGAGAAATACCGAACTTACCGAAGTGTCGGGTACCGGTATTGAAATAATACCGAACTTACCGAAGTGTCGGGTACCGGTATTGAAAAAGTACCGAACTTACCGAAGTGTCGGGTACCGGTATCGGAAAAATACCGAACTTACCGAAGTGTCGGGTACCGGTATTGGAAAAATACCGAACGTATCGAGTGTCAGGTACCGGTATTTTCCGATGAAATACCCCCGGTATACTTCGGTACGTACCCTTGTTACCGAACATAACCTAAATAAATGTGTACTTGTAGCAACAGCAAACAGATGGCGGCGCCAATGACGGAGACAATGGCAATGCTGCCGCCGCCATCCCAACCACGTAGCAATCGGAAGCACGGTTAGCAGCAGTACCAGCCCCAGCAAGAGCAACAACAGAACACAGTAGCAGAGGGGCAGAAGCAGCAGCTCCATCTTGGGCAATGCGCTGCGGCTGTGGGCTCTACTGTATATTTGATACAGTTCACGAGTGCCACTGCCATCGAGTGCTACGCTTGAAGCCCGTTCTATACCCCAATCTCCCAACTTCGAAGCTCCGCAAACAGTTTAGATCGTCGGCCACCTCGTGTAGTGCTGCTGCAGCTGGTGCTGGTACATCACTGTTTGAATACAATTAGAGCAGCGATGGATTCGAGATGTCGCGTTGAAGTCCGTACATAGAATGCATGATAGGAGTACTTTCTCAGGTGAGCAGTCGGAGCTTCTCCCACTACGAACACGAGGCTGCGCAGAGCGTGCCATAGCACCGCCTCGGCGGCGCCTCGAACCCCACCGGCGCGACTTGGTGATAATATCATCTATCCTTTCGTTCCGTACTCTCAGCGATTGTTACGTTGTGTCTGCAGCCGTTCATGGTGGGTGTGAGATGAGAACATTGTGTCACCCCAGAGCCAAGGACCAGATGGATACATGAATGTAGAGAAGACTGCTGCTGCTGCCACAAATAAATACCAGGTACCTTGTATAATGTCATAATGTGTGTCCGTATTGCATAAACACCCGATTCCCCGGTATCGAGCCCGCACCGATCACCGCCGGTATTGTGGTCGAGGGTATACCGGTACCCGGGGTATGTTCAGGTATGCGTACCGAACTTACCGAAGTGTCGGGTACCGGTATTGAAAAAATACCGAACTTACCGAAGTGTCGGGTACCGGTATTGAAAAAATACCGAACTTACCGAAGTGTCGGGTACCGGTATCGAGGCCATACCGAACTTACCGAAGCGTCGGGTACCGGTATTTACCGAGAAAATACCCCCGGTACAGTTTGGTACGTACCCTACCGAACATACGTTTGCAAGATCTATTTCGTTGTAGCGCCACACGTCGCTTCCGCGGGGCGGACAACGTGGTTGACGGCTACAGCAGTAAGAAGTACTGTAGTTGTGTTACTTCCATTTCCCAGTTTCCAAACCAATAACTGTGATATATCGATTTGCGTCTTTTCTTTTGTAGTTGAGAAATGTTGGAATTATTGACACGATGTAGTTGCACATTTAGCAGTAGTACGAGGAAGAGTTTTGATTCTGTTTTTGGGAGCATACATTGTACTATTAGTAGTAGTTTTTTCAACTGCTTGCTGCTGTTCGTCAATCCTTGTTTCAGAGGGAATGCATATATACGGTCAATACTGACTGGCGTAGTAATATTGTAATGTGCGGAGTGACACCGTGCCTCGTTGTCTGTCTGAAAAATATAAAACAAAACCCACCCGAGCTCTGTGTGCGATATTTTTCGATTTACGTTGTATTAAACCATGCGTTCAACCCGTCACATAAGTATTAGGCATTTGCTTTGCCAGCTTATGCGGTGTAGTTTTGGTTTTGCGTTAGCTGTAGAAGGATTGATCACCCGTCGAAAGCGAAGCAGGAACGGTTGATGTTGTTTGGACACGGCAACGGGGTAATTAAACTTTATTGCGACATAGCAATGGATCCCACTTCGTAAAATATGCAAAGACGTAGTTCAGGCAAGTTCACTGACAAGTAACGAGAGTTGTAACTGTCGAAACACAACTTGGAAAATGACACTTGTAGTAAGTATCAAGCACGCGTATATTAAAACCAAGTAAATTGGCATTGTGATTTTGTAGTTGAACAGGAACTAAACGTTATATCCCATCCATCGCGGGGTCGTCCATCCATCGCGGGGTCGTGTTGGAGATAGGTACGTTGGTACGCAACAACAGCAGTACATAGTCTATCGGTGTGCTGTCAGGGACCCGCAGCCACCTGATTGTTCAGCTCGTAGAAGACAGCAGCAATAATACTGCTGCTGTACGGTACATATGACGAGTAGCAGTATCGCACATATGCGTTCAGATTGTTAGATCAGTGCGATGGGCTGCCAGATATACGAGTAGCAGATTGATCAGGACATGGGAACAGTTTACATGATTTCGTAATGGTTTGGAAGTGAGGGACCTCAACAGACAGGTTGTAGGTACGAAGAGTTTACCCGAGTCGTTTCATGGATCATGCCACATGTTTGGTTCGCCGAGGATGATACGACCTGTTGTGTATTTGTTTTTTTGGCTGATTGAGCTGTGGCCGATGAGCATGCACTCGTGCACTCTCTCACACCTTCTCTTCTCCACCCATCGTCTCTTCTTCGAGACCACAGATAATTAATCAAACAACTGGGGCTATCGTCCTTCACCAGCTCTGAGGAGCTTGTAGCTCATTCTGTATCAGTCGATCGACATCGATTGAGTGCTTGACTCTGCCCTTATGCAAGAATAATCATCAACACAATTTCCCCTAATCCATGCTAACTTTCTGTTCACCCCCCCCCCGCCACAAATTTCGCCTCAGTTTTCGTGGGCCAACCGTATTCGCCAGCCTTCCAACAAAGCAAGCACATTGCGTTGATGCAGTTATCCACTGATTGCTACGCCGACTCAAACATCCCCGCATCCAGCAATCCGTAAACCTCCTGCGCCGTCCAACCCTCCCAATGATGAGCGTGCTCCGACCGTATATCCTCCTTTTGGTTTTGTGGGACCTTGAAATAAGAGGTGTGGCAGTGCAGCAGCTCCGGAGGCTTGCAGGGTGACTGTTGGTCGGCCATCTTGGCGTCGGTGTCCTTGCGATTGACAAACACCGCCGCCAAATGACAAGGCACCCCCCCGCCCCCCCTTCGGGTCTCCTCTCCCGGAGCCAAAACACAAAGATGGCTGCCTGCGACCAGCGACATTCGGCCGCTCCCTGCGCCGACCTACGTTGGCGACCTCACGCGTAAATAGTTTCGACATCCGTGCGATCGTATCCATCATCCACAACATCCCGGTGCTACGGTGGAGACCCTGATCGTTTTTAAGTACCGGCAATGGAGGGTCCTCCGTCGTGGTTGAGAGGTGAACGTCCAGCATGTTGGAAAACTGGGCCGTCTTCGAACAGGTACGGCCGGAAATCCGCTGCGGCTCCGGAAGAGCGGTCGCGAGAGTTCGCGACTGTTCCCGGGAATCGACCTTGCCGGGGTCCCCAACATCAGCGCCGGCGGCGACCGTCCGTGGTTGAAGACTGTTCTTTGGGATGCCGACTACACCAACCACTCCACGACCGAGGCCAACACCAGATGACGGTTACCGAACAGGTGTTCTTGTCCCGGCCGCCGGTTGTGCCGGTTCTGCAGGTGGTGCGGTTCTTCCAAAAAAGGCATGATGCGGGCGGATTGAAGCACTCAATCCGACGTCTAATTACGACCGTGGTTTACCCCCAGCAGCGGCTATAACCACCCCTCGTCCGCCGTGAAGGCAATGAAGGTTTCGACGGGCGGCATCTGCTATACCAGCGATGTTGTGTCGACGGTCCCCCGTGGGTCCGCGGTGCCATTGCGAGAACTGGGCGTCCGTGCATGCCACCGCGCCGGCATTGCCGTTTTTCATCATCAGCTACATGCCGCCACGGCCGCCGACCCAGTCACCAGCATCGCCACTCCAGCCGCCGATGCCGGCGCCGCCGATCTAGCCGCCGGCACCGCCTCTCCAACCACGGCGGTTGCCGTCGCCCATCCAGTCGCCGGCACCGCCGCTCCAACCACCATCGCTGCCGCCGCCGCCGACCGAGTCACCGCCAATGCTGCCGCCGCCAATACAGTCGCCGGTACCGCCGCTCGAGTCAACGCCACAGCCGTTCCAGTGATCTTCATACCGCCGTTGCCGCTCTAGCCTCTCGCCGACGCTGTGGGCTGTGCTCACAGCATAGTATGATTGTCTGATTGTGTTGATTGCGTTATTTGTGTAAGGATAATACATCTACGAAGATTACGGTGGGATCTATGTTCCCCGGAGGGGTTGCATAAATATGATTTATGGAACCCAGTTTGGGGTCCCGGGATGAAAAGGAAAGGGGCCTCCTTCGCCCACAACAATAATTGACACCTGATTCGCCTCGGTTATCCCGCCTCATGGCGAGCTTGACCTGTACACCATTCAAACGCATCCGGTGCAAAACTAGATCCATATCGATAGCGTCTTGACATATATGCCACGGCATCTTGCGCGTAGAGTGCACCATGGATATATCCTCCTTCACGACGCTTTCCATAGAGGAACAACAACAAGCGATCCAGGACAACGTCACCGAAGAAAAAGGACGAGCCGTAGACCAGGCCCTGGCAGCCGCCGAGGAGCATGCCCCCGTGCAAAAGAAGAGGCGAAGAGGAAGGATAACACGCAAGCCCAGGTCAATGAGCCTAGGAGCAGATACAAATTATCGACCACCGACCCAGTACAGGAACTAGCGAAACCACTCCAACAGGGATTTCAGCAACAAGCGGCGTCTACCAAAACGGAAGGCGCTGTTCGAGTTCGTCATAGCGCTTTAACGCCTTTAATTCTCAATGGTTGCTTGGAGCAGGGGGGGGACACCCACCAGAGGGTGCTGGTGTCTGAGAAACAGATGTATACTTTCGAATGGGAGACAGGTGGTCAAGAAGCAGTGGAGACAACTGTATCCAATGAAGCAGGTCTGAAGTAGTCAAGCCAAGAGGCGTTGATTGCAGAGTTTTGTAAGGAATTGGTGGATAAGGCGTTCATGGCTTGGAGCCTAATGGTGAACCAGATCTCACACCAGGCACTTGCAAACCGATCAGCAACACGCAGCCCTAGTGAGGGGCGGTCTGTCTTTAGGAGGCATTACGCACCTTAGGCTGCGGCAGAAAGGGCCAAGTTTACCCAGTCATAGTGCAGTCTCATGTTTAAGGACCGGGAATACCCCAACGAGTTTGTTTCGAGATGTTTTGCACTCAAGGGCAGGCTTAGTACCTATGGATTAATTTTTCTTATTTCGACACTAACGAACATTTTGCGCGCAACCTTCCACCTGTATTTGGAGTGCAAATTTGAGTTTTGCTGGCTAATGCTGAGTGAACGTACCAAGTCCTTGGACATGTGCTGCTCAGTGCGTACGGGGAGATTGAGATGTCGGGGGGGGCAGGAGATGGGGAACGGGACGGGACTAGCCCTCGTTGTTGCCGACGCAGGTCGGGGCAATGGGGGTGCCCAAAATGACGGAAGAGGCGAAGTGGGTGGACGCGGAAGGATCCGGGAGAAGAACAACAGGGGGTGGACAGCAGCAGCAGCAGCAGTAGCAACATCAACGACTGCATCAGCAGCTGTACGAGCAGCATCCATACCGACAGCAGCATCGACAACAGCAGCAGCAGCAGCCGCAGTAGCAGAAGTCGCCCAAACGCGGTCGGGGTGGTGGTGGGTGAGCGGATCGCGAAAGCAGTGGGGCAATGGAGACAAAATGCCTGACGGCAGGGGAGGCAGAGGAAGGTTTGGGGGTGATCTTGCGAAATAAGTTGCGGGTAGGGGAAGAGGTTTGCCTTTTCACACCTCCCCTCCCCAGCGGCTACTGGTATTACCAGTACCGACGGGGCCTCTCCCGTCTGATCAGCGACCAACCGCCGGTGCATGGGGCCGACCCCCGCAAGTGGTGTCAGAACTGCAACGAGTTGGGACACGCGCATCCGTATTCCGTATGGCGAATGGATTCAGGATATTCGATGCCTTTCCGACCTGCACCACTTCGCCCCGGTGGTGCCACCCCCTGTTGAAGCCTCCCGGGCCTGGTGTGCGGCACCTGGTCAGCAGCAGGCGTGGCTGCATTCGTACGTCAAGTAAATACTGCGAGCACCGCATATGGTGTCGATTTATTGCATGCTTTCGGGACAGCCGAGCAGCAGTAACATGTATCCGCAAGTCGACACTTAGACGTATATTTACTTTTTTGTAAATTGAAATGTACCCATGTTTTGTTATAAGAAACTCAACAACGAAAACGTGTGAACCCACGACCTCGCCATTCTCCATCAGCACAACGTCGCGCATGGGAAGAACAACCCAGCTGGAACGTCTGCGCATGGGGGTCCCACCCAAGCTTCCGGCGGTACTAACGGCGGTAGGGTATCAGTGGATGAAAACACCGTGTAAGCGGCACGTTGTTGACCAGGTGCGATTCGAGCTTGTTTGTATGTGTGCTGTTTTTATGGCTTATACAACGAGCTGCTGCCATACCACCAACAAGCCTCGTATCGTCCGGGTAACCATAGTACGGTATGTATATCGATACATAACCGAGGTTGGACTTGTAGAACATAGCGTGTTGAGATTCCAGCATAGCTACAGGCTACGCGAGGTTTGATGCGTACCACGGAGCACAGGGCGTACAAGCCACCTGTTCGTCGTTATTATGTTACAGTGGCTAGACAACTATGGTTGGGGTTTTGAGCGTAAAATATACTTTTAAATGTTTTACGCCAACGAAGACATATATACTTAAATGTGCATTGCTCGAGCGAAATCTGTAGATGCCACACCACTTCCACCTCATGGCCCCCTTGCCGCTATTACGCACTGTGTAGGACAAGTGCGTGGCGCCTGCTTGATGTTGGATGCTGTGGGAATTACCTGGACGTGTATGTAGAGACATGCGTCAAATGAAAGCAGACGCAGGGCCAGGTTACATGTGCTGTGTGGTTTCATGCATTTGCTTCGTGGCATATCCTGTAATCCTGTGGCTGGTGATGGGCAACGATTAAGTGGACATATTAATTTCACCCGAGGTGGATGCCTTTAGCCGGACTTGTTTTGGGCTTTACGAGCAGAAAATGCGTACAGTATTCAATCCTTCTCCTGCATTCTGTGGATAACGGGTATTTCGTCCTTGAGACCAACAGCCCGTGTCTGGGTGCAATGAACCCTAGGCTCGTGGAAAGTGAAGATACTTAATTATAACCAATTAACCCAACTGCGCTCCCCCTACTCTTTCGCATTTGCTGCTTTAATTGCTACACGCGTTCGAAACTGTGCTGATGTAGGTTCGCGGCTTTCATCAACAACATACCACCACCATCAGCCATTGAGGGAGTCCTGCTCACTCAATCGGATACACCTGTGGCCAGGACCCCCCCCCAAGCACGATATGGGCTAAACACATCATTGTCGAGATGTTGAACAATGTAGCAAAGCCCACAAGTTGTCGACAAGCTCTAAATGATGTATGGCTAATGGTGTGCTACATGGTTTAGCAGGTCCACAAGGATGTTGCTACGGTCACATCGTTCAAGGGGGGAGTCCCAGCCACCTGTGTAAGGAGGATCTGTTGCGGCCGAGAACGCCGTTAACCCCGCCAATACCTACCTAAGATGTGCGCCTGGACACTCGGAAGGCGGTTGCAGGTGTCCACAGCTTTGTTTCGTTGATGGCGTTCACTACACCTACGCCTACAGCCTCATAAACACATTTAAGGCGGCGGATAGCTCGGCTGGCTGAATCACGGTTGACGCAGGAAATTGACCGCATGGCGGTAGACTTGTTATGAACTCCTGCCCCACGAAATACCCCCCTGGCAGCCATGACTCATCGGCGCAGTTTCCCGTACTTTAGGTATTGGTGTCAGCTACCATTCGTACCAGTTATCGTTTCAAGATGTAGTACTGTTCCGGCTGGAGTAGCGCAATAATACTCCCAACAGCGCACACATTTGGCCACTGTCGGGCATTATTCAGTAGGTGCCACTTTGTGGCTGGATTTCCCAGAGGTGTAGACGTCGTTGTCGAGATTTTTCCGAAGTTTCGTTTGTGTGGCGCGGCTTCGAGAACAGCGGGACGTATCGCTTGGTTTGGGTGCCGATCGGGTGGTTCGCTGCGGTTTGCATGACGTTATCCAATCTTAGAAGCCGGCTGGCCGACTCCAGAACGTGTCGTTGGTGTTGTTTCTGCGACTCGTGAGGTATCTAGAGCGGCTCAAGCTAGATGACGACCCACCCCGTTACCCGGTTGTGTTTAAATGAAAATAACGTGAGTTCGGTCGGGGCTTTCGCGTATGCAGTCCACTTCTTGAGGTTGAAGATAATAATGGGGGCAAGTCCGAACACCGAAGTGTAAGACCGGTTTGATTTTTTACTTTGACAGCAACGTTTTTCATTGCCTGTTGCTCAGATCCTTCCATGTTCTTTCTTCAGTAGTCTGTGCTTATGTCTGGTTTGTGATGCCGTTTGTCGCCATTCGCACCGTAGAACGCGAGGCCTGTAAGTATTCCGTGTTCACACACGCAGCGGCGACAACAGCGGACGGGCTTACGCTAATTCATGGGGCTTGGTGCACCGCAAGCCGCCTCGAATTGACCGTGGTAGAAGGGCTGCGGTAGTTGTCGTGGCATTGCTGCTGTGTGTGCTGTGAATACGCCGACCGATATTCTGCTTCTTATGTTTTTACATCGACGGCTCACA
The DNA here is from genome assembly GCA_008828725.1 of Saccharina japonica. NCBI lineage: Eukaryota > Phaeophyceae > Laminariales > Laminariaceae > Saccharina > Saccharina japonica. The sequence goes on from MEHQ01000174.1 coordinate 1,112,723, forward strand.
GCCTACTGCAAGTATGAGGTAACCTTGCCTCTTTTCCACTCTACTAGTAGACTACCAGGTGCAGTGTACGATCGAGAGGGGGCGGGAGGTTGTCTCGTTTTGCCACAATATGGAGGAACGTTGGCGTAAAGCGTTTTATTGGTTTTGTTTCGTTGGTGCTCGACATGTAGTATGAATGTCCACGCCCCCCTAATTCCCCCCGTGTCCTGCATGCATCACTAGATGAGAGAGTAGGATAGTCAAGCTTCGGTAAGTGTTCACTTAAACCATGTCAGGTGATTTCATGGCATTCGAGTTCGTGTGGTTTGCAGTATTGTTGCACATATTTGCTCTGGTGGGCGAATTGTCACTAGCGTATTCGCGCACTTGTCAGAATTAAGCAGATTTTAGAGATTCGCCGGAGAAATGTCAACAGGCCGGCGCGTAGCGCGTAGCATGGCCATCGCGTTAATAAACATATGTATAGCTACCATCGTCGTGCTTTCGACTGGGATTCAAGAAATAGCCGCGGTAGTCGTCACCCGGTCCAAGTTCAGTTGCCATACGCGTGTTTTTGGTTCGTGCGGAGAAACAAACTAGTCCAGAGCAATGCCATGGCAGGGGTGGTGCTTTGCATACTGAGGTCCTCACATGAGGACCTCAATGTCTCACCCGAAACTATTCTTCTGTACGCTAGTTCTGACATATAAAAGTGCAGTAAACATATCATACCAACCGGCAGTCGCCCACATGAGCTCAACTCGTCAGAACGTATTGAGCCGAAAAGTGCAAACCCTACCGTGGGATGAGTCTCCACTAATTGGGAGGGTCGTAGGGTCGGTGTGTGATTAAGCGAGTCCATACGTGGGAGGCTCGTAAGGTAGAGGTATTGGTGTCGAAGTCTGTGGGTGGATTTCCCCGGTCGAGACAATCATTGCGGCTACATCATTCCTCGAGTAGGGTTGTTCGCGTGTTTTCCTGCTTGGCGACCGTGACTGAATGTACTTTGCCGCGTGTTTTGAACATACGTGGCGTTTCGGCCAACGAAGCACCCGCTCCATTTATCTTGCGGGTGCTTGTTCAACTCTCTACATTGCTGTCAATAGAACACAGGGACACATGCTACGATAGAGGTGCACCATGGTTTTTCTGAGCTTCTCACTTAAGGAGCGTCATACCTCACCGAAAAAATGATTTAGAAGGAAAATAAAAGTGCTGCCGGATGAGAAATATCCTGACCGAAGTATACTCTGAAATATTATTCGTCACAAAAAATGAAAGTCCGACGAATTTGGGTTAAGGAGCCCGATCGTTCAGAAAACGATCCAGCCAAAAACTGCTACCTATACCGTAGCACGCGTCCAGGTTTTGGCTCTGCCTTGCAGGAATTGATACGGCATTATGATCGAACAGGTGGGTAGCTAATATTCTTACAGTAGTGTCAGTGACGAGGCTACTGTAGAGGTGTGGTGAACAATCACCTGCCGGGGTCCCGTTTGACAGTATTGAATAGTGCGTCATAGATTGAACCACTGGTAGGTTGTCCCTGACGTACTTATTATCTCAAGTGGAAGAGATTATTGTGGCCAAGCAAGCACAAGACACCTGCAAGTCGACTGCGTGTTGCAAAGAACGTCTAGGGTGGCATCCCAGTGACGTAGTGAACGGAATTGTACTGTCGTATAGTAGGAGGCAGATATATGATCGCAATGAAATAGCAACGCATGATGTATCCAATGCTTAGAGAGGTTACTATATACTCTTCGTGTGTTGCTGGTGTTGCAGAGATCCAGCCCAAACCCGGTGCTCGGGGTCACTGCTTCTGATGATCTGGTGCATAGCATGCGGTTGACGCAGATCGTGCATGCTTCTCGTGGCGTCTAATCTTCTAGATATACGACAAACACATCATTCGTGCATACCCACCTACTACGCAAGACGCCCGTGCAATGGCAGCAGAGTATCACGCGCGGGTGGTTTCCAGGCTTTCTGCAGTCGAGCTAACGAGCGGAAGACTTTATCCTAGATCCCGCCGGATCTCCGTCTATGACACTACCACAGAGTACATGCACAATGGCTGGAACCGAAAGCCTGGTCCTCCACGTTCTACAACGAAGACAACAACTCGAGCTTCGCCATATAATGGCACAGCTCTCCATCTTGTTTTTCTCTCCACATTCCGGAACGGTCTGCTGGAGTATTCACATTCTGGACGGACTGTCGGATTGTGCTGGTTGTCTCCGATATTCGTTAAACGTACTGGCCATAGACTCGATTATCGCTTGGGCACAGGCACAATCGACCTATTAAACTTTTGTTTCAGCAGTATTAGATAGTGAACACGTCAATGTTACTTTATTTCACGCTTCCAATTTGAAGTCCCTGGTGTTGTTGTAAGTCAAACCCGAGTAGGTCAAAATCTTCGAGGAGCCAAAAAGACGAAAGAAGCAGAAGTTATGTGAGCCGTTAATAGTCAACCGAGATAATTCGCCCAGCAAGTCCCAAATCACTTGGGCGCACGGACAACCGAGAGCCCGGCAGACAAACGTGGCCGCGACTGTTGAATGGTTTCTGGTCCATGTCAGTGGCCAAGCATGGGGTGAATCACCACGCACGGGGGAAAACACCTGTTAATGATACGCGAAGGAGATATTATTCTTCAAGTGGGGCAAACGCCTGACCACCCAAACAACCGCACGGGACGCCACAGGTACAACGACATATATATGGTGAAGCGAGGGTGTCCCTTAATTCCACACGGCGGCATGAAGAACCCTTGCCTGGATCAACAAGGAGGGCCCGGCATGATGGCCGCTTGCGTTGAGCCCCTCGGCTGTTCGGATCCACCACATTCCTTCACTTTTTCTGTATTCACTCCCTCGTAAATTGTTTGCTTCCTTCCATGGAAGTTTTCTTACTTCGAAGTAAATAATGCCTTCCATGGGAAGTTTTTCCTTACTTCCATCGAAACTTTCATGGAAGTGAAGGCTATTTACCTCCGTGGACATGGGCGCCCGGAACAGTCTTTTTTCGACACCTCACATAAACAATAACCAGAATGGAAAACAGACCGGAGCGCCTTGGTCACAGGACGAGTTAGAATATTTTTGTTTTTGCAAGTGATCTAAAACTGAAAATAAACTTGGAAAACAATATATTATCTTCTAAATCGTCCCGGGATCACAGGCCTCCAGTTTGTTTTCCATTATGATCATTTTTAAAGTGGGTGCCGACAAAATACTGTTCCGGGCGCCGCTGCGGTGGAAGTAATTATTTTCCCTCATATTTTCCCTGGAACTTTCTGTTTGAAGAGGGCCTTCGGTCACTAGACAGGTCTACCGTGGTTCCACGCTGCGCGCTACACGGTTTGTAACATCCCATTTGTAATTGGTCCACGTTTGTTCTGGTAATCGGGATGGGCCCGCTTTGTGTGGGACGGTGTACCCACTGGGAGCAGTGGGCGAATTCATGCTCTCGCTTCCATCTTTCACTTCCATTAAAAAATAAATTTACTTCCAATTTACTGCTCTTTTGTTGACTGTCATGGAAAAACACGGTACAACGTGAACTTGCCGCCGCGGTCATCACGAAAAGTGCCTCTCTTCAAAAAACGACTCCCCATACCTCTAATGCGTGCTACGAAAGAGATACCAGGTAGCACGTTTTGGCTGAAATGATTTCTGAATAATCGAGCTCCTGAACCCTAAATGGGGGGACTGTCATTGTTTTGTTGCAATCTTAGATCCGTGTGTGCTTCGGTCATGGGACTGTACTTCCTGCAAAATCAGTTCGGGGTGGGGTATAGAGCTCTTCAAGCAAGGAGCCCCAGGAAAAAACATGGTGCACCTCTATCGTAGCATGCGTCCTGCTGCTATCCATAGATGTATTAAAATAACTCGGAAGTTTATCAAGCTGCTGATGCTGCTTAAACTCAGATATTTGACGAAAACACCGAGCACTAGTAGGCAAACCTACCTGGGCCTCTAGTTCGACCGTCGGTAGCGTCTTACGCGGCCACAGCAGAGGGTAGATACCAAACGGGAGCTAGCTCCGGAATTATCAAAATTCTTGCTGCTGAGCAAAATCGATTCGTGATGCAAACACAGCAATGCCTTTGCCCTCTCTTGACAATCCAAGGGCCCCGACAACTCCTGGAGACCGTAACGAACATTGGTCGTAAGCAGATTTGAGCATTTTAGACTTGGAGCCATGGCGTGTTCGAATAGGAGTGTTTTTGCACCAAAAATAGTATTTATTGATGCTTGCTGTAACGAAGACGAAAACATTATTATCAAAAGACTCAATCAAGTACCTTTTTTGTTGTACCGAAAAGTTGCGGACAGCCCCTATAAACGGCCCTTGCATTTACACCCAGAGTGGTACGTATGTTGCAGCCGCGTGAACAGCTGATCTGGGCGGCTTGGGATTAATACCTCACATGCTCCAATGCATTGAGTTGATTTGGAAACCTTCGGTAGTTCTCGACCGTATCGGTCAAAATAGATTTTTCCCTGCGAGGTTCTACCTTATAGCGCTCGTGGTGGCGTCGCCGCAGAGGGCACTTCGCACGCACGTAGAAGTCTCGAAAACGTTCAGCCACCCGTATCGGGAATGCTTTTGTAACCCTCGGATTTGTTCAATATCCCCCGCCCGCCTCCCCGTCTTCCCTAGGCCTCTCTACGTTTAAGCAGTGAAGACAAGTTGCCATAATCTGGATGTCCAAGGTACACAACGGGGGACCCGGGCACCCAGGGCCCAAATACTCGACGAGTATGAACTATTTATCCTTGACGGGTATTAGCAAGCCCGGTAATACTCCCGAGTACCCGGGAAATTTGCAAAAGGGTAACGCGTGACACCTCTATCTACAGTAGTGATTACCGACTCGTGTACGACACAGCAACTGCGCATCGCAAGTAACGAATACCACGTAATGCAATACCTCGGAAGCAATGTGTCAAATGCACAATACACGAGGAGAGCCCCTCTGTTGACTGGAATCGAATATAATTCGGCAGCGGCCAAAAAAGGTATACCTCGTCCGTTTGCGGCCAAAAACAGGTACATTATTAAGATCAAGTCAAAAACGCACTCCACGTGTCCTGCCATTGGCCCAAAACTTATTGTACCTGTTTTTGCCTCTTTAAAACCCAGGTATACCTGATTTTGTCTACTCTGCTTGACTTTCACCTTTTTTTGTCGTTTTTAAGCCAATCATGGGCCCTTCATAGTTCCACCCTATGCCCCTTATACAAATGCCGACGTACGCGGAGACCCCCTCCTCCCTTCGCACCTCGCACCACACGCCACTCGAGCGACACACATATATATCTGCCTGCACACCTCCGCCGAAATAATACGAGATAGAAGGCTACCCTTTGGGATTATTGTGGTTGACTTGGAATACCAGGGGTGTTGCAAGCTGAGAAGGAAGAATAAAGCAGCAGGCGTTCGTTCCTCGTACAATCAATAGCAGCTACTCGTATAATACGTGGCCACCGGGCGAGCACGCAGAACATGAAAATACTCTTCTTGAAAGCGACAAAAAAAGAAGGGGGTAATTAACCTGGCAAGTAACACCGATCAGCCCACTCGAGTTTATAGCTAGTTCTACATACGGATAAGAGCTAGACAGCAGTAGTAGCACCATGGCCATGACGGCAGTCCTGAAATCAAGGTGGTATTGGTCTATCGTTCGACGCCGGAGCTTTGTGTGGCCGCCGCGAAGCGGTTCCTGATAAACGGCCTCCAGTAGTAAGTACCTGGTATGAGGTATCTTCCACCTACTGCGTACTACGGTGGTACCTGTCTGATTATGCTACTTGACAAAATATCCTTCGCAATATTATGCCCCAGCCGTAACAACAGCAGTTGTTACTGATTTTGATTCCAGATACTCACTCGTGCCCTTCGTATAATAGGTTGCAATCACAACAGTTCACAACTAAAAACAATTCACTCACATTTCTACTCGAACGTGCGTAGCAGATACCTGGTATATAAGAACATACACCCAAATAAACACACTAGGCCTATACCTGGTACACAATTACAGTAATATCAGTACTCAAACTACAAGACTGTTGAAGAGGGGGCTGGCGCTCGCCATTCGGGTGCAAAAACAACTACTTTGCGTAGCAAGGAACGGCAGGTTCGTGGGGTGCGTTGTAAACTTGATTTGCGCATGTACCTGTTTTTGGCCCCGAACGGACCAGGTGTACCTTTTTTTGGCCGCTGCCCAATGTAATTTGTTCGATAACCGCTATTATAACATTTGCTGTAGGGCTGATTGATTGGTCGAGGGCATGATATGGAATCATTCCAAAAGTGAATATATTCCAAGAGTTCCTACTGTACGTACTACTGTACAGTACGTGTAAACCCTGTTCATTGTTTTTTTAAAAGAAGCGCACGTGTCTCAAAACAATTAAAACGTTAATACAAGTAAGTGTCTCCTCCACTTCGGAGTCCAGCCTTTTCGGGATCGGTCCTGAAACCTTTTTCTTCTTTGTTTCTTCGATTCATGTATTCGATTTATCCAAAAACAAAAAGTGGTGCATCACGAAAAATGAACAAACCACACCCAGCAGGCAGCGCAGCGCTGTGCTGCGGTGCCGTGCTTTCTCTTTCGATTATACATACAGTATAGCTTTGTTGTCCTGGGAGCATAATGGAGCTCTTGGCAGTTATAAGTCGCCTGTTTCCTCTTTAATGTATGTGCCGTCTGTGACTTTCTTTCTTACTATGCCTATGCCGTGTCCTTCATTATTTGACTTTTTCATGGCGCGTCATTGTATTTCCCATGGTTCGTCATGGCAAAAGCCATGGCACACTGTCACGGCGCGCCGTGGCATTGCCATGGCAATTGCGATGGCAGTCCATGGTATTACCACATGGGCACGTCATGGAACTTCATGACACTGCATGAGCCACCGCCAACTGTCATGGTGTGTCATGGAAATGCCACGGGTGTGCCATGGGTATCCATCGCAATGCCACGAGGTTCCACGGCAGTTCATGTTTCATGGAATGCCATGAAACATCCCATGACAGTGCCATGGTAAGGGCCCATGACGTTCGCCATGGAACGTCCCATGGCAATTCCATGGTAAAGCCATGGTAATGCCATGGCATTGGCAAGCACTACCATGTGACATTCCTATGTATGCATGGCATCGCTATGGGGGGTCATGGGTTCGCCATGGGCTACCATGGAATTACCATGACCGTCCATAGCGTGGCCATGCATGGCAGGTGTTACGCCATTGCATTGCCCAGATAATGGGCTTGCCACGACAGTCCATGGCAATGCCATGGTAACCCACGGCAGTGCGATGCGCCTGGTATTACCACGACAGCCCATGGCAAAATGCCATGGGTTGCCATGGAATTGCCATGGCACACCATGGCGGTGCCATGACGGGCCTCCATGGTAATGCCATGGCGGTCCATGGATGTTCATGGCAATGCGATGGCGTGCGATGAAAGTTCACGTGGAAGATTGTACGCAGGAAATCTGGGGTTCGCTTGTGGAGAGGGAGTTGAATCTTTACGTATCAAAGGGGAGGCATGTTTGGTTGGGGGATACATCATAAATAAGCTTAAAACATACGTAGAACATTGTAGCATAGCTTCATTCTGGAGAGAGATGCGGAAGATTGGACGGGTACTACTATAGACAATATGCAAAACATACTTCAACACAGGAAGCTGGTTGGTAGTCGACTATGGTAGCGGAATATGTTGAGTGTAGAGCAGCGAGGGTGGGTGTAGAGCAAAGGGCCAACATTCACTAAATACATCCAGATTCATTAAAAAGCGAACCAAAGGACATGCCATGGCATGCCATGGAGATTCACGGCAATGTGCCTAGCGTTCCATGGGGGTTCATGGCAATGCAATGGCGAACCATGAAAAAGTTTGAACTATGCAGATGTTGTATTCAATCATGCCGGTGCCATGGTGTATGCCGTGGGAAGTGCCATGGCAGCGATCGCCGTACATAGCATTTCCATGGCGTGTTGCCATAAATATGGCGTTTTGCGATGACAATGTCATGTCAATGTCATTGGCCGTCATCGTGCGCCATTGCCCATGGCATTGCCATGGGCATGCCATGGCATGGACACATCAAATAATATACGAGATCCGGGGCCGCAAAATGAAATGTGTCGAATTCTCAATCGACCAGGGGAAGACCCCCCGAACAATATCCCTGACCAACACCCCCTGGTGCTCCGTCTCGAAAGGGGTGCGTGCTCATTGGTCAAATGACTGAGGAAAGCAATAAATGAGTACGTACGCCCCCCCCGGCCAAAGAAAACAAGATCGCCCGACTCTTTTTTTTTCTGAAAGTCCTTTTCTCTTTTTTCGGCACTGGTTGACACGCAGCTGGCCTCGATTGAGAGTTTCGTTCGCCGCTGTCCGATGGGGACTTTGTGCCGCAACTCATCAACTCTCATCCTGGAAAGATCAGCACAGAGATGACGCACTCAAGCAAGCATAGTGCTGCCAAGCTATTAATAGTTATAATGTGATAATGACGTGTCGGTTACTCGCCTGTTTTTCAGGACAACCGAACAACAGCGACATCTGTCCGCAGCACAGCAGTAAGTACTTGCACGTTAGAAAAGTATTTGCTGGATTTCGGAATATACTGCTTGCTGCACAGACAGTTCTCCTTTTTAGGACTGCACCTCCAGTTGTTGTGGGGGCAAAACACTTGGAATCACACTTATTATTATTAGATTCAGGTTTATATGCGGCAGTACTGTAGTGCAGCTTGAAAACAAAAAAAACAAAGGGGTCAAGAACTCAAGATTTTTAACCCGCAAACCAGTCCACGATCTCGCCATTCTCTACTTTTACTTGCTTACCACCATAATTCCGCAATCGGTCTTCGGCAGGAAGGCGCGCGAGTCCAACACCCCAACAGGTATGGGGCGAAGATACTCGTTGTTGTGTAGCTGCCACTAAGAAACGCGAAGCAAAAGCTGCTATGTACGAGCTGTTTGTGGTCATGAAGCACGGCCGTTTTCTCCAACAACGTGACAAAACAATGTGTCGAATCTCACGCCACTCGATTGATCTTTCCGCTCTCTCGTCGCACTATTAATAGTTGTAGTTCGAAGATATGTCAAGTATCCTGAAGATATCAACAATATCTTAGAATAGCAGTAGCGTACTACGGAGCTCACTGCTTTTGCTGTGGCCGCCGCGAATTGCCTGGCACGTTTATGCCTGTATGTCACCACTGCCGCTGTTGTCTTGGTTGTGCTTCTTGCAGTGGCGCCTATCGTTGTGTCGGTCCAATTCTCTTGTGGCAACGCAGTCTCGCATCCCCGGTAATACCGCGACGACCACACCCTCTTTCTTTGCTGGTTTTCCCGCTGCTGTTTCTTACATGCAGAGAGAACACCGGTACTACCGCTGTAACCGGCGCAACATCCACAGCTCTGGACACCGCGGCAACGACGTACTGCTGTACTACATACAGTAACTACTACTGCCAGATATTACACTACTATGTGGTAAGATGGAGGGTGATGGTCTGTCTGTATAAGCCTGTCTGTATGATGTAAGCAACGCTTTTTCCGCCGGGGTCATTGATCAACGCCCCCTAGCCCAGCTTCGGTTACAATCGACCAGCTTCGGTTACAATCGAACAAGTGAGCACCAAGTCGACCTACAACACCAACTACATCTCGTACACTGCTGTAGTACAACAGCAGCGACAACAACTACAGTACTACAGACAGTACTGTACAGCAGCACCAACGGACAGTTTTCTGTTTTTACATATGTACTCGTACACAGAAAATCACCTGCCCGTTACGACCAGCATTCGAGATTTGGTCTGCTGATTGGCCTAGGGTCAACGTAAGGGCTTGTTCTGATTGGCATGGGGTCTGGTGGGTTAACTGTTCGCTCGTACGATGCCAAACATTTTTTCGAATAGAAGTAAACCCTCGTTCCGACGAGCAATTAACTGCTGCACCGCGGTGCCGTATAGTAACAGTCTGCGATGCCAAGCGAGGCTCGAATCGCAACTAACCGTGGTGTACGTGCAGCAGTAGACCGAGATGCATGTTTTATTGCGCCAGCCAAGAAGCCATACAGAAGGATACTTACTTGGGAATAAATACCTCGGCAGTGCATTATAGCTGTACGTCGGTGGGCCTCGTGGCTCCCAGAATATCGGTGGACAATCAATGCGAAGCTTGTGCTTTTACCACCCGCGAAGGGTATTTGCCCGCACACCCTGTAAGTAAGTGATGGTACTACTTGTTGTACAGTTTTTACATGCGAGGCGGCGAAACTCTATTCAAGTACAGTACGTAGTACTGCTTGTATACACCATCAGGCACCTCGAAGAGAAGAACGACGCGTTCGTATTAATAGTATTATAGCTGCACGCAGCTGTTACACACCAGCCAGTGCGAGTAATCGTATGAGGAGTATACTGCTGCTGTACTTGAAATGCGACGACGAATGATGGTAGATTGTCTACTACAGTACTGTAGTAAAACCCACAATAATCTATCCGGTGCATGCGCGCGTACGAGTATACACCGTACGTGGTATTCTGCTTTATGACGATACCCGTTTTACTCGTGGAGCAAAACGAATAGATATGCTACTTCACCTTCCTTGCAATGTGCTGACGCAAGCAATACGCAAACGGTTACAACTTTTCACAATTTCGACGCAATTGCGCACGTACGTACCCTGACGTACCTGGTGTACTTTACCGCAGACAACACGGGCAGCGATGAGCGGCAGCGTTGAATGGACGATGGGCACACCTTGTACCAACGGACTGCTGTACATATTGGTCTATATGTAATTTCACGCATGTGTCTTTGATGTGGGGTACAGTATGCTGCAGTGCTCTACGAGTAAGGATACGAGTATTACTTTCAGATCACATAGAAGAACCCCTTCCAACACGCTGCTTGCTGGCATACAATATCTCATATATAGATACCTGTAGGTCAGATAGTGTCACGTGTGATCAGCGCGGATAAACTATTTATTATTAATATTATCATCGTTGCCATCCGACAATGTGCAGCATAAGAGTTTTTTATTGTTGCACTGCTGTACATAACATGATATTCGTGAAACGAAGAACAAACTCGGCCCAGAAGAATAAGGCAATATCGTGATTTTCGAACCGATGATCGACAATTCAGATGCTACACTCGAAGTGTACTTGATCGACGTCGGCGTGGGATCTTCCCCAAAAAATATTTTTTACGTTTATGGATTTTTGAAGAAAAAAATGGCGAAAAACATTTTTTGGGCGTTTTCGCGTGTCGGCGCCGACTACTTTGAGAGTTAACGACGTATCTCCCCGAATATTGACCCGTTTTTTTTTTTTTTTTTTTTTATTTTCCCGATGGTCTGGATGTTAAAGGGGGAAAATTATAATCAAACAGAAAACCTCTGAAAACATTATCGTCGTTCAAAACCACGAAAAGTTGTTTTAATATTGCCTTATTCTTCTTGGCCGAGTTTTGTTTTCGTTTCACGAATATCATGTTACATGTACATACATTACGAGTTTCGACGAAATCCTCGATTCCACAGCTGTTGTTTTTTAATTTTGTAAATATATGTACAAGACTCCCCACGTCGGACAGATCACGATCTGCTGTAGATAATCTCCGGTAGATCGCAACTTTGCCAGAATGACATGCTGTGCAGGATCCGTATAGAGTATATATCCAACCCGGGAAACGTATTATCCTATATCATGCAGAGACTATACAACACGTACATGCTGGGCCAGCCAAGAACAGCTTTCTAGAGTCCTATCTTGTGAACCACTGCAAATTCGGGTACATAAATTGGAAGCATTGTAACCTGGATAAACCACTGCGTGTGCAAAAAAAAAAGGTACGAAACATTCTATCCTTTTTTTTCCCATCCTTTTTCCCCCCGACTTGATCTCGCCGAGATATCCGCGAAAACTAAAAAAAAAAACATGTTTATATCATATTAAATTCGTATAGTAATAATGTAAATTTAGACCCAGAAGACATTTGGTGGAGAGTGCTGAAGGCACAAGGAGGAGATCAAGGGTACGCAAGGATCCGAGTCCCTGACACCCCACTATCCCCAGAGCTCAGAATGAAAAACCAACCGGACCGTTGTGATCCCAGGAAACGATAAGTAAAAAAATATATATAACCCCCCCCTTCCCCCCCCGCCGCCACCAGCGAAAAAAAAGGGGGTCTCTAAAAGCCAGTGGAAAAAACGGAACACAAAACGAAAAAAAAATCACTCATTTCGTCCTGTGATCACAGGGATCCGGTTTGTTTTCTCTTTTTGTCGAACAGAAGAGATCGACCTAAGTCTCCCTTCCCAATTCGCCGCCCATCAAGAGATAATATCAAAACTCGATTCCATATTAGAAAAATTAAAAAAAAAAACCAACAGCTGTGAGCTCGAGGATTTCGTCGAAACTCGTCTTTGCTAGCTGAGTGTAATACTAAAGTGTAAGTCAAGTAATTACTAAAAATGGCATTTCCGCCATGCCCCGACCAATTTTTAGAGTCTTACTCTGAACATTTAACCACGTATTCCAACCGTGTACGTGCAAAGATACTTGCGGCCTGCCCTCTTTTATTTTTTTCTTACAGGCTGGTTCAAGCATACCGCCCAAACTTTATTCAGTGCCTAATGCCCGCGCCGTTTTTTGGAGATATATCCTGAAATTTGGCACACGTGTTTTATGCGCCCTACCCTACTGTAGCCTAGCCTGTAACGGATATTTTTTTTTTCACGTTCAGATATTGTTTGTTTTGTACTTTTTTTGGGAAATTTGGGTCTTAAGGGGCCCCTTCGGACAAAAAAAATACGAGCAAATGAAAAACAAATCCGTTTTTTTTTCAGTTGCAATACTATTTCTGGTATATTTTCCACATCTTCGTGACCCCACACGGAAAACAGCATTTCTCCAATTCTAATGCTCAGAATTTCGACCAATGAGTACTGTCAGAGAGCCTAGATCATGGTCAACATTTGTGTCTCAGGAGGCATATCGATCAAACGCCTTGTTCATCACGAAAAGTGCCTCTTACTCGAAAACGACTCGCCATACCCCTGGTACCCAAGACGAATTTGAAAAAAGGCAGTTTCTCCGGCTGCTGGTACTGTTTTAAGTCAGACGTTCGATGAGAACGCCGATAACTAGTAGGTGAACGTACCTGAGGCTCTAGTTCGACCGTCCGTAGCGTCCTACGTGGCCACAGCAGAGTGAAGATGCCAAACAGGAGCTCCGAAACGATCAAAATCTTGCTGCGGAGCACTTTAGTTTCATGGTGCAAACACAGCAATGCTTGCCCTCCCTTGCAGATCCAAGAGCCCCAATACCTCTTAAGGAGTATAACGAGCAAGCTATACGTTGGTCGGTCGAAGGTCTAAGCATTAGAACTGGACCTATGCCGTTTTCCGTAAGGAGTACTGATATGGTGTTATTATACCAGAAATACAGTAGTATTCCTGCTGTAAAAAAACGAAAAATATACATTTTTCAACACTCAAGTACCCTTTTTTTTAAATACCGAAGGGGCCCCTTAATAGATCCAACATTTCCGGCGAAAAAAACAAAAACCATTCGTAAAAGGCTCGGGTAGGGCGCATAAAACACGTGTGACAAATTTCAGGGTCTATTCCCAAAAAACGGCGTGGGCATTTGGAGTTTTGTGCGGTAAAAATGCAAAAATAGGCGTTGCCTCGTAATTACTTAGTTTCAGTGTAGAATCGATTTTGGGCGGTAAATATGACTGAATGCGATCATACGCAGCCAGATCTTCGAATATTTGCTTAAAACTTTGTACAAACATGCCTTGGACAACCTGGAAGCGGCTCGTTCTGAAAAACAAAATGGGGGAAAAAAACGTTTTCCTACGGAAACGCCTGACTATTGTTGACCTCTTTGAAGGCCTGTGATTGGTCGGGCCACATTTTCTGCGGTAGCGCCAATTCTAGATCCTTCAACAAAAAACTGGCGATGTCACCCTCTTCCACTGTTCATGGCGGTCAGTGTGATACCAAATATGTGACATTGGAGTTGCTATTGCATGCGGCATTCGTGACTGACGAAATTTGGGGTGATATGCCTGAACCAGCTCGTAACTATTTTTGATTGCTTTTGCTTTTTTATTTTCTATTTTTGGATCGACATACCTCTTGAGAAAAACAAAAAAAAAGGAGGGCAGGCAGCAAGTGCGTCGATTAGTACAAAAACTACTCTGTGTCCTATTTCCAGGTCCAAATTCGTAAAATTGGTCGGGGAATGTCCAATCTGCTTTATAAACATTATTTTGGTTAGCACAACTCGTACGCGACACATGTTAAGAATCTGACAATTAGGAATTTGAGACTGAGGTTTTGGTGGGAAAATAAGAATGCGACCTCTTTGTACTTGAAAAAGTGTGGAACACGCCCAGTCTTGCATAACAATTTCAGTCTGCTGGCCAAAACAAAAAGAGATCCTTAACATCTGTTGCGTATTGTACGGCTCCCACCCGGCGACATGGGCTAGATCACACAGGGTACATACATACATGCGTAGCTGGGATATCTCTGCCCTGAAATAACTACGAGCTGGTTCAGGCATATCACCCCAAATTTCGTCAGTCACGAATGCCGCATGCAATAGCAACTCCAATGTCACATATTTGGTATCATACTGACCGCCATGAACAGTGGAAGAGGGTGACATCGCCAGTGTTTTGTTTAAGGATCTAGAACTGGCGCTACCGCCGAAAATGTGGCCCGACCAATCACAGGCCTTCAAAGACGTCAACAGTAGTCAGGCGTTTCCGTAGGAAAACATGTTTTCCCCCCATTTTTTTTTTCGGAACGAGCCGCTTCCAGGTGGTCCAAGGCATGTTTGTGCAAATTTTTCACGCAAATATTCGAAGATCTGACTGCGTATGATCATATTAAGTCATACCTGGTATTTAACGCCCAACATCGATTATATACTGAAACTAAGTAATTACGAGGCAACGCCTGTTTTTGCAGTTCTACCGCACAAAAGTCCAAATGTCCACGCCGGTTTTTGGAGATAGGACCTGAAATTTGGTACACGTGTTTTATGCGCCCTACCCGAGCTTTTCACGAATAGTTTTTTTTTGTTTTTGTGTTTTGTTTCGCCTGAAATTTTGAATCTCTTAAGGCCCAAACCTCCCAAACATTCCTAAAAAAATTCAAAACAAACAATATCTGACGAAAAAAACAAAAACATCCGTTAAAGTCTCGGGTAGGGCGCATAAAACACGTGTACCAAATTTCATGGTCTATCTCCAAAAAACGGCGTGGACATTGGCCACTGAATGGGTTTTCAGCGGTATACTTGAACCAGCCTGTACTGCAGACGATTGGGATAAACGCTCTTTCCTTGGGTCCCCAGAAATTGTTAAGAACTTCGAACTAGGCACGTACATACGAATGCGAAGACCAAAGACCCCGCTGTTCTGAAGGGGGGGAACGTGTTACACGGCGTAAATTGAGTGGGTGATAGGTTAACCTGTTACCGGCACGAGCCCAACGGACTAATGCCTCACCAACGCCTATAACAAATGGCATCGACGGCAAGACATGGATGGGTTGTGGTAGTCGTGAGTTCGAATCTCACGACCACCACGAAAACGCTTTCTATAGAAAAGCGATTTTCCTCATGTCAAGAATCTGAAAACACTCCTGGATCCCCATGAGTGGAAACCGCGTGTCGGGCACACGCGTCGACACGAATATCCGGTCCGTCCCACGGGGGGGGGGTGTGATAAGGTTTAGATTGGGTAGATGCTTGGTTAACCTTTTACCAGTAGCCGAATGAACTGAGGCCTTAACACCATTAAGTGGGGATCGACGATCGTCCCATGAGAAGCGTACAAGGTCTTCGTCCGCCGGGTGTGTGCCTAGTGCCTAGTGCCTATTAACAGTTGCCTGCCACAGGTGCAGTAAAGGCGAGGGGCGCAAGAACAAAATGAAAGCTTCCAAATTCTGACTGAGCAGGTACCATCCGCATTCCGTAAAATATTGTTAGGGCATGAGTCCTTTGAGTTACTGGTAAAATTTTACCCAATCACCCACCCAATCTAAGCCTTAGATCACCCCCTCCCTCTTCGGGACAGGCTGGTTGGTGAAAACCCAACGTGCTCCGTCCCGGCATTGTAGGGATACGAGGGTCTCTATGGCAACATGACTACGGCCGTACACGACATAAGCACACCTCCCCCCTTTAGGACAGCGGGGTATTTGGTCTTTGTATGGGCCCGTACGTGACTAGTCCGATGTTCTTAAAAATCTATGGGGACCCAGGGAGAGTGTTTATCGGGTTCTGACATGAGGAAGTTTGCTTTTTGTTTTTAAACCGTTTTCATGGTGGTCGTGAGATTCGAACTCACGACCACTATAACCCATGTCCTGCCGACGACGCCATAGTGTTGTATACGATTGGGTCAAGTGACACGGAGTATTCCCTCCTTGCAGGTATGTATGTATATTAAGCATGTCCTTGGTGTTACTCACTTTCGTGAAGAAATCAAGCGTAGGAGGCAAATCGCTTGTTTATTCCCAGAGCCGTGATGGCATCTGTCCCGGAAGGGTCTCGTTGTCCTTCCGCTCTTACAAATATCCGGAATACGAATGAATGGTATCCAACAAATATGTACGAAAACGGATCAATTGCCTATCATGAGGTAATTATCGGCCTTCCCAGCCCATACCTATACAATATACTGTAACTAGGGAGTAAGCGCCCCACCTCACCCCCACGATGGTAGGGCCATAGCAGAGAAATTCGTGGAAACCCATGCAAGCATAGTACAGTACATCCAGAAAAATGTGTCGAATCACATTGTATACTACCTGGTACAGTATAATTTCAACATTACACGGTGGAAACTGTATATTCGTGATCGCGAAGGCAAACGAAATGATCCGGAAAGTTTCAAAGAAGTCCATGTTTCCGCACTCATAACAAGTAAGTATGCAACAAACACCGAAAAACAATATGGGTCTGGCAAAAAAACGCCGAAAAAAAGGCAATTTCAGACTTTTGGACAGAAGCTTGGATATCTCACGAAATATCTCTCCATTTAGAACATAAAAAACCTACCGGTGATCGGAATCGACCCGAGGAATCGTTTGCCGGGCTTACAAATAAATCTTCCTGTAGGTTTTCCCATTCCTGGGCGAACAGAATGACGGTCTGAATACCGATTTCAGCCTATATCTCCTTCAATCTATATCCAGTTAAAAAATCTAAAAGAAGCCCCAGCGAGCGGATATCTGAGAACTATCCAAATAAATTGTCGTCCCGTTTGTCTTTCGAAACGAGTGCCCCCCAACTCTGGGTGGACAATTTGTTTCAGGTTTTGCAGCATAAATAGCGGAGGAACACTGAAAAAATGCTCGCTCGCTAAAAAGCTGCACCTTCAAACAAGCATTGTAAAGGGGGTTTATATTTATTCCTGAACGCTGAAGTCTATCTGTGATGAAATGTGTACCCCGATGCAACATGCGTTGGAAATGTTCGGCCTTAGTGGACCATACATGGAGAAATTGTGGAGGATGCACATGGAAGTCGATGGACGGAATTTGGTGGAGCAAGTGGAATACAGAAAGCTGGTAGTTTCCATTGAGTCCATGGAAGCTTCCACTACTTCTATGGAAGCTTCCACTAGAACCATGGAAGCGTCGTTTCCATGGAAGCTTCTACGACAATAAACAAAAACGTACAAGTTTGTGGAAGCCAGAATAAACGTACATGTAGTTACTGGAAGTATATACGTATGGGGAAAACATTGTTTCCCCCCGCAGTCTTTATGCCGGTGTCTCCCTCCTCTTCTTCGTGTTGCTTCGCCCTTGCAGCAGGTGTATCTTCCTCTTGAGCACGTATGCTTTTAATCTAGCAGCATTTATGGCCCCCTTACACCATTTGTATTATGTTTCATTTCATAATTCGGCTTGTTTTATTGTGTTGTTGGTCTTATGTTCTGGCATGGCCTGTGTCGTTATGGTCTTGTGCCCAATACGTTGCCATTTAACTTGCGGTGCCCATTCATTTGCGGTAATTTTGGTTTGGTTTTTGTCTGCCTCACAGTCCGTGACCGCATAGTTTGTATTTATCTAGGATTAGCAAGCAGAACAGACATTGGGCGTACTGATGTAGTTTGCTGGAAATACCTGTTTAAATGTGAAGAAATCACACATGGCATTCATTTTTGAAGGTGTAGTTAGTCGTAATTGGGACAGGACGGAAGTGGGTGGAAATCTAAAGTAAATACACCATCTCGGAAGCTTCGGTGGAAGGGCCAATGAGATATCCCATTTTCTGGAATCCCTAGAAGCTGGAAGCTTCCTCGAGGCCACCTTGGTAGAGTCGGGAGGGGGGAGCAAGGTATATGTGTACTTGTACAGTATACTTCCTTGAGTTTGTATTTTGTTTGAGCGGGCTCCATTGGCACCTCTCTGGCCTCCCAGAGATCCGGGTAGAACAACCCCTTCTTCTATCACTTGCTAGTGAGCTTTTATTTTCGGTTTTTCATTCCTTTTTAGAATATGAGCCATGTTTCTATTACATATTTGTATTGTTTTGCGAGCATGTTTTCATCGAGAATCTCCCGCACGCACAGCACAGCACAACGCAACCAGCCCGGCACAAAACAGCGAATCAAGCACGTACTGTTCACAGGGCGACAACGCAAAAAAGTGGACAGAGCTGGCCAGAGCCAGCATCTCGTCGAGCTTTTGTACACCTGTGTTCTCCAAACGAACGAAGACATCGAAATGTTCCCGACCTACAAAAACTTGTTAGCATGGAGCTCTTGCATTTTCAAGTCACCAGTTTTCATTTAAAATATTGAACCTTCTTGTCCGCTCTGGAGCCATTCGCCTTTTGTTTTCGTCCCTTGGGAGCTAGCGTAGCGGTGGCGGGCGTCGAAAGACGTTCGCGGAGCAAAGCGGCCTGCACCTTTCATTTGGAAATACATACTGGTACCTGGTACGTAGGTACCATAATACCCCCCAATACCTCACGGCGCTTCACGCTTGGTGCAAGCAATGTCTGCGTGGTTGGTGAAAACCCAACGTGCTCCGTCCCGGCATTGTAGGCATGCGAGGTTCTATGGTTCTAAGACTACGGCCGTACATGATATGAGTACCCCCCCCCCCCCCCCCATCATGAAATAGATACAATGCAGTTTCCGCACACAGGTTAAATTGGTATCCTGTTGACCCTGGGCAACATCCCGACGAGTTGTTCTATATGCCACTACTTGTGGTGTTTTTATTTCGGGCGATCCGGAAATATATACTTAGTGAGTTGACGTCACGTCACCGGCTGATGCTGTACTGCTTTCATAATCACACCTAAACAATAGTGCGGCGGACGCCGCTCACTCAATATAAAGCAAGCCGAAGACCTTGAAAACGATATTGGCGGATAGTGGGTGCTAAGTAAGTGCGGGGGTTGGAAGGTGTTCACACATGTGTTATTGTGGGCATTGGACGTTGAGGGGTGCGAGCTCATCCCAGAGCTCAATAAATTAACAAATAATACCGCTAACAGCAGCGAAACGTTGGCGCAACATAAACACTCCATTATCGCACGACAGACTCGAACCAGGAGAAGGCACTGCTGTCAAGGTCCCGGTCGAGACCCCCATTAAAGAAGACTCCCCGCCGTGGAGTTAATTGCCAGTACATACATGCAGCAGCCAATCGTCGGTCGCGTTAAACTAGTACATCGGTGCAAACATACCGTAATCATGCGAGTCATCGCACCCATCGGGGGTTTGGCACTCATCGGGGTTATGGCACCAGGGTGCGATAAAAAATACAAGAAAAAACATTTAATTGCATTTTCGCACCCCCATCGGGGTTATCGCACCGGGGTGCGATAACCCCGACATAAATCCAAGATTGAGTGCTGGCCATCATTTGCTGCCAGCATCTCGTCGATAGGCTCTCCTGCTGCCAAGGGGTCCGCAGCCGCAGCAGGAGCAGGAGAAGGAGCAGCAGCAGCAGCAGTAGCAGCAGCAGCAGCATACTCCCATTAGCCTGTGAGGAGGCAGCCTCGGCGCCTGCAACCTCTGACATGATGCTACAGGGGGTGGTGCGTGCTGCCGTGGTTGTGTGTGGACGCTGATCATCTCAGCGATATTTCGCCGCAATGTCGGGGTATTGTACCGTATTGTACCGTATTCCGCCGGGTCGATGCTCCAACTCGCTGACACAGCGTTTCGGGTGATGTAAGGTGTGTGTTTACTATGCCGTACATCTGCAACAGAGTGAGTGGTAACTGGGATCAATAAGCCGCTGTGGTGGTACTCGGTATCGCACCCATCGGAGAGATCGCACCGGGGTGCATATATGCAGCACCGTTGCCCCAAGTATGGCCCGGTGTATTACGATTCAGCATCGCACCCATCGGGGTTATCGCACCGGGGGTGCGTACATACCAAGAACGGCATGATTTAATTGTGTTTGCGCACCGCCATCGGGGTTTTGGCACCCATCGGGGTTATCGAACCGGAGTGCGATAAAAAACACAAGAAAGAAACATTTAAAAACGCGTTCGCACCACGTGCGATGACTCGCAGGATTACGGTATTGCGTGTCAAATACGTATGGCCCCATCGCGTGCCCCCCCCTTGTTCTGTGCGGATCGCGTCCTTGCACCGCCGTTCCGTGCACTGCTCCGCCTCGTATCTCCCCCTTCTCCCCCTTCGTGTATGGCCCCGCTGCGCACTTACCCCGTCGTGCCGTGCGCGACCATCCCGCCACCACCCATTGCTCGACCAAGCACCTCCCCCCTTGTTCCGTGCGCCGCTAGATGCCGACTCGTTGACTACCCTCCTCGTCCCTTTTCGTCTATCACTCCCACTGGATTTATTTGCTGGTTTCCCTGTCTTACACATCCACATTACCGCCCCTCTCCACCGAAATGTCTCCTACTACCCTTCCGATCCCGCCTTTTTCTTCATCTCGTGCGCTGCCCCGCTGCCACGTCCTTGACCCTCTATATTTTGGTGACCCCGCAGCACAATGTCCCGTGATTCGTGTGCTTGGTCCCGCAGCACGCTTCTCCCCCCGTCCCGTGCACGGCCTTGCCGAGCATTTGCCCTCCCGGCCCGTGCATGGGCCTGCCGCCCATCTCCCACCTTGTTCCGTACACAGCCCTGCCGCCCACGTCCCCACCCGTTCCATCACCGCCCCGCACCTCCCCCGTCGTTCCGTGTGCGGCCCCACCACGCATCTCCCCATTCAATCCGGCCCCGCCATGCACGCCCCCGTTCGTCCCAGACACGACATCACTGCACGCCTTCCGCCTCCTTCCCTGCGCCTCCCCGCCACGCATGTCTCCGCCCGGTTCAGCCCGTCTTGCACCTCCACTCTGGTTCCGTGCTTGGCCCAGTCGCGGCCTTCCGCAGCCGTCCCATGCACGGCCCCACAGCGCAACCTTTCCCCTCATCTCGGTCGCGACACCGCCACGCACTTCGATGTTCGTTCCGCCCCAGCCCTATACCTCCCCTCTCGTCCCGTGCGCGGCCTTGTTGCGACCTTCTCCGGTCATTCCATGCACGGTCCCGCTGCGCTCCTTCCCCCTCATTCCTGGCGCGACCCCGCCGCGGACTTACCCGCCCATTCCGGCCCCGTTTCGTACCTTCCCCTTCGCCCGGCGCGCGGCCCAGCCGTGCACCTCGTTGTGCACTTCCGCGTCTGTTCCGGTCCCACCGAGCACCTCCCCGCTCGTTCCGTGCGTGGCCCTACCCCCCACCCCCCACCCCCCACCCCATTTGTTGCGCGGCTTCGCCGCGCACTCCCACGTCCGTTCCGGCCCCGCCCCGTACCTCCTTCCCCGTTCTGTGCGTGGCACCGCCACGCACTTCCCCATTCGTCCCGTGTTCGACCCCGTCGCGTACGTCTCCACCTGTTCCGCTCCCACCTCACACCTCTCCTCTCGTTCAATTCGCGGCCCAGCCGCACATACCCCCTCGAGTTCCGTACGAATTCCCGTCAAGCACGTGCCCCCTCCGTAGCGCCCGCGTTACCGTCGCGCCTTTCCGGGTCGTTTCGTGTGTGGCCCTCGTTGCCACGAATGTTTCTCTCCCTCGGTTGACCCCCCGTTTCGTGGTCGGCTACACCGCGCCGGCCGCCTGTTCCATTCGCTGCCTCCCACGTTCCCTGCACGGTATAGCCGCTAACTGCTTCCAAGTTCCGTGCACGGCCCAGCCCCGTTCTTTTCGACTCGCTTTGTGTGCCCTCCGGATGCCGCACACTTCTCCCTCCCTCGGTCGCTCCTCCGTTTCGTGAACGCCCCCTGCCGCACACGTCCCCGCCCGATTCAAGCGCTGCCCCACGGTTCATCTTCACTGAGTATTGGCGGTCGCTGGATTCAGTACAAATAATACCATTGCGTCCCGTCACGGCTGCATGCCGTCCCGAGGGGTACCGCAGACCTCGGATCCCGCAATAACAAAACCGTTGAGACAAGTGGTGGGTGGGTCCCATACACACTACCATTGAGTTCAGTTGTGGCGGCCTGCCGTCCCAGGGGCTACCATGGCGGTCGTATCGCGCCCATTGAGTCCCGTGGAGGCCGGATCCCGTACAAATAATGCAGTGGAGTCCCAAGGTAACTTAGTCCCATGGGATATGGTCCCGACACCGAAGCTTGGTCCCGTGAGAAGCCTCCGTGAATATGATAGCACCTGCCACAATGCACTATTGTAGCGTACTATAGCCATGTATATATGTACTTTAAGTAGAGAGTGGTCCGTATCATCTTTACGGGTTATTTGCGCTGGGGTTTGTTTTAAACTCTGTTAAGTGTTTCGCTTTCGAAGCTGTCCTGTTTCTTTCGTAATTTTAAAAATTCGTTTTCCGCTTTCGAAGCTTTCCCGCCTTTAGTTTCATTTTTCTGTAGCTTTCGGCCACCAAATCACAGGGCTTCGCCAGTACAATTAAGTAGCCGACAAGAAAAGAGCCCGTACTTTGTCAACGGGCGAGGAAAACAGACAGGAAAGAGCGCGAATTTCGTCAGGACAAACAAACAACGCATGGATTGCCATATACCACACACCGGCTACAACCCCACAACACGCCCGCCAATTTTCAGTTGGACATCCTTGCGTGGCAAGACTTCAGCCAGTAGTACGACCGATCCCTGGCCCCCATTCCCACCTAGCTTGCGCCCACAGGCGGTCCCACAGTAGCCCTGTACAGCACTCGGTAGTATGGCCGTGAGGCGAGCGCACGTATCATACGCCAGCTGGAGTCATATGTTATAATAGCTATATAGGTATGCTTTGTTCTCAACCCCGAGGAAAGGCTAGACTTTTGCCTACAACGTATAATATGTGTACATGCAAACCAGGTGCTAGCTGTACATGTTGTTACCATTAAAAAATAACAACGCAAGATCAATTCAACAACACAACACAAACAACAGGGACACGAGTGAACGTGCACCAGATCCCGCGCGCTGAGTAACCCACACCACGAGCAACAGCAGCAGTACTACAGTAAGTAGTAG
The DNA here is from genome assembly GCA_008828725.1 of Saccharina japonica. Classification (NCBI taxonomy): domain Eukaryota; class Phaeophyceae; order Laminariales; family Laminariaceae; genus Saccharina; species Saccharina japonica. The sequence goes on from MEHQ01000174.1 coordinate 1,136,262, forward strand.
TAGCAGCGGTAGGTGTTCGTTTGTGTGTACTCCTGTGCTGCTGCTGCTGCTTTTGCTGTTTTATATGCTGCTGTTGCTGTTGCTCCTTCGTGTACAGCGATTTATGAACAGCTGGGGAAACAAATATGGTTTAATCAAATTGTTTAACAGCAGCACAAAATACGCTATATACTACATGATTTTCCAAATTGTTTTACAGCAGTACAAACAGGTACAAAATACCTTAGAACAACTACAGTAGTTTTTCACGCTGGGCAATTTGCTTTCTCCTCGTTCAACTACAGAGAATCAACACCAATCAGTTTGTACGACGTCAGACCTTCATGCTCGACTCTCGACATAAAACCAAGCCACGGTCAATTCGCTTCGTGTTGGGTAAGGCCAGTGCATGCAGACGACGGCGTTGAAGTTATCATTTGTACCCGCTAGATGTTGCCCTCGTCGTGGTATGCTCTGTATCTAAACCAGGAAAAATTAACTATGTTCCGACATCGGAGAGAGATCAGTAGAGATCGAGATTTTTAAAGGAGACAGGTCAGGAGACCGCACGCCTGCATGGTCGACACGAGCCACAACCTACAAGTTGCTCTTCTTTTAAAGGCTTCTCGTACGGCAGTACAATAAAATAAACCGTGGTACATTTTGGTTGCCTGCTAAACAAATGGAGTGAGGCCCACAGCCAACGCCTTTCTTTGTGGCTGGCATATTCTATGACGCACGTATCAAGAAGCAGTAGCATGTCCTACTGTAATGTACGAGGTACTGCTGTACGTACATACTTTATCAGCAGGCGGCAGCAATATAAAACACAATCACGAGTGCGTACGTACACGTTGTTTACTTTAGTTCCCGTCTTCGTCTAAACGCTTTGTCTGCATTCCTCGGTTTTAGGTGAAGACGCAGCAGCGTAGCTGCTCTTGTCGTTTCTGCTGCTTTGGTGTTGTTGTTGTTGCTGCTGCTGTGCATTATGTTGATGCTGTGCGGCGATCAAGGTGATCCGTGTTTCTTGCGTCACCCTTACTATAACCACTCCGTAGGAAAGCCGTGTATGTACTATAATCATATAGATACTAGAGGTACAGCCGCGAATCAGCCCGTGGCGTTAGCCATGCGTTACTCATATGGGTGTGCGGCAGTACTCGCAGTTTGGCGTGATGTACCACTCTGAACGGAATTCTAAGGAGCACCGTGCGGAGTGGTATCGACCCGCGGGGTGTTCGTTCTAGTCCTCGGGTTGTTGGGGTTGTATATGTATGGAAGCACTCATGATCCGGAGATGGGGTCTTATCATCCCCGAGTCCGGTGGGACATCGAGACCATGAGCGCCAGCCAAACCTGAAATCAGCCAGTGGGGTCGGAGTATCCACACTTGACGGGGCAGGATCGACTCGGGGGATGACCGTTTTCGTTCCCGGCGGGCTGCTGGAGTTATAGATGTATAGAAGGATTTCTGGTGCAGATGCGACCTGCTCGTCCCTGGGTGCGGCGGAACCTCGCGACGCTGCCCCGAGGGGAAACTCTCGCCTCGCGCTAGATCCATGAGCCCCAGCGACTCATCAATCGGGAATTACTGGCGGCCGGGGTTTCCACACACCTTGCAGGGCGGTATTGGCCCGGGGGGTGTCCGTTTTCGTCTCTGGGTTTTTGGAGTTGCACATGTATGGAATCAGGTTTGGTCCGGGTATGAGCCCCCGAGCGCGGCGGAACTTCGACTATGAGCCTGTCTACACTTGAAGTCTGATAACTGAGGTTAGGTTTCCGACACCTTGCCGGGTGGTATCGACCCGTGGAATGTCCGTTTTCGTCACCGGGTTGCTGGAGTTTTAGATGTACGTGCTACGATAGAGGTAGCACTTTTTGGCTGAATCGTTTTCTGAACGATCGGGCTCCTTAACCCAAATTCGTAGGACTTTCATTTTTGTGACGAAACATGTTTGAGAGTATACTTCGGTCATGAGATTTCTCATCCGGCAGCACTTTTATTTTGCTCCAAAATCATTTTTTCGGTGAGGTATAACGCTCTTTACGTGAGGAGCTCAGAAAAAACATGGTGCCTCTATCGTAGCATGCGTCGGGGATGGAGTTGTATCCCCCCCCGGGTGCTGCGGGACCTTAACGTTGTCCTGGGCGGCAACTCTCGACACGCGCTGGCGAGCTCCAGCCAGCAACTACCCCGTAGGGTTGGGTTTCCCACACCTTGCGAGCCGATATCGACTCGAGCGATGTCCGTTTTCTCGCCCGGGCTGTTGAAGTTGCAGATGCATGGAAATAGTTTCGGTCCAGATATAGGACCGTATTGTCTCCGTGTGCCGCTGGCTTTTCATGAGCCTCTTCAGACAATCAGTGATCAGTCGATGGGGATGGGGTTTCCACACCGTGCGGGGCGGTGTCCACCAGGAAAATCACAATGTTTGTCCCCGGTTGGTCACAGTAAGAGGTATGGAGGGGTGTCTAATCCGGAGATGAAGATCCAGCGGTCTCTGGCATGGATTTGGATCAAAGTCGAATCATCTGCCACATAATTACAATTCAAAACAGTAAGTGAGCAGCTTGGCTGGCTAGATATTTGTCAGACTAAATAATTACTCCTTGTGAAACAGCAGCAGTTTCATGCGACATTTTAGGTTGGTTTTCGTGTTTCTGTGTATACAGTCTGCCATCTCACCAGTGGGCAGTATGTATTCGGGCCCATGTGCCACGTCCGCCTGTCTGTGAGCTGGTGGTAGTGGTGGTGGTGGTGGGATGGTGGTGCTGTTGGTGCTGTTGGTGCTGGTGGTGTATTGATGGTAGCTACAATTTCTGCTGCCCCTTCTTCTGCTGTAATTGGTGTGGTGAGGGTTCAGTTTTCGCATGCTTGCTGCTGCTGGATAATCTCGTTGCATTGCATGCCGGAACGCATTGTTTGCTACAATCAGCCAATAGGCTTCGTGTTTACTAGTTTTAAAAGCATATAGCCACAACTTGTTGAAAAATGTCTTGTGCCATCTGAAATTGATAATTACTTGCTCAGTCGGTAGAGTTGGATTTAAAAGTGTCAGCCACAGCAGCAAGGCTGGCAATATCTCACCGCATTGCTATTCTGTGCGTTGCATATTGCCTGAGGGGCTGTCGGCAATGTTCAGCACACGACGGCCAGGACTCGGCGCGATGTGAGACGTAGTGTCCCGAATATTGGGCCTCGCACTCTCTCTACCGATTTCGCGAGGCGGAACTGAAACGTTCTGGGTCGGGAGACTCGCGAGCACGGGATAACGGTACTCGGAGTGTGCTATGATGTACCAGTCTGAACGGAAATATAAGCACCACTGGTGAATAAATGTAGAGTTCAATTGGCCCTTACATTGCCTTCCGTTGTCACTGTTGTTGGGATTGTGGCGATGCTCAGCGCGTGACGGCCAGGACTCGGCCGGGCATGAGACCGGACGTTCCACGGGTTGTAGCACCCAGCCTCCCTCTCTATGGGGCAAGGCTGGGTTGAAGTGCTCTGGATTGCGAGACCATGATTGCAAACAGACACCCTAACATCATTCAACATATAGATACCTGATATAATTTGTTTTCATATGCGTCGTCTTTTATATCGGTATCGTTCGCTGGACAGGCCTACCTGCTTGACGACTTCAGAAAAAAACAGCCTTTAGTTATCAGATAAGGACGGACGCCAGTGTTCGTCGCAAGGCTATATCATGCATTGCATATTGATACATTAACATTCCCCTCTGATGAACGGAATCGGGTTTCAGCTGCTACATGAACACGTAGTCGCCAACATTTAGAGCAACGTCCTATACTTTAAACATTCGCATTTTTTTAAGCTGATGCATTTAGTTAACCCTTTTATTGCTCATAAAGTATCGGGATCGCTTTCGTTAGGCGATGCACGCCAGCACAGGCTCCTTGGACATCCTACGTAGCACAGGGGCCCATATACATGTTGCAGCTCTTTCTCCGGCAAGCTTTCGTATTTCAAGGTACTGATAATATTTTCAGCCGGTAGGCAATCCAGCGCCCCTCAAGATGAACGCTTACGGTTTTTATTCGTACGTGATACCCGGTGTGTAACTCGCTGTGTCGCGTTGGCGATATCGATTACAGTATATCCCTAAACGTGACGCCGGCTGCAATATGTCCAAAGGGTTTGACTGTCTGACGTTTGATCGTGTCTTCGCTTCCTCGTTCGTCGCAGGAAGCCCCATTACGTGATCCCGGAGCACAAAATATGGGCGAGACTTGCCTGGGCAGCCATGCTGATAGGGATGGTGATATGTGAGGAACAGTAGTAAAACGTACAGAAAGGTTATCGGACGATATGGGCCGCGAACTGATTTCCTAAGAGTCTAGGTTTCGTTTGCTGAAGAACGCGAGAGGTCGAGGGAAGAGGGGCGGAGTGTTATTTATTTTACCGTGAGAGATCGAGAGTTGAGGAGAGGAGTAAGTACTCTACTGTGTATCGGGTACTTGTGAGAGATACCACAGACAGGTTGGTGGAATACCGCGAAATACCATGGACTGCTATCATGTTTGCCGTTTGGTATCTTCGCCTCCGCTGCGCAAATGTTTATCAAAAACTGGCACAAGACCCAACTATTCAGTTCGCAAAGAAACGTTACAAGAAAACGCCTCTGCCAATCACAACCCCAACAAATAGTACGAATACACCGCCCGCAGACTGCTAGAGAAAGGAGGGGGATAAATTGCAATGTCCACCGTTGCCAATTACGTGGGGGTAAAACCTTCACGAGGCGTAGGGTAAACGAGGGTTTCCCCGAGGGAAGCACGTTCTCCAAGTAGATGAAATGGGATATGATGCATACTGATATGTTGGATAGAAGAGAACCCTGTACTACTGCGGTACTATGCACAGGATATTCGATCCAAGTCGGACTGGGACATTTGCGAGACATCGTCGGAGGGTGACACGAGTATTTATTTATCTACTGTAGTATGAAATACACTCTTTTTGTGGAACACAAAAACATCTCTTCGGGCCGCGGGTCTTCTCTCGCGCCGGCTGCGTGGCACGCAGGAGGGCCGCGTGTACACCACGACGCAAGTGCGAGCCCTGGCAGAGGTCCGCGACTCGTTCTCTGAGCCTCCAAAGTCGGCAAGGCGCACGGCTCTAGAATCGACGTTGTAGCTTCATATGGCGACGTGACTTTGCCACATGGCCTTGCGACACGGGCCGTTCCCTTTCATTCTTGGAAAGAGTAGCAGCAAGCGGCAGCAGCAGCAGCAACAGCAGCAGCAGCAGTGGGCCCAGCCTAACTATTTACACCAGTACTGCAGTGTCATCAGGCAGTTGCTATGTTAACGGATTAACAACGGAACGCTCATTGGTGACTATTGTTCGAGCTGGCGTAAGTGTGCTGGCTGCGGGCATGACGGCTTCGACAAGAACATGCTGCGCGAATTCGCTGTGTTTCTGTGCTCAGTGGTCGTTGTCGTGTTTTTGCTTCTGCCAGCGGCCCTGGATTTGCAAACGAAGTATTGTGCACGTGCTGCTGCCGCTGAAGCAGCGGCTTGTCCGACTCGAAACGTCGGTCGCAAGAGGTTTCCTATACACTGCTGCGTTGTAGTGCTGCAGTCGGGGTGTGGTTCCTCTAAACGACCATACAACCGCAGCGCGTATCAGCACACACAAGGACAGGATGGCGCCAGCAACAGTTTCGATCCAGCGTATCTCTCGGTATCATAGCATGCAACCCATCAATCCGCATGGCCACCCAGCGGGCCAAGAAGACCAAACGTTCACCGAACTTCCTGAATGTGATTCACATACACCGGGGATACTTCATTTTGGGTTCAAATTGCCGACGACCATCCACATTGTAAAATCTGGTTGTCGCAAACAGCCTATATAATGGGTCCGTGTTCCTCCCCGCCAATTTTGTTTTAAGTGTGGCGTACACCCCTACTTGCGTCCTTGACCAGGTATGCTATAATGACAGAGATCCTAACCTTCCCGCCTAGTCATTGATATGGAGTGGGGGGGAGTTGAGCCAAAGCATTTATTTGTCGGGATTGAGGGAAATCATTGTAAAGTCAAGCCACCCATTCGTTTCGGGCTACATTTTTCAATCCGTAGGTGTGATCTAGGTGACCCGCCCACTTGTTTACAGCCAGCCAACGATGGTACTTTACATTAATGTGTTGTTCCACGTGGTATGGCCGTCGTGCATGAGAAGAGGGGGACACAACATGACTATCATTTGTTGCGTGGGCTTCAGGTTCTTGACCCAACCAACCAATGGATGTCGTCCCGCGTTGGTCTCACCATTTGCCGAGGTCGCGGATCTCCATATTTTCATAATTTTGACTGTGTGTCCACAAATATTCCTGGACCATTTGCTGACGTCAGCTGTGACTTTGCCCCGGGACAAGTAATCGCCGCAGATAGGAATGCGAGGCCCGTACCTCGCACACACCCTCTCTCCTCTCCATCGTCGTTGATGGCTGTTTCGCCAGCAGATCATCCGCACCGATTATATACCAAAGCCTGGCGTGTCCTACACGCTACGCGTACCCCCCAGAAGATAGAACGAGCCATAGATGCCGCACAGTATTAGATGACCACCCTGATACGAAGGCACGTTCTACGCTTGTTGCCGTTCCGTTCGTTCGTTTAATTGCAGACACGACTTATCAGGGCATGAAGAAGTATTCACAGCACCAGGACCCCGAAACGAGCTACGTGGTGTCGGTGAGCAATACCGGCGACACTGGTCGGTTTGGACCCGCCAGGACAAAACTATTTAAATTTAATTTCTCACCTAACTAACTGGTTACTGTACGCACACGACGTAATGTTACACTCCACCTGTGCACTGGAACAATACAAGGACACTGGCAACCGAGAACTGCTGAGCTGTGCACGTTTGGTTTTTATTGATCGGAAGGGCGAACTGCTGTTTCTCCCCTCTTTTGTTCACAATGTCCAATTTCTAATGTGTTACTTCACTGTCTCGGGCTGCTGGAAAATGGCGTCTCCACAGGGCATTTTACTTAGGGTGCTTACTTACCAGGATTATACTAGCACAGCGGTTGCGACAGCGTGGCAGATAAAATACGTAAACGGCATTGAAGTGCTTTTCGTCGTATGCAGCTGTTTCGTGCATATAGTTATTTCAGCCTCACAGCGTGCTGTTTCCAAGCCTGATTCACAGCAGTAGCGAATAATGGCTCCTATACATATTTAAGTTGTGTCGTTTAACATACTCCATGTAGTAGTAGGCTCGCGTGTCGTTCGGAGTAGTAGGTTTGCTGTGCCATTCGGTGCATCAGCAGTCTGACACTTGCTACATCGCCTTAACTACTGCAGTAGTCGGCGTTTGTTTTCACGCAAGCGATATCAATTGCAGGTGAATTGCGAAGTATTCTGACTTCGTGTGAAATGAAAAGTGAGTGATACACGCAGCAACTCGCAGTCAGTTTAGATTCTTCGACGGCTTACTGCCTGGTGATTGTGGTTTAAAAAATACTGCGGCCTTGTGTTGTACATATATACTCTACAATATAGGGTGTGAAAGGGGCCCCGCCGCCTTCATGCGCGGCTTCAGCATGGCCAGCACGTAAACGCTTAGATTTGAAGCCGCACACATCGTTTTTGTTTTAACATAATCAGTGGTATGTCAGGGCTAGTGTCCCCAATGTATGTGGCCTGGTTTGCAGTGGTTCACGAGATACGACTTCAGGAAGCTTTCTCCGTTTTAAGGGTGGCCCAGCTCGTACGCTTGATTTATTTGTTGTGGATTTATCTCCTGATAAATTATGAATTTCGGATGAGACTCTTGGCATTCCGTTCGATATATAGATTTGTTTTAGGTCGGATGGAATAATTCCAACTCCTTCCCTGGCCTACCCGAAGCACGGGTGCCGGTGAGTGCCGGCACCCATGCGGAGCCCTTGTATATACATATTGTATTTGGAGGAGAAATATCAGATTTTACCTCCCCCGATGAAGCCGGCATTACCTTACCGCGGAAGCCACCTGAAGCACCTGGCGCTCAAAACAGCATGGACGGGGTGTGATTTTGGGCGGTGTACGATGAGATGTAGGAAACACTTGTAGCAGAAACGATCATATATTGCACGCGCCCAATAATTTTTGAACTACAGTAACTTATGACAAAACCGGGCTGCTAGTGCCTCTTATCGCCACATCCGTGGCTCCCAAACGTGTTGATAGCATCGGGCACTGTGTATTACAGGTGTTTAGCACATCATAGCTGACCTAACAAGAACTTCAAACCAGTGTGCATGCTGCTTGCCACAATGTGTTGCCTTGCAAGCTGGCAAACACATCACGTGATTGAGCTATCTAATGGAGCTTCCCCACAATCTTACTCGGGACTGTTATGAAGAACTATTCAATGCTATTTATACAGAATTAGTCGTATTGTTTTAGGCGTGTATGCACTCCTCCTGACCTACGACGTTAACAGCACAACAGGCAGTGAAGTACGGGCCAATACCACACGTATCACGATAAATGCCGTTAAAACGTAGCACATATTGACAGTGGTATAGCTCGAAGTTGTAATGCTTTACATGCTGATTTTCGCAACACCCGTCGCGTGCTTGCGCTGTCCTCTCTCTATTTCCATGTTGCGTGAATAGAACGAGTTTTACAAGTTTCCAATCATGGAGGTCTGCCTCGTCGAAGGCGATGGGTGTGATGGCGATACGGCGGCCTGCCTCAGTACCGTAAATGCGACGACACAAAATGCATGCGGAAAGTCATTCAAGGTCATACAAGCCTCACCAGAAGAGGTTAGTCCATCAACATCGATTTGGTATAGTGTAGTGTACTTGGTTGTTCGCTATCTACACTTCAACTGGTTCGAGCGATATGCAAAGTGGTCGTGCACCGCGACACAGTTGTTGGTAGGCACTCCAACTATGTTCGTGTCGTATATATGTGTCCGCACAAACCAACTGAGCACTCACTGCGAGCTGTGCAGTGGGATGTACAGTATGGCGTAGAAATGTATACCCGGGGGCTTGCCTACTTCATTTGCAATGCATTCCCTACTCGTGGGTTGGGTCGTCTTAGCTTTGCTGGCGAACGGGTGAAAACGAATAAATTGGTGATAGTTGTGATACTGTGCAGTGGTTGACACTGGTCTACTGAGATGCGGGGTTTACTCGAACATACCGTGTCTCCGGGCGTGGAGCTTCTGAAGGGGCCTCTTCGGCCGTGAACAAAAAGAGTACTTGAGTGTTGAAACATATATATATATATTTAAAAAGTAAAAAAAAACAACAACTGTGAGCTCGAGGATTCGTCGAAGCTCATCTTTGCTAGCTGAGTGTAATACTTCGATCGCGCGTACTTACGGATTTTATATATACAAGGTTCCCCTCCGGGACGTGCCTAGGGGAGTGGCCCAAGAACGGATTGAAACCCTACTACAGCATGCGATATGGTATCATGCGCGTATCACATAGTGCGTATACACGACGTTGAACAGCATCTGCACTTTGGGATAAAACATACAGGGAAATAAAAATACTAAGTTTGAGTGTGGGTGGTTGAAACCGACTTGGTTTTGGTGTTAGGGCATCGAAATTGACTTGGTTATAAAATAGGGATCGAAATTGACTTGATTTTAGTGTAGGGTCGGAAAAAACTTGATTTTTGTGTGGGGGATTGAAATATAATTGATTACGTATTGTGTGGGGATCGTATTTGGCTTGGTTTTTGTGCGGGGGGTCGAAATTGATTTGGTTTTGAGTGCCAGGGCCGAACATGACTTGGTTTTAGTGTTGGGCTCGAAGTTGACTGTTATTTTTAGTTAGGGCCGAAAAACACTTGGTTTTAGTGTCGGGGCATCGAACATGCCTTGGGGTTAGAATTGGGATCGAAATTGACTTGATTTTAGTGTTGGGTTCAAATTTAAGTTGATTTTGTGTCGGGGATCGAAATTGACTTTGTGCGGGGATCAAAATGGGCTTGGTTTTTGTTCGGGAGGTCCAACTTGACTTGGCTTTTATTATAGTGTGCGGGCCGAAAATTAAAGGTTTGCAGTGGGGGGATCGAAGCTCACTTACTTATCGTGTCGGATCGAAAATAGCTTGGTTTTGGTGTGCTGGGCTAGAAGGTGCGGCGTGCACCGCTAACCTCTACTAACAACCAGTTGTTCGGAGTACGATCTAACGAGATTATAGATATCGCGCTGCTTCACATTGTTGGCAGGGGTTGATTTTTCTCATTAATTCGCTTCGTTATATATGTATAACCCAGTGGTATGTATATGGAGCGCCTTACCCCGTCGATCGTAGGTCTGCTGTGCTTTCGACCGCTCACGAAAATCGCCACAGCAGCAGTAGTAGCAGCAACCAGTAGTGTTGTTGTACGTGTGGCAGCATGCTTGCATGTACCACACTGCAGCATATCTGAGACCTTCTGCCCTACAATAGATGACAGGGTCTGATAAAAAAGTAACTGCAGTATATGTAAGGACCCACACCAGCAATACAACGCGGACATACCATCGAAATCGTCTGCTCTTGCTTCCTGCCGTGCTGGCGGACGGGAGGCGTGTATCGCGTTGTGTAGCCAGCTGGTTGTAGCACTGCAGTGCTCGTGTTTTGTCGGCTGTCTGGGTACGTACTACATAATAAAAATAGGGGGGAAAAAAAGGGAAAAGCATCTCGCCGAGGATCGAACTCATGCCTTCAGAGTCAAAATCTGGCACCGAGATCATTTCACCAAAATACGGAAGATCCAAATCAATACCCTGCATTATTTTCGACGGCACGACACAAGCACAACACGCCGTACATACGACACACATCATACACATACAGCACAGCAGCAGAGACGAGAGAAGTTGGAAATTGGTGATGACTGATGACGGACGCAAGCCTCTGATAAAGCAACTATGAATAGTCACAGCAGTACATGGTGGACCTGCCACACGCCGCGTGGTGTAGCCCGCTGCTGCTTGTAATGCTCATGCTATATAGGCGGTGTTGTAACGTTGTTTGTGTTGCTAAATTTGCATGTTGTCTGATGTTGTCTGAAGTCTCTCATCGTGGAATCCTGCGGTGAGATTCAGGGAAGAAACATGAAACAAATCGGGAAACTAATAACATTTTAAACACTAAAACTCAATTAAATCGGTCCTTATAATTTCGTCTAGAGTGAGTTCGGATCTTTCACACACAGCAGCAGCAGAGCAGATATGTACATGGTGGAGTACGGACTGCAGGCTCCGATCATCACAGCTGGCCACAACAGTACATCGCACATGAGCGTGTCACACACGCACGGTGTTACCTGCTGGTGCTTATGCTGCGGCCTTGTATCATAACGTTGTTCTCCCTGCATGTTATATTGTTCACCTGTGGTATACTGGTACAATGTCTGGGCTATCCTGTGCTCACGACGAGCTCGCTAAAGGGCAAAACACGTGAAACAAAACAATATTATTTACTGGCACGTACGTACAAAACACGGCCTCATGGAGAAAACCCGGGAAATCGGCTTATCCACTCCCGCGGGAAAAACAACTTCGAGCGCCCGCCACGCGAGCCACAGAGCTCGGATCGAGCCCAAACCTCGACCAATGTGTCCGGCCGGGCCTCCCGGTTCGGGGTACTTAGCGTTTTGCCGAAAAGCGCTCGCGCGGAGAGAAAAGTTGCGAAAAGTGCGAAAATTTCACAAACATAACTATACATATATTTTCGTCTTTTTTACAGCAGCGATACTATTTCTGGTATAATAACACCATATCAGTATTCCTCAAGGAACACGGCATAGCTACAGTTCTAACGCTCATACCTTCAACCGACCAACGCATAGCTTGTTCGTTATAGTCCCTAGGAGGTGTTGGGGCTCTTGGATCTGCAAGGGAGCGTAGGCATTGCTGTGTTTGCATCACGAAACGAAAGTGCTCCGCAGCAAGACATTTTATCGTTTCGGAGCTCCTGTTAGGTATCGTCTACTCTCTGCTGTGGCCACGTAGGACGCTACGGACGGTCGAACTAGATGCCCGGGTAGGTTCACCTACTATTAAACAGTGCTCGGCGCCCTCATCCAAAATCTGAGTAAAACAGTATCAACAGCCGAGAAACTGTCATTTTTCAAATTCGTCGTTGGGTGCCAGGGGTATGGCGAGTCGTTTTTGAGTAAAAGGTCACTTTTCGTGATGGACAAGGCGTCCGATCGATACATTTCCTGACACACAAATGTGTACCATGACCTACGCCCTCTGCAAATACTCATCAGTCGGCAGTCTGAGCATTAGAACTGGAGAAATATCGCTTTCCGTAGCGAGTCATGAAAAGGTTTTTTACACCAGAAACAACAAGGCAACTTGAGGCAACTGCAAAAGCAAACGGATTTTTTGTTTGTTTGCTCTAATATGTTTTGCCCGAAGGGGCCCCTCAAGGGGTGATGCCACCTATCAGGGGAGGGCAAGCTTGTTCGGCAACAGGTTGAAGAGTTGACGATGGGACTATAATAGATGCCGAGAGAGCGGCGAAGGGTTTAGCCGATGCAGCGGCTCAGGAGGGTGCCGGGGCCACGAGCAGCCCATGCAGCAGCCATGTAGGCTTAGGCAGGAAGTGCCGGATCAATGTTTTCGCAGCCAAACAGGCACACGTCTCTAAGGATGTCGCATACCAGCATGCGAGTGCCCAGATCAAGGGGTGGCCTCTCCCACTCGGCCGAGCCAATCAGGGCAATTTGAAACCGGGTATTCGCTGTAGTATCTCTGAACAAACAAACACCAGTCAATCTCGTACATTTTCCACATTTATAAATGATTTGCCGTGTTCTATGGTATGCTGAGCGATTTTCACCCCACATCGGCACACCGACGTACACATCGACGTGCACAAAGGAGGGCACACCGACGTGCACATCGGTTGACATCAAACATCTGCACAAATACTGCAACGGCATCATGGCGACAGCGTCGGGACTGTGTCATCTTTGCTATGTGCAGTCGTATGGTTCTGACGGCGGGCCATGAGGATGCTGCTGCACCAGGTGTCTGCCACGAAACGATCGATCTCGCCGCATGGATATTTTAGTGTGTACCACTTTGTCCGGAAATAAATGTAAGAAACGCTTCGTTTTTATGTTAATATTCAGACATTCGTGACCTTTCCAGACATATTCCTAATTGTATCAGGTATCAGGTATACCTGATACATATCACACACCCTCTACGTCAGATACAACAGCAGTGGCAGTGTGATGCTGGTATTCGTAGTGGTATCATACTACAGAGAGGTGATGCTTCTTGCTCTCGCTCGGCAGTAGTGCGGCGGCATGGTCTGATAGCTGGGCCATCGTCATACTGCCGTACCAGGTGGGCTTGAACGGAATGAACGATCTCGCCGCATGGATTTTGATATCGTGTATTTCTTTGTCCGGAAGTGTAAGATTCGTTTGGTGTTCAGGTTAATATTTAAACGTTGGTTAAATTTCCGAACATATTGATAAGTACACTTACGTACCCGACACCACGTTTTGGCATTTCATATACCTGGTACGTATCATACATCCTCTACGTTAGATATAACAGCAACGACAATATAGTGTGATACTCGTACGTAGTGATATGTTGTCATACTACAGAGACAATTCGAAGCGAGTAGACGAGGAAAGAAAAAGCTAAAGTCTTCTCGCGATAAAAATGCAAGTAAAGAACCGTAGTGGGGGAGGAGGGAGAGGAGCCTACCTTGTGACCCCGGATCTGAGTTACGACTAGGGAGGAGAGAGAAAGGAAGGGCGAAGATAATAAATGGGATGGGGACAAGAAAACAAAACAAAAATATTGGTGGTGCTTGTTGCTCCCTGCTGTATCATAGTGCGGCGGTATGGTCTGATGGGCGGGCCGACATGATGCTGCTGCACCAGTTGGGCCTAAACGGAATGAACGATTTCGTCGCATGGAGTTTTTATTGGTACCATTTTGTCCGGAAATATTAAGTAAAAATCGTTGTTTGGTATTTAGGTCAATACCTAAACAGTCGGAAAGTTGCGTACATATTGGTATGTACCAGGTAATACATCCTCGATATGGGCCCGTCCAAACGGAGCGTTTCGACGTTAAAAATAAAACAAAAACCAAAGCGAAGCGAAGCGAAGATTAGATAGGAAGATCCCCCCCCTCTGATCGCCGAAACAGCCAAACTGAGGCCCAGGAGATCGCGATGGGATATCCTAATAATATAATACGCTACTACGGTAGTGACGATGATGATGTCGTTTGGGATCTTCACGATTATGCCGGTTTCGGTATGCCCCGCGGGAGACCGGCTCTGCCGCGCGCCACCCGACTCCAATCGGCACCGCACCACCGCCCCGCCCGCCCCACGCGTCAGCCCTTGGTGACCGGCGAAAGTACGGGCCCCGGTGCCGAACTCGGCGAGCGGGAGTTGGGGGAAGGCCGCCTCCCGGGGACGGCTCGGCCCATCCCCTGGAACGGGGCGGATCCGCGTGAAGGGAGGGGTTCACAGCGTACTCGGAGGGCTTTCCCGCCCGGGGTCCAACCCCTACACTAAGATCAAGTCGAAAATCCACACTTATTAAAAAAACAAAAAATTGCCATACTAATCAATACTGGTATGTTTTTTTCAAAACTAAAGTCAATATACGTTTTTCAAAGAATCCCCAAAATGTGAAAATATGGATCTCCAGAACTTCGGTCATAATTAAAATCGGCCCAAAAATGCGCGAGTTAGCGGTTTTTGCACGAAGGCCGTCTCTTGTGGGACTTGTTTTGACGTTCATAAATAACTTGGACCCTTTTTGACCATGGGCAAAAAAAAAGCATATTATGGAACTCAAAACGACAATTTTTTATCACAAAAAATACGAACATCAGTTTGGCCAAACCACCTCGATCATTCTGCGCCCCAGAATGATCAGGGTCAGAGGTTACAAACTGAGATTCATATTTGAGCCTTTGTATAGGTTTTATATGTATACTATGTTTAATACAGTACCGGCCCTCTCGTAAGAAAGTAGCTCAGTAGAAAGTCAGCCTTGAATTTTGAACAAATTAAGAAAGCTCTCAGCCTTGTCACTAGTAGAGTGTATGCGCAAAAGGCTTTTTAGAAAATACTTTTCCAAACATTCCCCTGCGGTAGATAATAGCGTAAAAAACGACAAGAAAATGTTTTTAAGAAGTAACGATTTGGCCGGAATTTGCGGTACTTTTTTTGCTCTCTGTTCATTGGCGTACAACGTACCGAGCTTTCACCCGACGCACTGGGTCTCATCGACACACCACCGGGAGCCGTACCATGCACACCCCCGACAAAAGAGCTGCTACTCACAACACGGCAACTGATCGCGGAGCGCACCGAGGCTCAAAAGGTGTAGGCTGGAGTATGGCACGGACGAGTGGCGTTGGGCTGTCACGGCGGACAGCTGCTGTGGCACCCGCCCACTTGGTGTCGTCGTGGAAGATGCCTCGATCACAAATTACTACTCGTACGTGCCGCCTGTACCTCCCTATGATACAGCATGGAAAGTCTTGTGTACCATTTCCGCAACACGACCGTGGTGGCGGCAGCACAGCAGCAGCAGCAGCAGCAGCAGCAGCAGCAGCAGCAGCAGCAGCAGCAGCAGCAGCAGCGGCGGCGGTGCGGCGGGGGCGGGCGCCGAGGCGACTGCGCCGGTGTGCGAGGGTATCGGGCGTGCTTGAAGCGTAGCGTTGGCACGCGTATGCTCGAAGCTCACAGCAGCACAAAACAAATTGATCCCATAATTGAAAGTTGCAAAAACGGAAGCTGCTTGCTGCTGAGCTGCTGCTGCTGAGCCGAGGGTGGTCGAATTTTGTTTTTCGACACCTCACGTCGAATTGTTAAACTTTTACGTTTTGACAGGGGGGGGGGGGTACCTGAGACCATCCCCTCCCTCTACGCCTATACAATACCTATATAAATCTGAACACAGGGGACGGTAGAGGGCCGTCCCCCCCCCCTGCTTGATACAAGGCCTTCTTCCATACTACTACAATACCAGGGGCGGCCGCAGGCCTATGAGCTTTTTTTAGCTGCTTAGAGGCAGCGACTGCAGCAGGAGAGTCGAGGGAGAGTAGTGAGCGGTACAAAGGAGCTATGAGCTCGATCGAAGGTGGACCAGAAGGTCCCGAAGAGCCGTGGGATCCACAGGCTTGGATGGATAAGCACTGCCTGAAGAAGGTCGCGACGGACGGGGACATCACGTGGGTTTGTCACTGCTGTGGAAAAGACTTTGCGACGGCAACCTTGTCGATGCTGGACTTGCCAAGCTGCATGAACTGCCTTCCCACCTGCTTCTGTAAATATACTGTACCTATCTGTCGGAGATGTGATGTTACTCGTACGTTATTTGACTTGATGCGAGGGTTCGCATCTCTCCGGTACTAGCTCTTACACAAAACATACACCGATACTGACCGATACACCCTGCTGGATACACCGGATACACCACCAGTATACACGAGATGTATACTCGTGCACGGAAAAAAAAACAAAAGTGGTAAATTGTTGTTTTTTCGGCCTCTCGGGGGGGGGGGGGGGGGGGGGGGGGCGTACTAAATTTTTGTTGCTTGCCTTAGTCATTTGACCATTGACCACGCATCCCTTTCGAGACGGAGCACGCCTCTCGGGGGGGGGGGTTAGGTGTATGATATCCAAATCCTCGGCCGCCCCTGGCTGAGCTACTACTGTTGCTGAGCTGCTGCCCCTAGCCACCCCCAGGAGAGTACGAGTAGCTGGTGCTAACTGTGCTGCTGCTTCTGCTTGCTGTCTGGGTATACAGCGACTGCCACCGATGCTGGGTTGTTGTTGCTGTTGATATACACCCTGCTTGTATTCGTTGCTGGTTTTGCTATAGGATGCACCTGGTACCACGAGTCGTACATACGTTCGTACTGCTGGTATACGAAATCCTTTTTGTTTGTTCGTTTTTGTCTCCCCCAGTGCTCACCCGCTTCCCTGTTTCATACGGCACAAAGGGTTTGCAAAGTCTTTTTTGGATTTGCTTTTGCGCAAACACTACGAGTAGTGAAATAGCAAATTAGCGTGTAATGCCTTCCAAGTCTGCAACGAAGAATGCCTGAGCTATTTTAGGAAACCGGATGAAGAAATTTCCGAGAAATGTATGGATCACGATTTTTCCGCGAAAGTTCTTGCTCGAACTTTCCCAGAAAATTCTACGATTTTTCTGTGAAAATGGCACTTGAAATATTTTCCAAGAAATTTCTGGCATTTTTCCGAGAAAATTATTTGAGGAAAAGCCAGTACACTGAATTTACTCCATCTTCGTAGATCGGCTTGCTCCGTGTCCTGAAAAATGTTGACAGCCGGCGTTTGTTGTGGAAGAGGGCCACCCCCGAGATGTGCTGTGAGTTCCTTGTGCGCGCGCGTATCTTCATGACAGTCCCTCAGCCGTACCAGCAGACAGCAGCCTGTGGCACCCCATCGCGATTGTGGATTAGGGGATACGAGATTCGTGATATGCATGCGCTGCCAGCTGGAGGGCGTGACGAGAGGGAGGAACACGAGGTGTCCGGTGTGCGAAACGCGAACGGATCATGTGTGGCGTGCTGCTGCAGGCACAAACTACTGTAGGAAAGACACAGCGGCAGCAGCAGCCGATCGAAGCCGGTTAGAGGACGCTGCCTGATGTGGCGATATATAGACCTCTGGCGTTCACCCCGAGCGGGGGTGATGATGTGGAGTGCGCAGGGGCGGAGGCCGTGCTTTTTTGTTCTGTCTGTGGAGAGTGGGGAGAGCGGGGTGTGTGGGGGGCAACGGAAGCAAACTGCTGTGGCGTGGAGTTTGAAGAGTCAAGGATCAACTTCAACGGAAGCGGAGCCCCGAAGGATTTACAACGCCCGTGTTCCCGTATCGAATCGTTCTGGTTCAATTCGTGAGGGAAAGGAAATTCACTTGTTTTAACGTCAAGAAAACTATTTTCTGAAAATAGTTTTGCGCAAACACTCTATCTAACGTTCAAGTTTTAAGAAAGTTGACCCCTCCCCGTGGCTGGCCTGGGCCCAAGATACCCATGACACCACTGCCACCAGATGCCTTGACAGCAGCAGACGTTTTACAGTAGCAGTACAATAGTACGCACTGTACAGCGGTACATTTGTTTGAACTATATTTTTCTCATTGGTTTTTCAAACTTTTCCCCTTCTTTTCCAGACAAAACATCATCCCCGGGCCCCTAAAAAAACAAAATGGGCCCTCAGGGGAAACCCGTTGAACGAGGGGGGCAGGTAACTCCCTGCTGTATGGTATAATTCACCGTTCTTTGCCATGGACGCTGCGGCCGTTCCCTCTATTAAGACCCGCCTGGCTAGCCTGAAGCCCACTGGTGCATTGACCACTGACCAGTTTCAGCTTTTTGAAGGCACAAGGCAAAGAGGGTCTGGTCACAGATTAAGTCTTCGATAATCTGCACAGACGAGATCCAGCCTATAGATGCCGGCTATGGGCGCCTTTTCAGGGTGCACGTGGGCAAGGCCCTTGACAAATGGCTGATGGACGCTGACCATGTGGAGTTGTGGGAGTCAAATAAGCTGACGGCATCCCAGCGTAGGGTTTCGATCACGCAATGGGTCGGCGAAGCTCCGAAGGAAATCGACATCGAGATGGGCGTCGACTATCATCGCAGGCGCCTGTTCGAGAATACTGGCCTGGCGATAACCGCAGACGAAAGCTAGGACAACCTCATCACCCTGGAAGGTATGGAGGGGGATATTTCCTTCCTGGATGCGGAGAGCACGCCGGAGCCATTTGAGGATGTCCTGCCGGCCTCGCCTGCTCCTGCCGACGAGGAACACCCGCCAGGCTCGAGCGTCGAGGAGGACGACTCGGACGAGGAAGGGGGCGGGAGCCGCAGTGGCGCGAACGACGAACTTACAACACTGGACGTCGACGATGACCTCGCCGAAGGCGAGGAGCCCCTGCCCCTCGAAATATCCACGGGGTACGCCCTGGTAAGCTTAGCACCTACCGCACTCACCGCGGCACTCGTGAAGTGGCCGATAATGCCGCGGTTGGGTATGGGGTGGCTCAAGGGGACTATCATGCGGATTCCAAAGTCTCTAGCGCGCAACCGCCACCTCTACTTCTACAGAGTGTTTGTCGACCGCGACGGCAGCACACACAGTGTGAAGCTGCCGTTGTCCAAATACTCGGTGGGTGGCACGTCGAGGGAGGGATCTTGGGCGCTGCTAGAGGACCTTGCTCACGGCGTTGAGTGTGGCAAAGAGAGCCAGGAGGAGGCGGGGGGGGAGTTATGAGGAAGCGGATGAGGAAGAAGGCGAAGAATAGAAAGAGGACGAAGAACACATGGAGTGGACGATGCTGAACCCGTCGAGAGATCGAAAGGGAAATCCCGGGGCAAGCGCAAGCGTGTCGCCTTGGGTGGGGGGTTGGCGTCGACCGCACGATCTAGTAGCAGGGCTTGCATGCCAGACATGCGCCTAACGGACCAGTAGACCTTTGCAGTACAATAGCTCGGCGAGAGGGTTTGCTGGATTTATTTCGTGTGGACCCGAACCGGACTACCATTCAGTAGCGAGGGCATGGACTGGCCTAGTTTGCCGGTGTGGGGGAGGGCGATGCTACTGTGCTCTAATACATGGGTTAAAAAAACGACAATCATGCGCGCGGAAAGATGCTTGTGCACTACTAGGGAAAACGCATTTTCGGGGACCGAAATAAGAAAGTGCAACACAAGAAAGTGTGCTTTCGCGTGCGCCCAGAATTAGAAAGTCAGCCTAAAGCCCGATTTCTGGTTTCTTGTGAGAGGGCCGGTACTGTATTAGCAGCAGCAGGGTATCCTCGTATTATACATCTACCCCGCACATCAGCAGATCTGCTGTATATGCGGACTCAAGAAGCGGTCACGTACGAGCCCATACTCGCCCGTCCCTCAGTCAGGAACTCTCACTACGGCATCGGGGAGGGACGATGAGGTGGATGTGAGCCATCGATAGTGTTGAGGATTTCTCAACGAACGAGCTCTCGCTGAGCAGCTCGTGTTCTACCACTGCTGCAGCATCTTGCTGCGAGCGTGTGTTTTGTCCCTATACAGAGCTGGCACGATGCTCTCGACTCGCCGAGCACGCTCGGCATCTGGGTGCCGTCACCGCTCTCTTGGGGTCGAAAGAGCTGCGCGCGCAAAGGCGGCACGTGCTGGGCGATGTTGGGGTGGTTCGATGCAAACTTTCGCTATGAACGAGTACGATCTGGGTGGTACCTGCTTGGTGCGGTGGCACCCCAGCTGCTGATATACCTGGTATATAGCATACATACCTGGTACAGCAGCAGTACGCGTGATCTCTCGTCTTATGTGGTCTCCGCCTCATACGAAAAAAATGAAATGCGTTTTGTTTTGTCATACGCTTCCATAAGATACTGCACCTGGCTACAAGACTTCAAAAATGAAGTCACAAACAGACGAGTCAAAAGGGGTCCATTTATGAACCTAAAAACAAGTGCCATAAGAAACGGCCGAATTTCAAGATAAAAAGCCCAGACCTACAAAAATTGGCAAACATCGGGGGGGGGGGAGGGCTACTGCTGTACGTACAAGGACTGCGCATCGATGCCGGCGTTTTAGTTTTGTCCGCTCTACGTACGTACGTACGTACGTGCTGCTACTTCTTGGACTCCTGCTGCTGCTGCTGCTGTTGCAGCTGGAAATGGGTTATATACTACTATACTTATATTGCTGTACGTACTGGTGCTGCTGTGTACTGATTTAGCACTGCTGTTGCTGTATTAATAGTTGTTTTTGTGGGTGGGTGGATCGGTTGGTGCGCGTGTCAATCGGTTGGTGCGTACGTACGTGGTTGCGTGGGTGGGTCGGTGGTTGGGTGGTTGGGTGTGAGTGAGTGGATGTCGGTAAGTACGTGAGTAGGTGGGTGGTTGGGTGGGTGCGAGTGGGTGGGTGTCAGTGGGTCGGTTGGTACGTGGTTGACTGCGTGTGTCAACTTACCTGATCCGTGGATTGCGTTACGGGGTGTGGACCGTGACCCAGTTCATATATTGTTTTTTAGTCTTGTCCGCTATTATACCGGCCCCGCCCTGGCATAGTTCGGGGTACCACTACGTAGTATATATATTCCCTTCTAGATTGTGTGTAGTCGAAAATCGATTGAGCGGCCCCTTCGGGCAAAATATATAAGAGAAAATCTATATTATTAAATGATGTTAGTCTGTCTGTCTGTAATCATGATCTCGCGATCCAGAGCGCTTCAGCCCAGCCTTGCCCCATAGATAAGGAGGGTGGGTGCCACAATCAGTGGAATGCCCGGTCTCATGCCCGGCCGAGTCCTGGCCGTCGCGAGCTGAGCATCGCCACAATCCCAGCACCAGTACCAACGGACGGCAATGTAAGGGCCAATTGAACTCTACATTTATTCACCAATGGTCCTGATATTTTCGTTCAGAATGGTACAGCACAGCTCATTCCGAGTACCGTCGTCATGGTCTCGCATTTCTCCCGATCCAGAACGTTTCAGTCCCGCCTCGCGGCATCTGTACAGAGAGTGCGAGACAAAATGATCGGGACACTGCATCTCACGTCGCGCCAAGTCCTGGCCGTCGCGTGCTGAACGCTGACGACAGTCGTGGCCGTGTCACAATCCCGAGGAAGTCCTGACAGCCATGCAGCCAGCCTAGCTGCTGACTAACAGTTTTGAATTATGAAATCGGCAGCTGATTGGCTGACCAAATCCATGTCAGAGGCCGCTGGATCTTTCTAGAAGATTGGTGCTGAATAGAACCATCAAGGTTCCACCACACCCCAGGTAAGATAGGGTACCCTCCCCAGATCGCGAACCCCTCCTTTTCATTACAACTCCGACCAACCGGGGACAAAAAAGGCGACCCCCCGGGTCGACAGCGCCTCGCACGGTGTGGAAACCCCACCCATATCGGCTGATAACTAGAGGTGGCTCCCGGATTCGTGGGAACCGGGTACCCGGAGGCGGGTACCCGGAACCGTCGGTACCGGTACCGTCCCGGTTCCATTTTCATTACCCGCGGTACTGGGTATACCGGGTAGCCGGGTTCCCGGGTACCCGGGTACCCGTTATTAGTTACGCTCCACGGAGCCCCCGATAGACAGCGCACAGCGCACAATGCACAGCATACCCTACCTACCTTCACACAACACGCCATACACACACACGAGACCCCTACCAGCTACCAGAGGGATAGAGATGGCTTCCGGATTCGTGGGAACCGGGTACCCGGAGGCGGGTACCCGGAACCGTCGATACCGGTACCGTCCCGGTTTCATTTTTATTACCCGCGGTACTGGGTATCTCGGGTACCCGGGTTCTTTCGCATTTTTATTCATTGAGAGAGACGACATGAAGGCTTGTCCTCCCACCTTCCGCCTCACCACGCCTCACGACCCCGCCTGAGGACCGTTCATGCCGCTCAAACACAAGAGTGGAGCAAAATGCACATGTAACCCCGGCTACACGTACGGGAACCCGGATACCCGGGTACCCGGGTACCCGGGATACCCAGTACCGCGCGAGCCCGGGACGGTACTGGTCAAACCCCACCGAAGGCGATACTGGTACCGGTTCCAATTTTCGAATCCGGGAGCCATCTCTACACACGTGGCCATCTTGGGTACCCTGCCAGCATTTGACGTAGACACCCTGCCAGCATTTAACCCTGACACCCTGCCAGTGGTTTTGGCGGGAAATAACATTGTACAAGGTGAGACACCCTGCCGAAAATCTCACAGGGTGTCCCAATGCTGTACAGCGTTTGACACCCTGTTAGGTTTCTGGCAGGGAGTCGGATACTGCACAGTGTTTGACGTGGACACCCTGCCAATATTTAACCCTGACACCCTGCCAGTGTTTTTGGCGGGAAATAACATTGTACAAGGTGAGACACCCTGCCAAAAATCTCACAGGGTGTGGTCACCCTGTACAGGGTTTGACACCCTGTTAGGTTTCTGGCAGGGTGTCGGATGCTGTACAGGGTTTGACGTGGACACGCTGCCAATATTTGACGTAGACACCCTGCCAGTGTTTTTGACGGGAAATAACATTGTACAAGGTGAGACACCCTGCCAAAAATCTGACAGGGTGTGGTCACCTTGTACAAGGTTTGACACCCTGTCAGGTTTCTCGCAGGGTGTCGGATGCTGTACAGGGGTTATCACCCTGCCAAAATTCCGACAGGGCGTTCCATCTTCTGAAAATCATAAAGAAACGTGTACAGCGTGTAACACCCTGCCTTTATCTGGCAAAGTGTAGAGTGTGCCGATTTTATCAAATAATATACAGGGGTTAACATCTCAAATGTGGTATACAGTGTCATATTGTTTCTCAAACACCGCACTGCCGACAGAGTGCCTGATACTCTCCCAAAAAAACAAAAAACATAGCTTTGAACAGCGTGTGACACCCTTGAAGGACGGCAGGGCGTCCGAACTTTCATTGGGAGACATTCTGCCAGTGTCGGGGGTCCAGAAACCTGTCAGTGTCATTGATACACCTCAATATACCTTACAGCAGGGCATTCACACACTTTTCAGCTTACCAGGGCGGTCACCTTGCCCGGCTTGTAAGAGAAAAAATACTGCCATTGTTTAGTACCTCGACAGTGTTGGCAGCATGTGTACACACACGTTGCAAAAGTCAAACACGCTGCAAATTCTTTATACTCCATGTGCACGATGTTTTGCAAGGTATCTAAATTTATACCCTTATTAACCGTCGCTTACATCCGCTCGTACTTGTGCGCACACAAATTACTACCGCCCGGGGGGACCGACACCATAATGGCACATGCCGCAAATGCCTATTCCCAACTCCCCTTCTCGTGGAACCCTTGGAAACCCGATTGCGCGAGCGGGGGGGGGCTGTCAATGGTTAAAACTACCCACAACGCAGCAGATCGTGGTATTAATCACCCCGTCTCTTTAATTATCTGCAACCGAATAAACCCGCGGACAGGTTCTCGTTATGTTCTTATTTTTATTCGTTTCGGGCGCGACGCTCTCGTAGTCAGCCTGCAGAAACCCCTTGTTGTCATTTCTGTTGACGCCGTACGCTCCGTCACCTGAACATATAAGAGGGAAAATATGAGAGGGAAAGACACGCGAAAGGAATATGCTGAGACGAACATAATAGCACTTTAAAGGATGAACTAAAACATGGTACATATATACTAAAATATAGCACTTCAAAGAAAAACAATGTTTATCATAAGATAGTATTATACCAGCTAGTACAGCGTTCCGCACGGGTGTGCGTAAATATACACTACACCGGTAGACGTTTTAAAATATACATTATACATACAAATATAACATACACACCAGGCGTCACATGTAACATGCAACGTGATAAAACGGGCATGATCATGGTGATGAGCTACTAGAGAAAAAGGATGCACACACTCTAGATGTCAAGCGCCACGCTCTACAGGACAGGGGGTCCAGTACACTCTTGTTGCCATCTTCGTCCTCCCCGTCTGCCGCAGCATCCGGAGATAATACAGTTTTTATGGACGGGGACAAAAAGGCGGGGCACAGGCGAGTAGGAAACATGTATGTACACACAACGTTAATTTTGGAGGGGACATGCATACGGTTCAGTCTACCAGTATATTGGAGACTAAAGTGGGATTTCAAACATCCCGCTACGCAAGATCACACGAGTCAATACACCGGGGTACACAATTTCCTTCGGCAGGTTAGGGTGCGTTTGTGCGAAAAAATCCGTGCATCCAGCTAGGTGGAAATTATGGTACACCCAGATTGTTATTATATACCGGGTACCTGGTAGGATTTACAGTATACTCGTAGTGCACCCAGTACCCTAATCCTACGACCGATACGTGGTATGCCGGTTCACGCTTCGCGCTTGGCGCTTACGTTCTCCGGCGGCTCCTACCAATGGCTGATTACATTTCTGCACCTTGTGGGTGAGAGCAGGGTGCCAAATTGAATCAGACCCGAGTGGGATCTGGTTCGGGTGGGAGCAGGGTGCGAAGAGGGGGCAGGGTGTTTCACCGCGTGCTTCCACCAAGTCCTGATCCCACCCGGATCTGATCCCAGTTGGCACCCTGCTTTCACCCACAAGGTGCAGAAATATATTGAACCCTCCGCAGGGGGCGCCGGGGACCGTGGGCGTGAAGCGCGAACCGTAAATCGAGAGCTCGAAACGCAAACCGTCACACCGTCATCCCACATATCGGTCGTGGGATCGGGGTTCTTGATGCACTACGAATAAACATTAAAACCCATATAAAACTTGGGTGTACAATAATTTCCACTCAGCTGGGTGCACAGATTGTGTTTACGCGTGTGCATCATCGTGAAGTTCCTTTTGAAAAGCAACACCTTGCCTAATGTACACGCAGATAATTATACGTAGAGCGAAAGTGTATATTGTATACGGTACAACAGCGGACGACGGCGCGGCAGACGAAGCAGCCCAAGGCCGCCAGCAAACTACCGAGCGGGCGATCGTGATTTGCGACCGAGAACAACGCCGCAGAAAACCGAGCGAAGGCGCGAGCGAACGTAACACTAGAGGTGGCATTATGTGCACACACAAAACGAACACGTCATCATTCTGAGTGCCCGGATACCTGGTACCTGGTAGATAATAAGAAGAAAAGTTGAAAGTGTAAAGGACGCCGAGCTTCAAATATCCATCATCGGTGAAAGCTAGCTGTTTATGCGTGTCAAAAAAAAATCTGAGATAACTGACGCGCTACCAACCGCACAAAAACAGCAATTCACAGGCACATTCTAGACGGCCTACACAAAACTCACATTGGCAAAGAAGCTGCACCGGCCGTGAGAAATTGTGTTTTCGAAATACATCTCCACCCTCCACCCATAAAGGCTTTGCTCCTAGTCTCGCCGATATTTTCCCATCGACCGGCGGTCATATCCGTCTCCACACATGCGCACTCTGCTGCCTAGCCAGGTTTTTCTTAGGCTTCCCATAGTCTACCGTCTGGTCGCGTTCAGAAGAGACTGCTGTGCCTGCATCAATGAAAACTCGTCATGATACACAACCAGAAGGTGTGAGGACCAGCATTAACAAGGTGACACCAAACGAAGCGGACAGAGACAATGACTACGCTTTCCCGTAATAAGCACTTCGTCAAGTCGACGGGCGTAGAAGCAGGCATTCACAAGAAGTCAAGTAACAATAAAGTAATAACCAAGACCAGTACGCTCTGTGCGAATTGCCTGTGTTTTACGAACGCAAGCACAAGCTTATTATTCCAAGGAAAACACGTCACATACGCAAAAACGCGTAGTCCCTGCCAACGCCGCCGATGTTCTGAAATATCTAACTTCTGAATATACTGTAGTATTATAATATCACCATCTGGTTGACAGGTACGGCCGGCTGGTTGACAGCCCCGGCATCTGGTGTAGCCGTCTGTCTATATTTCAGTTGTTAAAAAGTGTTCGTTCGAGCCAGTTATAGGTACAGTTGAAGCTAAACATAGGTGATACGTAAAATGAGTAGCCGATAATAGGTGTACCTACGACGCACTTTGAGCCATTTGTAGGTACAATGGAGCGCAGGCCTAATATCAGGCGGGCCAGGAAGCCGTTTCCGGTGTACATTACGCAGTGTACCTATAAATGGCTCAAAGTGCGTAGGTATACCTATTTTTGGCTAATGCCCTAAACAAAAATACAAGGGCAGCGGCTATCTCCGGCAGTAACCAGTTATCCCCGGATCAGAAATCCTTCCATACATCTACAACTCCAACAATATGGGGACGAAAACACAGTTCCCCCTGGGCGATACCGCCTCGCAAGGTGTGGAAACCCCACCCCCATCGGCTGATTGCTGATTGGGCTGGAGCTCATGGAGCCAGCGCGTGGCTGGAGTTGCCCCTCGGGACAACGGCGAGGTCCCATTGCACCCGGGGGTGATAGTGTCCCATCCCCGGATCAGAAATCGTTCCATACATCTATAACTCCAACAACCCGGGGACGAACACAGAGTTCCCCCGGGTCGATACCGCCTCACAAGGTGTGGAAACCCCACCCCCATCGGCTGATTGCTGATTGGCTGGGGCTTATGGAGCCAGCGCGTGGCTGGAGTTGCCCTTCGAGACAACCCCGAGGTCCCGTCGCACCCGGGGGGGATAGTGTCCCATCCCCGGATCAGAAATCCTTCCATACATCTACAACTCCATAAATCCTGGACGAAAACGAATCTACCCCGGGTCGATACCGGCCCGCACGATGGTTCTTACATTTCAGAGTTGTACAGCACACCATACGACTACTGCTGTACCAGGTATTACACACTACCATTGGAAAGGCAGGGCTAGCGCCACGGGCGGAGCCGTGGCTGTACCTCTAGTATAAAACTAATCTATTTTTTGTTTCAGTTGCAATACTATTTCTGGTATAATTTCTAACTTTTCATAAATCCATACGGAAAACAACATTTTCCCGGCTGTAATGTTGAGACTACCAACTGATGAGTAGTTTTACAGAGCCTAGGCCATGGTCAACATCTGTATCTCAGCAGTAGTATCGACCAGACACTTTTTTCAATACGAAACGTGCCTCTGACTAGAAAACGACTCGCCATACCCTTGGTATCCAAGACGAATAAAAAATTGGCAGTTTCTCCGGCTGCTGATACCGTTTTAACTCAGATTTTCGACGAGGACGCCGACCACTATTAATAGTAGGTTAACCTACCTGGGCCTCTAGTTCGACCGTCCGTAGCGTTCTATGTGGCCACAGCAAAGTGTAGATACCAAACAGGAGCTCTGAAATGATCAAAATCTTGCTGCTGAGCGCTTTCGTTTCGTGATGCAAACACAGCAATGCTTACTCTCCCTTGCAGATCCAAGAGCCCCAATACCTCCTAGAGACTATAACGAACACGCCATACGTTGGTCGGTCGGAGGTCTGAGCATTAGAACTCGAGCTATGCCGTGTTCCGTGAGGAGTACTGATATGGTGATATTATACCAGAAATAGTATTGCTACTGTAAAAAAGACGGAAGGTATTAATTTTTCAAACTATTTTTCAACACTCAAGTACTCTTTTTTCATGACCGAAGGCGCCCCTTAAACAGAAACTAAAAGCCAAAAGCGAAGAACGAACGGCCGAGTGAGCTGCGAGATCATTGTGACAACCGCAACTACAAACGCCGTGAAGACTGGACAGCAAGAAGACAGAGAGCAGACACTGTGCGAACTACACGTGCTGGTGCCAGCATATGCAATGTTCGTCGCCGAAGCCAAAACCGTGGCGCATGGAGCCGTCCTGATCTAATTGAGTGCTGCAGCTTCAAAAAGTCGAAGGATAAACAAAAAAGGATGTCAAGCTGGATGAACGATACGATATGGCGTCTCCTCGACGCTACTCAGACAAGAAAGCAAAATGCTACAGACTCAAGCCGAACCCGAGTCAGTACTCATATATATATACAAGGTTCCCGTCCGGGACGTGCCTAGGGGAGTGGCGCAAGAACGATTTGAAAACCATACAGAATTCGATATTATATCCTACGCATGCATATGATATCATAGTACGACGTTATGAATCATCTGCATATTTCTGCCGTACATGCAGGGTACATGCATACTATTTTTTAGAGCTGTATCAGATGACCTGCGCACTTTTGGGGATAAAAATACTTGGAGATAGTGTGGAACCCTTACTATTGACCGCATATTTTTAATAGATTTTCCTAACGATTCCGCCAAACATTATATCATGTTTGTCCGTGTATTTATGTATATCTTTGTTGTGTGTAGGGGCACCACAGTTGACTTGGTTCTAGAAGGGGGTCGAAATTGACTCGATTTCAGTGTTAGGGTCGAAATTATCTTGGTTTTATGTTGGGGATCAAACATCACCTGGTTTTTGTTTTGGGTTCGAAATTGGCCTGGTTTTGGTGCGGAGGGTCGAAATTGGCTTACTTTTTTTTGTCAGGGCCGAAAATGACTGGTTTTAGTGGGGGATAGAAGTTTACTTGCTCTTTGTCTGCGGGCCGAAAATGGCTTGACCTTTTGGTATGCGGGGTGAAAAGGTGCACCGTGCATGTTATTCCCTAACCCACTGTTCGAACGACGCCCGAGATGACGAGATACGAAAGATATCCAGTAGTGTGTAAGTGTATGCAGCGCCTTACCCTATATCGACTGTGGATCTGCTGCACAGTTAGCAGCAGCAGCACCAGCAAGCAGTATGCTGTTGGACCTGTGGCGGCATGCATGTACCACGCAACAGCAGAGACCCCCAGCATAAGTACTGCGTTGTACTTTGTATTTAGTGTACTATTTTTCCCTGGGACTCCAGAGCTTTTTGGAGCCTGTCCTGTGACCACGGACTACCCCTTATATAACAACAGATCGCAGGGTCCGTTAAAAAAAACAAAAAGGTACAGTAGGTATAGTAGGACGCCACAGCAATACAGGGCGAACAAAACTATACCGCACGCGCTTGCTGTTTCTTGCTCTGCACTGCTCGTGTGTGCTGTCTGTGGTGTCGCTGGGTTACACACGTACATAATACAAACAAAAAACAAACTAAAGTGAATAAAAAAAGGAAAAATACATGAACGAGAGTCTCGAACGACTTCAAACGAAAAACCGGGCATCTCAATCATTTGACCATACCACCAAAGAGCCAAATTATTTTGTTTGTACTGGCGTGCGTGTGCACAGTAGTAGCACAGCATTGTGTGACACATCGCACATACGCACATGCACAGCAGCAGTAGCAGCAGCGCAGCAGAAGAAGAGAGGTAGAGATGACCGATGACGGATAATGGTCTTCGATAAAGCAACTACTGCTGGAGCCACAGCAGTACACCGCGCGGACCTGCCACATGCGCGTGATGTTGCCTGCTGCTGCTTGTGCTGCTGGGCGGGGTTGTAACGTGTTGTTGTTTGTGGTCTCTCTCTCTGCATCAAAGATGGGGAGTGACGGCATTTTGGGTGGTGACGTGACCGCAAATGGATAATCGCGTGACGTGACGGCAAGTGACGGCAAAATCCGGGGACACGAACGAAATGTCCCCTTTTTTTCAAAAAAAGCCTTACAATATAATTGAAAATTGCTATTTAAAAAACAAAATCATGATTTGTTTTTCCGAATTTGTTTTTCGATTGTTTTCGATTTATTTGTTGCCGTCTTGTGCAACGTTGGTGTGCATAGGTGAAAAGTAGGACCGAAATGACAAAATGGACGCAGGACGTGATGTGGCGTTTGGCTATAGAAATATGATCTTGTGAAAGCGGGTTGTAGCTCTCTCTCTTTACACACACAGCAGCAGCAGATGCTATGTGCTGATTGGTTCGACGTATCAATACAGCAGTAGCTCAGTTCAAGGATAGTTTTTAGTCTTTGATTATCTTCTCAGGTTGCAGATGAAGGCTGGGAAAACGAGTACTGAACGAGGGGGGGTGGGGCGGGGCACCGTCGCTCGTCTAGCTGTCTCCAACTGCTCTTCCTATTCCACTCTTCCTAGACCCACGTAGTCAGAGACTTGCGTGCCGTTCCTCTCAACGGGAGCTTTGCTCATCTCTCAAGCCTCAAGACTATTTTCAAGACATCCTATACTAAAAAGCTATCACTTCTTCAGGTACCCTATCTTCAACTCTTTCCTTTACTTCTGTTGATCATCGTACTCTCTGCTGATGATTGGTTCGTTACTGTACTTATTCTCTCAACTGCTTTCAAACACTCTCAACTGACCTGTAACACACTTCTGGAATCTCTCATTTCCTCGTAGAACGTACTCAACTGTCCCTTAGCAGCTCATCCCCTACGATTCTCCGATAAAACGTACTCAACTGTCCTTTAAAACACCGTTCCCTTACAATTCTCCGGATCCTTCCCCTTGATAGACATTCTACTGTCTTACATTGAAACCCTCGATCTCATACTAAACTCCAATGAAACTGAATTATGTATACTAAAAGCTAGACAAAACTCAGTATCACCACAATGATCCGAGGGGTTTCCAGAGAGATGCGGAGGCATTTTTTCGGGAGGGAATAGGGGTTTGCGGGATCGTGACGGTACAAACCGGTGACGTGACCGATGTGACGTGGTGACGGCGCGTACCGGGAGACGTCATTCCCCACCTTTGCTCTGCATGTTATCCGATGTCTAAAATTTTGGTGGTGTGCTCGGGGCAAAAAACCCGCAACATCAAAAATATCATAACAGCAGTTGCCGTACGTACTCACACGTGTGATAAACACGGTCCTAACATTTCGGTCCAAAGTGACCCTGGATATGTCATAAACACACAGCACCACAGCAAAGAATGGAAGATAGGTGGCGGGCTACGGACAGCCGCCTTCGATATAACAACTACTCACAGCAGTAGCAGTACAGCTCAGATGGATGTGCCTCTCACGCACGATGTTCCTTACTGGTGTGGGCGGCAACGCCGTATAACGCCGTGCTCTGTGCATGTTGTCTGTTGGCTAACTGGTACATGTTTCTGGTCTGTGTGCATGTGAGAGAGCAAAAAACTGTCAAAATCTAAAAGCACAATATTATTATTTACTGGCACGTACGTACAAAACAAGCCTCACGCAGAGAAACCAGGGAAATCGCCTTATCCACTCCCGCGGGAAAAAAAACTTCGAGTGCCCGCCAAGCGAGCCACAGAGCTCGGATCGAGCCCAAACCTCGACCAATGTGTCCGGGCGGGCTTGATGTGTCGGAGTACTTAGCGTTTTGCCGAAAAATGCTCGTACGAAGAGAAAAGTTGCGAAAAGTGCGAAAATTTCACAAACATAACTATACATACAAGGCTCCCCTTCGGGAAGTGGGGTGGTCCCTGTGGGGCGACGCAAGCTGGCATGCGACAGGGACAAAACTATCACTTGTCATTAATAGCGGTCACTCGCCAATAATAGCGGTACTCGTAGTCGTAATTGAGGGATTCTTCCTAACAAACATGAATTCATAAATTGGGGATATATATCACCAGACAAAACCCGTTTTGTCGCGAATCGTGACGTCGATGTTGCTGAAGTTTGTAAATTTGTTTTTGTCAAGATTCGCGAAAGTGTCAGCTTTTTTCTTCGCGATTTAATAATTTGTTTTTGTTCGTGAGGAATGACAGTACCTAGGTGCCACAGCAAACACCGTATACGTATACGTACAGCAAGCCCTGTGTACAGTAGCAGTAAGAAGTAGCAAACATTGTATGTACGAGTACTCTAGTAATTTGTGACCAATGCCAGGATTCGCGAAAATGCCAGTTGTTTTTGTCACGGTTCGTGTTTGTATGTTTTCGCAATACTCGTAGGATTGATCACATTTTAAAGTACCACAGCAAGCAAACAGTACGTATACATGTACCTACAGCAAGCACAGTTATAGTACAATAGGAGCGGAAAACACAAAAAACAGTTTTGTTTAACAGCAGTAGTAAAAGCAAGCAGTGCAGCAGGCGGCACTTCTTGTACATACAGCAAGCAGCAGCAAGACACTCCTATACTATATCTGCTGTATTTGGCATACATCAAGCATTGCCAACACAGCAAGGAGCTCCACTGTTACTGCTGCTGCAGTTGGTTGCTGTATGCAAAATGTCATTTTGTGCATATCATAACAATATGTGCAGCAGCAGTAAACATACACCAGTATCCAGCAGCAGCAACAGCGGTAAAAACAATGTACAGCTGCAGCAGTCACTATTCTTCTTGTATACGCACTCTATACATACGGCAGCAATAATAGCTGCTAAGTTATACTTCTGTCGAAGATCGTACGCAGACTATTATGACCTACTTACAGTAAAATGCTATACGAACAAACCCATGATACGTGTGTATAACAAACCTAAAAATCACTTGTATAATGTATGATCTCGATATGACACGTGCCGTAGTGTTTTGCGTGATTTGATAGGAAAATAACCGCCGTTCACCCAAGTTGACCAAAAGCAATAACAGAAACCAGATCACCATGGAAAATACCCGATATCCGATCGTGTCAGAAGACAGACTCGAAAATCGCAAAAAACGAGGGAACGAAGCAAGAGGGTACGCGAGCCCCTAGCACCTGGCTCACGAGCACACGCGAGTCGCTGTTCGGTGCAAACTCACAAAAAAAACAGCAAGCAGCAACACTGCTGCCATATTGGTGATGTACTGCCGCTGCCATTGTTGGTGTATCATACTTTGGCTCGTGGATATGTACCAGCCATGCAGGTACGTATCAGAGTGTTGTGTGTATCTGGCCTTATCATTCTGGCCGGAAATGTAAAGAACGTTTGGATATTAATGTAAATATATAACAGGTTCTTACATTTCCGAACAGAGTGGTGGTAGTTAAAACATCCGAGCATCGTATGTATGATACGAAAGAGTGCGATCGTTTCGTGCACCCACAGACCTGTGCTGTGCTGCACCAGCGCCGAGCCCCACGTCTTGTGTGTAAACGTATGACACTACACAGCAGCAAGCAGCAGCACCGTAGGACTACGAACACTGCTGCTGCTGTCGCTGCTGTGTCACGACCTGGTATGTTCTAAGAGTATGCATGATACGTACCTACCTCTGGTTTATTTCAACACGAACGCACGCGTGCATGTATTTTCGAAAAGCATAATCTACGGGTACAGCAGCGCGTACGGAAACGAGTTTGCGCGGAGAGATAAAAACGTACGTATCCGCATGCAGATCTGGTGATGTAGCAGTATGCCGTGATACACACATCAGGCCAACCTGGTGCACAATAACAGATAGGCCCCAACGGCGTCACGCTGCTTGCTGCTGGTGTTTGAGCGCATGTCCGAAGTATATGCTCGACGTGACGTCCGATCGATACCCTCCTTGTGGCGTGCGCGTGTGCTCTCTTGCTGCATATGCCCTCTTCGAAATCTATGCAGGCTGAAATAATCGTAATTGCTCGTTATTCATAGGGGTACAGTGTGTGCCGAAGGCGGGGCGGTTTCTGCGAGTGCGCAGGGTATTTTTTCAAAGCGCACAGAATTCGTAAAGCGGGTTTCACGTTGCCGGAAATAGTTCGTAAAGAACGTTTGAAACTTTACATTTTTTTCCGAACAGAGTGGTACTTGAAAAAATCCGAGCATCGTATATACGAAAGAGTGCGACCGTTTCGAGCACCCACAGACGTGATGCACCAGCACGCGAGCCCCACGTCCTGTGTGTAGACGTATGATACTACACAGCAGCAAGCAGCAGCAGCGTAGGATCACGAATACTGCTGCTGTTCTCGCTGCTGTATCACGACCTGGTACGTACGAAGAGTATGCATGAAAATTACCTGGTATACTTCAACACGTACGTGCTCGTTGTATTTCGAAAGGTATAATCTACGAGTACAGCAGCACAGCGTGTGCGAACGGAAACCAGTGTTGCGCGGGAAGATAAACACGTACGTATCCACGCAGACCTGGCGATGTAGCAGTATGCCATGAAACACACATACATCAGGCCACCCTGCTGCACAAGACCGATATGCCCCAACGGCGTCACGCTGTGCTGCTGTTGTATGAGCGCATGTTCGAAGTATGGTCGACGTGTCGTCCGATCGATGCCCTCCTCGTTGTGGCGTGCGCGTGTGCTCTTGCTGCAAGTGCCCTCTTCGAAACCCATCAAGGCTGAAGGGATCGTGATTGTCCGTTATGTAGAGGGCTACAGGCTACAGGGTGTGGCAAAGGCGGGGCGTTTTTCACAGAAGAAGCGGGTTTCACGTTGCCCTGGTAGGCTCGGCCGAGTGGGACGGGGTACCCCGCGAAACCGACTCTATTTGTTTGGCTTCGCGAGCGCGCCGCGCGGGCCACGGGCCACGGTCGAGGGCGAGGCCCCAGAGGCACGCTCCCCGGTCGACCCCCCGCGGGTCGGGCCCGGCGCCGGCGAGCTCGGCCGGGAGGGCGAGGCGCGAAAACGCGCCGCCGGGCAAAAAAATCACAATCCTACTTTGTTATATATATATACAGGCACACAGACACAGCATGGCCACGTGCCCTACAATACACAGCATCGACAAGAGAACACCGGATAGACACGCCCTCCGTGAGATTGTGACTTCCATAGGAGCAACACTGCTGTAGGTTAGCACCGACACCGACGCGGCCCAGCGACAGAGCAGAAGTGTGTCGATTGTTGAGTACGGCAGCAGCAGGTGCCTTTAGGCAGGATTTGTCCAACATGAAAAGCGCAGAAATGTAGAACACCCCCGATCCCGCTTGGTACACCGTCCCACCCAAAGTGAGTCCATCCCGATTACCATATCGTGGACATATTGGCAAAAAAGTATAAGGAACCGTGTAGCGCGCAGCGCGGAATCACCCTAGACCTGCCTAGTGGCCAAAGGCCCTCTTCAAACCGAATCTCACACCCACAATGTATATGCACTTGTAGTGGTCCTGCTGTTCGCTATTCACCTATCTATTATGTAGTATGCACAGCATTGTTTGCTGAGTGTGCTATGACAGGTGCATGGCTACGTACCGTGTTGTATCCGCAGGTCGTTTTGTCTACCGTTCGTAATACCTTTGTGTTTTCACCTTTTTTCTGCCTTCGCCCACCCTGTTTTTACCGGCTCCGCTTGCTTCTTCATCGGGGGGGAATTTATAAATACAGCCGTTTTTGTGGTGGCGCGTTGTTGAACAGTCCCATATGTTTGTGGTATGCGGTAGCTTGATACTGGTTTGCGGGTATTGGGGGTTTCATATATGGTGAGGTTTCATATTATGTATCGAGGCATTGTTTAGTATGCCTCGTAGCTGGAAATGCGTTACTGCTCCCTATGGAAACAGTCGATGCTGATGATGATACAACTCGGGCTTTGATGATAACGATACTGCTCGTATATATGTGAGGGGTGCAGCCGGTGACAATCCTGGTGCGACTTACCTCCTGTGTGTGGTCTATGTGGTGAGGTCTCTGACAAAACGGTATCGATCCACTTGATGTGTATTTGGTACAAGGGCTCCGCTGCGCGGGCGGCTGACGCCGCCCGCTACGCTCGCGCAAGGAAAGGGGTAGAATAGGCCCATGATGTAGTGCAAGCACCGACTTGAAAACGCCAAGAGGTTAACGGTGCATGCAGCAAAGAAACGGCGGACTTGACACTCATCATGCAAAACTCGGGATGCACATTATTATAGCTCCATGCTCCAGGACAACAAAGCTGTATGTTCGAAAGAGAAAGCACAGCAACACGGCTCACGGCACGACGCTGCGCTGCCTGCTGTTGTTGTTGTGGTGGGTGCGATTTGTGCCTTTTTCGTGAGTATGTGTGGTATTGTACAACAACAACAGAGTGGAACTTCATACTTTGTATGTATCACACCCTGGACAATAGCCTATTGGATATGCCTATTGGTATTTCAATAGGTTGGGATATTGCCTATCGATACCTATTGGCCCCTGCAATAGGTATAGTTATGTTTGTGAAATTTTCGCACTTTTCGCAACTTTTCTCTTCGTACGAGCACTTTTCGGCAAACCGCTAAGTGCCCCGACACGGGAGGCCCGGCCGGACACATTGGTCGAGGTTTGGGTTCGATCCGAGCACTGCAGCTCGCGTGGCGGGCGCTCAAACTTGTTTTTTCCGCGGGAGTGGATAAGACGATTTCCCGGGTTTTCTGCATGAGGCCATATTTTGTACGTACGTGCCAGAACATGATAATGTCCTGGTTTTAGTTTCTTGCCCTTTCCCGAGCTCGTCATGAGCACACAGGAGAGCAGACATACCAGTATACCACAGGTAGACAACACAGAACATGCAGAGAGCACAACGTTACAAGTCTGCCGCGCATAAGCGCCAGCAGGTAACACCGTGCGTGTGTGACACACCCATGTGCACTGCTGTACTGCTGTGGCCACAGCTGTGATTATCGGAGTCTGCGGTCCGTATTCCACCGTCTACATTTCTGTTCTGCTGCTGCTGCTGCTGTGTGTGACAAATCCGAGTTCACTATGGCCGAAATAATAAGTACCGATTTGATTGAATTTGAGTAACACAACTGTTCCCAATTGTTTGTGTTTCTTCCCCGAATCTCACCGCAGGAATCCATCAGACAACATCAGACAACATGAAAAAAACACAAACAACGTTACAACACCGCCTAGCATCACAAGCAGCAGCGGGCCATGCCACGCGGCGTGTGGCAGGTCCGCCGTGTACTGCTGTGGCTATTCATAGTTGCTTTATCAGAGGCTTGCATCTGTCATCAGTCATTACCAATTTCCACCTTTCTCTCGTCTCTGCTGCTGTGCTGTGTGTATGTGCGGCGTGTTGTGCCTCTGGCGTGTGCCGTAAAAAATAATGCATTGTATGATATGATATATATTAATTTGGATCTTTGTATTTTTGGTCAAAAGGTCTCGGTGCCCGAATTTGGATTTGAACGCGTGAGTTCGACCCTCGGCGAGTTGTTCTTTTCACTTTCCCCCCCCCTTTTTTATTGTGTACAGTAGTACGTACTCAGACACCACAGACAACCAACAACACACGAGCACTGCAGTGCTACAACCACCTGGCTACACAACGCTATACACGCTTGCCGTCCGCCAGCAGAGCAGGAAGCAAGATCACACGATTTCGGTAGTTTCTCCGCGTTGTATTGCTGATGCGCGTCCCTATATATACAGTGTACTACGTACGTGTTAATAGTTTTTTTTAGTATCGGGCCCTGTCATCTGTTGTAAAGCAGATTCGAGAAGGTCGATACATGCATGCATGCTGCTACAGGTACAACAGCACTACTGATTGCTGCTGCTGCTGCTGTCCTCCGCTTTTCACGAGCAGTCGAAAGCACAGCAGGTCTACGATTGACAAGGTAAGGCGCTGCATATACATACCACTGGGTTTATAACGAAGATAATTAATGACAAAAAACAACCCCTGTCAACACTAAAGCAGCGCGATATCTATCCATCTCGTTAGGGGTTACCGGTTCACGGCGCACCTTCTATAGCCCCGCACACCAAGACCAAGGTATTTTCGACCCACACGCAATGAGCAAGTGACCTTCGATCCCCCCACTGAAAACCTTTAATTTTCGGCCCGCACACTAAAGACCAAGTCAAGTTGTGGACCTCCCGAACAAAAACCAAGCCTATTTGGATCCCCGCACCAAGTCAAATTCGATCCCCGACACGAAATCAAGTAAATTTCGAACCCAACACTAAAATCAAGTCAATTTCGATCCCAATTCTAAACCCTAGACATTTTCAATGCCCTGACACTAAATCCAGGTGTTTTTCGGCCCTGACACAAAAAGCAGTCAACTTCCAGCCAGACTGGCCAGACACTAAAACCAATTCATGCTGTATAATTTCAATTCGTTCTTGCGACACTCCCCTAGGCACGTCCCGGAGTGGAACCTTGTAGGTATTATAAATTGCCTATCGATACCTATGTCTTCGTCCAATAGGGTCACACTGATTTGTGCAATAGCCTATTGTACTTGGGATAGGTATTGGAAAATGTCTATCGATACCTATTTCTTAGACCAATAGGTTCACAATGATGTGTGCAATAGCCTATTGTACGTTCGATAGGTATTTGGAATTGTCTATCGAGATCTATTGCTTTGGCCAGTAGGTATTTGAAATTGTCTATTGATACCTATTGCTCTGGACAATAGCTATTTGGAATTGTCTATCGATACCTATTACTTTGGCCAGTAGGTATTTTATATTGTCTATCGATAGCTATGTCTTTGAACAATAGGTTCGGATAGATTTCACACCCTGGACAATTCCTATTTCAATAGTCTATTGTGTCTGTAATTTATTTTGGGTGTAGTCTATTAAGTGGAATTGCCCAACCAAATGATTTTGATTGAAGTATATTCATTTGAATTGTCCGGGTAATTAATTTTGGATGCTGCCTACCAATTGGAATCGTCCAGACAATTGATTTTGGGTGCTGTCAATTAATTGGAATTGCCTGCACAATTATTTGGACCATTCCTATTACAATAGTCTATTGTGGCTACAACTGCTTTCAGATGCCGTCTATTAATTGGATTTGCCCAACCAAATGATTTCGATTGAAGGATACTAATTGAAATTGTCCGGGCAACTGATTTTGGGTGCTGCCTACTAATTGGAATTGTGCCTACAATTGATTTCGGGTGCTGGCTATAAATTGGAATTGCCGAGACAATTGATTTCAAATGCTATCTATTAAATGCAATTGTCCAACTAAATGATTTCGAGTGATTTCTATTAATTGGAATTGACAAATTATTTCGAGTGAGATCTATCAGTCGGATTTGTATAGCCAATTTGTTTCGAGTGTTGTCTACCAATTGAAACTGTTCAACCAAATGAATCCAAGTTCGGTCTATTAATTGGAATTGTCGAGGTCAGAAAAAAAACATTCGAACACTACGTAACAATTGGTAGGTCAGGACAAAGCCTATTGACCCAACCAACAATTTAATTTGGAAAGTCAGCACAGAAACCTATTGACCAAACCATTCCTATTGATAGGCAAGACCTGAAACTACTTGTTGAAGCAATTTCAATTGGAAGGTCAGGGCAGAAACCTATTGATCCGACCATTCCCATTAATAGAAAGGAATAGAACGAAATTATTGAAACAATTCCAATCGGAAGGTGAGAGCAGAAACGGTTTGATTGAACCATTCCAATTGTGAGACAAGACCAGAAAATAATCGTAGAAACAATATCTATTGGAAGGCCAGGACACAAACCTATTGGCCGAAGCATTCCTATTAATGGATGCACCACGAAAGCAGTATCTCGCCCAATTCCATTTAAATGGATTTCAGGAAGATCTACTGTAAAAGCAATAGTCCATTGTGGGTAGGTGCCATATCCTATTGAAGAAGTAATAGAGTGTTGGAGTCTCCCGAGCGAAACAATTGCAAGAGACAATTCCAGTTAGTTAACAGAGCTCTAAAACAATTGCCTAAGCAATTCCAATTAGTAGATGGACTACAGTATGTTGTTGTCTTTGCAATTCCAATTGCGGCAATATGGTAAGAATCAATTGTCCGCCTCATTTCAGTTTATAGACTTTTCGGTGGGTCTATTGTAGGCGCAATAGTCTATTGCGATGCCTATTGTCCAAGGCTTAAGCAGAAAGGGAATGTAAAAGCATTCTCCTAGTGATCAATCGGCCGCCAAACATTTTGTCCGATATATTTTTAATTTAATGGGCATCCTCCGAAATATGTTGTCTGGTCGATTCCAATTAATAGACTGCTTCATGAATAAATTGGTCCGGCATTTCCAATCGCTAGACAGCCTCACGAATTGTTTGCCTTTGCAACTTTAAGAAATAGCTTCCTCATGCATATATACATTGATGTGTCAAATTCCAATTGCAGCGTCCGGAATCAATCGACCGGTAACATAATGTTGTCTATTAAATGGAAATGCCTGATTGTCTGGACAATTTATTTCGAAGCCTGCCAAATACATGAAATTGCCAGGACGATTATTTAGAAAGATGCCTAATAATTGGAATTGCCCGCGCAATTAATTTAGAAGGGTGTCAATTGAATGGAATTGCCAGCACAATTGCAATTCCATTTACGCCAATTAAATGGAATTGCCAGCCCAATTTATTTGGGAGGATGTCAATTGAATGGAATTGCCAGCACAATTTATTTAGAGGGGTGTCAATTAAATAGAATTGCCAGCACAGTTTATTTAGGAGAATATACATTAAATGGAATTGCCAGCACCATTGGCACCGAAAATATTCTGCAATTGTCCATTAGCGTTACAATAGAATGGGATATTATATTTCAATAGACTATGGGTTCACCAATGGGATTTCGTTGGTAACTGTTAATAGCAATTACTTCAACCATTAATGTAGATGGGTGCATATTAGCATAAATTGGGTGGACGATAGGGCCTGGTGGGTGTCTGTTAATAGAAATTGTCTGTACCATAGAGCTCGATGCGTTCCAATTAATTGGAATTGGCGACCACAATTGGCAGTCAATTGTAATAGGAAACTATTAATAGATAATTAGACTATTGTCAATTGTCCAGGGTGTGATAGATTTAGGCAGTAGCCTGTTGTACTTCCGATAGGTATTGGAAATTGTCTATCGATACCTATTGCTTTGACCAATAGGTTCTATTAGATTTGGACCGTAGCTTATTGCACGTCCGATAGGTGTTGGAAATTGTCTATCGATACCTATCGCTTTGACCAATAGGTCCATACTGATTGTGCAGTAGCCTATTGCACTTGGGATAGGTATTCCAAACTGTCTATCGACTCCTATTGATTTAACCAATGGATTCGGACAGATGTGAGCAGTAGCCTATTGTACTTGGGATAGGTATTTCAAACTGGCTATCGATACCCATCTATTTGTCCAATAGGTTCATACTGACTGTACAATAAGCAATTTATCTTCCAATGGGTATGTGACATTGTCGATCGATGCTGACTCATGTACCAATAGGCTAAGAGAAATTGATGCAACAGGCGATCGTTCTTCTAATAGGTGTGTCAATGGTCGATCGATACCCTTGTCGAGCTATTTATTGAATAGGGCAATAGGCATCGATCGATACCCTTGCAAACATATTGCATTGGGCGATAGGTATCGATCGAATCGTTGCAAGACTATTATGTTGAGCAGTAGGCATTGCTCGACACCCTTACGAACATACTGAATTGAGCAGTAGGTATCGATCGATATAATTGCAAAGCTATTGAACTGGGTAGTAGCTATCGATCAACTAGATTTCGAACCTATTGAATTGCGCAATAGGTATCAATCAATAGGTATCGATCGATACCATTGCAAACTTATTGAATTGGGCAATAGGTATCGATCAACTAAAGCTCGAACTTATTGGATTGCGCAATAGGTATCGACCGATACCATTGCACACCTATCGATACGATCAATAGATATTGATCGATAGAAATAGGAAGATATTTCTCGGACGATAGCCTATTGGGGAAATATTTTAAACTCTGTTGGCACCCACGATACCTATCGATAGGCACATCCACAAGCATATTTGTCTCCTAATAGGCTATTGTGGGCACTGCACTAATCCTATTGTTATTTACAATACCTATCGATATGCCCCGAACCCAACGGATTGTGGCCCGCAGTAGGTATCGATAGCCATATTTCCCGACCTATTGTTAGCCCAATAGCCTATTAGATAGGGTATTATCCACGGTATAAGAAGCACGAGGCCTTGCAAAGATAGTACTCGCCGCCTTGTTGTTCAAGCCATCCACCTGTAGCTTCTTGGGGCACAACAGCGACAGACAGCGCCGGATCCGAGCATGTTCCGCTATGCTGAACGGGCATGCGGCGTGGACAATAAAGCTCTTGACGAATTGGAGCGGGTTGAACCGTGCAAGGATTGCCGTTGAATGCCTTGCTCTCCAATACCTCGTGCTTATTTTCCAACGCTTGTTGTATCACGTATATACGAGTACTGGTACCAGATAGCGGGAGGGAAGTATACATACTAAAACCAAGTGTTATTTCATTGTACGAGTATAAGTGAGTGTGGTCGACACCCATGGTCCGAACCAATATAATGGTGAAGGTCTGTCGCCACCCATAGTCCGAACCAATTGAATGGTGCAAGATCTACAGGGTATGGATGCCTATCGTCCGAACCAGTCAAACAGCGGAGTGTCTATCGATACCTATTACCGGAACCAATACAATAGCGGAATGTCTATCGATACCTATCTGCAGAAGCAATATATTTCGTGAAACAGCTATCGATACCTATCGTGCAAACCGATAGGATGAGCAAAATATATATCGATACCTATCGACACAAGCAATATGTTTCGTGAATCAGGTATCGGTACCTATCGTGCAAACCGATAGGATGATCAAAATATATATCGATACCTATTGGCACATCGCCCCGATGGTCTAGAGGTAACCTCGAACGCTTCTGAACGTTGATGTCTGGAGTTCGAATCTCACGTGGGTCGGACTTTTGAGTTTATTGGCAAAAATAAATAAAAAAACGGAATCAACTGCTGAGAGCGCCAATTAATAGTAGCGTGGGTAGGCACAATTCGATGCGAGTCGACCAGAGAAGGAAAGGCTGAAGTCTTCTCGCGATAAAAATGCAAGGCAAGAACCGTAGTGGGGGAGGAGGGAGAGGAGCCTACTTTGTGACCCCGGATCTGAGTTACGACTAGGGAGGAGAGAGAAAGGAAGGGCGAAGATAATAAATGGGATGGACAAAAAACAAAAAAACATCGGCACAAAAAATATGTTTCGTGACACGACTATCGCTACCTTTTGGCCCAAGCAATAAGTTTCGTGACACGACTATCGATACCTATCGGACATTCCAATATGTTACGTTTCTCAGTGCCGATATCCTATTGCCTGAACAGTACCATCCTCGAAATGTTTATCGATACCTACATATTTCGCCAATAATTTAAGATCAATACGTACCATTGGCTATTGACCGAACAGCAGAACAGTGAACGAATCTGTCGATACCCACTGCCGGAA
This sequence comes from Saccharina japonica, assembly GCA_008828725.1. Lineage (NCBI taxonomy): Eukaryota > Phaeophyceae > Laminariales > Laminariaceae > Saccharina > Saccharina japonica. Next base: position 1,179,735 of record MEHQ01000174.1, read on the forward strand.
ACAATAGGCTTCACAAAGTGCCTATCGATTCCTAACACAAGCAACAATAGGCCTCCTATTGGAATGGGATCCTGTCGATACCCTATTAGCCTCAAACCTATTGTCCAGGGTGTGGTATGTATGGAAGAGAGAGCGCACAGCACAGCACGGTCGTCAACTTGTGAGGCACGAAAAACAAAAATGTTCACAAAACTGCGAAAGACGTACGTACAGCATCGTACTCGTACTTAAACAAAAGGGCAGGGGCGAAAAAACAAACTGAAAAAACGGTCGGAAACAAATTAAAATCATGTGAAATCGAAATTTTGATTGTCTAATATAATTTGAAAAAATAAAACCCGTTGGACCATCGGGTCTGTAATTGCGCCGCTTGAAAAACAAAGTTCGGATGTCGTTTGCGTTTTGTCAGTCTCGACGCTTTCCGCCCCTCCGCGATCGCCTCGCCATCTATTCGGTCCGTATCGAGCTGTACTGCTTCTCTGCCCCAGTGAGCCCCGTGGACCACCTCGCGTGAAGCCCAGTGCTCACTGTAGTCCTCGTTCGCCCGCTCGATGATGATGGTTTCAAACCGCGTGGCTGCGTCTCTCTAAATACATTTGTTTAGAGAAATAAGCACCGCTTGAATGTTTTTTTACAAACGGAAACGACCCTTATAATTTCGAAGATACTCAATTGATAAGGCCAGACAAAGTCCCTGCGTGCTTCACTCGTGTCTCGATGGACACGCCACGCCTAGCCTCGAAAAAGGCGACCGCGCTCCTTCCGCCCCCCCCTCTACTGGCCAGCGCCTTCCCATACCGGCGATGGTGCCGCTGCCGTGCTCGCTGGGTACACGCACGAACGCAATGCCAAAAATAGAAAACGAGGCTCTAGCAAAAAGTAATAGAAGGAGGCGGTATCGAAGTGGGATCTCTGAGGGGCCAGGGATGGGTAAAACGTGAAAGAAATATTCGTAAGTAAGTCTATTTGGGTATACGAGTAATTTATCTACTACTCTGCTCGACGACTCATGGTATAGGCACGCGTGTCAGCAAGTGACGCGTTCGACAGCGGCGTATACAAACACGATCATCGTGCTGCTCCGGGCCCGGAGGTCGCTGGAGCGTTATAGTGTGTTAGAGGAGAGTGGTACAGGGAGGACTGGCTGAGGAGATGACTCTCAGCTTGGCGGAGTTTTGGAGGGGACGCGTTGGTGTCAAACAGCAGCAACGACAGGTTGAGGAACTGAGGGCGAAGCTGGCCGCGGCGACCGCGGTTGGAGCAACGGCGAATACGGTTCTAGGTGCCGTCAGGAACGAAGGGCGTGCCTATAGAGAAGCCAGGAAATCGTTGGAGGCGAAGGAGGTGCGCCAGAAATATTTGGTTCGTATTTGGGGTTGATCTGGAAAATAGGCTGGAGCAAGCGAAAGTAGGCCTTCGCAAGGAGCAATGGGACGTAGGCCTTCGCACTGAGCAGGACTCTTCCTGGACTGTGCTGGGTGGTCTACCATTGGCGGAGCGCGAAGCATTCTTCTTACGAATAGATGCAGAGCATGCGCCGAAAGCAGCCAAAGCGGCCGAGCGAGCAGGGGCGCTAGAACGCAAAGTCCAGCCCGTCTTCGTTTTCGAGGAGGTCGAGAAGGAAGCAGGAGGAGTCGGGCTCAGATACGAAGACATCATGGAAGTGGACATGCTTCGTGATGCTGGCGTACTGCCTGCGAGAAGTTTGGAGACATATGTACACCAGCAGCACGAGGCTGAGGTGGAGGAGGAGCTCGGTTTTGCTGAGGCTGACGTGGTAGAGCTTGATGTTGATGAGCCTGAGGTGGAGGAGTATGTGGGTGCTGGCGTAACGCCCCCGCCGCTTTCGTCGTTGGTGAAGCCGCAGCAGATGCATGGGCATGAGGGGTTGTCGATGCAGCAGCAATGGGATGGGGACGGTGTGGGCGGAGGAGTACCACAGGTGGGCTTGAGCCAGAAGGGTTCAGCATACCCGTTTGACCCAGGCAAACGGGATGGGCCTGATGCGGTTGGGGGGGGGTATGGTGATAGACGGGGGGTGGGGCTCGTGGGAGAGGAGACCACCACCACCACCACCACCACCAGCGGGGTGCGATCTTTCCCATTTGTTTTTTCCAGGGAAGCAGGCATGTTATATTTTATAGTGTGGCCAACGTTCTTGTGGATGGACTCAGTGGATTGGATTTTCTTGGTCTGATTTTTGTTTTTTTGTTGGAATCACGGGGGGGGGTTGTGATGCCATGATTATACAGACAACGTGCACTGCTGTGTGGAACCAGTTTGTGATGGACGGATTGTACAGCACGCTGCAGTGCATGATAATTTGTGACAGCTTGATTCTACAGCAGCAGTGCAGGATTGGTTAGACTGCTGTGTACTGGTATACCGTATTATATAGTCCGTTTACCCCGAATCTTCCATTTTTTTCCCCCAGCACTCAGGTGCACTTTCCTCAAGTGTGGACGGTGTTGTTCTGAAATCTGATTACACCTTCAAATAGCCGTATTCAAGACCATCCTTCGTACCGATTATTGTTTTTCGAATTTTTGTTTTTGCCGATTTATATCGAAAAAACACGTATTATCTGTTCGCTTTGGTATGGGTGTCATAGTTTTCACAAGATAAAAAAGACGACAGATTCGGACCGCCCTTGTACTTCCGATCAGGGAAAGCTAATTAAATTTGAAAATGTTAAAAAATTGACGGAGCTATAGGCGAAAAACCGGATATTGAGGTTATATTCTTCGCTTTGGTATAGAGGACCCCACGGTACGATTTTGAAATAGATGACGGCAAAGGAATCGTCTCGTCGACGCGGTCAGGGAATGATTATGTTTGTTTTACACGAATAGATATTTCTGGAGATACACCGCATTTTGTTTTGCAGCATAATAACTGGTTATCAGCTACCACACAGCTCCATGCACCACACACTCAGACGACTTCGAGGCCTTCCTCACTGCTGTGCCGAAGTACCCACATCGACCGGAGAGCATGGGGCGGTACCCCAAAAAGAAACGAAACGATACCGGAGTAAAAAAACAAAAAATGGCGTTTCAAAATATTTTGAGGGTATTTTCGGCCGAAAATGTTGCATTTTTTCCCCAAAAAAAAACTCCACGGCTATCGACGTATCTCGACGCCGCGGTCACGATCATCGCTGTGTTGCATTTCCAATGTTTTTTTTTTCACACGTTATTACCAAAAACGTAATTGGAAGTATTGTCCCGGACGGACCATATTTATTCGTGGATGCATGATACCCGTACTGCTGTGTGTTGCTTAAAGCAAACAGGGGGTGGGTTGCCAGCTTGATTCTAAACTTCATGATATTTAAAGTGTTGGAAAATTACAGCTAAGTTTGGCTTGACCCTTCAATGCATGATCAATGTGTTGGAAAATTTCTGCTGATTTAAGCTTGATTATACAGCAGTACATGATATTGATGTGTGAAAATCAGTGCTAATTGTTTTGGCCACTATTTTTGTGTTGAGAAAAATCACGAGGGGGGGGTTGAGGGCATGATTCTACCCACAGACATAGTGACATAGTGCATACTGATGTGATTCGTTATTTCACGATGTGACTTGGTTCCGGGCGCGGAGACTAACCACACGATGCACCCTTTGCTCAACGAGTCAAACTGCACCCTCACTCTGCGGATTTACATGTAGTCCATGCCGCGGTGATGTTGAGCCGCGGCGGAAGACAAGCGTCGAGTCCATCGGGTACGGAACAAGAGACGGGTGTTGAGTGCGTGGGGTTGGGGTCAATTAGTAGCAATTGACTGGAGTAGATTAAAGGGTTTTTGCCAAAATCAGGTAAACCTGGTCACTTCGGTCCCAAAAACAGGTACTACACTAAAACCAAGTACAAATCACATACTAGGACACCTGTCATTGGCCAGCATCACTTTGTACCTGATTTTGGCATGAAATGGTCAGGTACACCTGGATTTGTCTACTTTGTTAAGCTTTCAACTGATTTTGGCGAATTTTGGAGCAATCAGAGGCCATACGTACACTGTCTCCTATACGCCCGACACGAAGACATCACCACACTACGTACATACGACCCGCCACAACGACTACAGAACGTATCATACGCGCGCACACAGCACAATGGACATGTTGTAATATATTACGTACTGCTGTTTGCTGACAAGGTACGGAAAGCGAGCAGTTCAGTCTCAAAATTATCTCGATGTTTTGTGCGTATGCTGTCAATGTGGCTACGACTATATACATACCTGGTACAAGAATACGGAAACTGCACGTCGTAGAAGTGAGTGTGATCACGAAAGCAATGCCAGCATACGACAGATACTAATACCGGTACTGAAAATAACATACAACATTTATCAAGAGTTTGGAGGACACACACATTCGCTATCATTTTGGTTTTCAGGCGAAAATTCAAAAGTATGTTTTATTATTTCTCACAGCCAAAACGTTCTGAAACCATCCGTTCGTGGCGTGCATTTTTTACTTGGTTTTAGTATATACCTGATTTTGGCTAAAATGGATCAGGTGTACCTGCTTTTGGCGTTTGCCCGAGATTAAATGTTTTTGGATCGTTTATTTCAGTAGACATTGACGAGACCAAATGTTTATGATTCGTTTGTTTTATTATATGATATGCTTGGATTGTAATAGGCTTGCATTGGATATACGAGTATAGTGATATGTACCTGGCATACTGGCACCTGATATTTGGCATTCTGAAGTGCGTATTACGACCTCTGAAGAACGATGTCAGACTACTAAAACAGCATCAACAGCTGAATATTGCAACGTACCAGGTATCGGTTAGGGCTGTCAATTTATCATGACCTGGGGTATGATTAAAAAACGATGCTTTGCCTGGTATATCGAGGGCCGAAATGCTCGTTTTGGTAAGAGGGTAGTTGAATTGTAACGTTGGATCGAGCAGTCTTGTACGTGAGTGCACGCATACAACGACAACGACGTTCTGTTTGTTTCGTTATCTACGGTCCTTATTTAAAGTAGACCGCTGATCTTTCTGGTTTGTGGGTTTGGACTTGAGTTCGGTTTTTGATTTTATGATTGAGGGGTTTTGGAGTTTCACTGATATCGCAGCATTTTACTATCAACCATACGATGAACGCTTTGTCGTCTACCGAGCAGGGGGGAGATAGTAGGGGAGATAGTAACTGTACTCGGTAACACGACGAAGACTTTCCATCGCAGATAGTGGAGTCCAGTTTGGGGTTTTATCCTACGAGGATGCGGACTATGCACGCAAGGCTATTGACCGCAGGTCTGTCTCTCGTGGAGCAGTTAGGCGAGCTGGTGTCTGTGTATGGTTTGATTCTACGACGTAGATGTCTGGAGCATGTGTCTAACGGGTAGTTTGAGATTATCACGTACGGTCGGCAGAGCAGTATGCCGACTTTGTCATCAAACCGTTGCATGATGAGACGTTTCGCTTTGACCGTGACTCTTGTGGTGAACTTGTTGTGATTTCATTCACTGGTTTGTTTGTCTGTTTGTTTGTTTTTCCGGGGGTTTTGGGGCATTTGGGTTTGTCGGATACTATAGTAGGAGGTTTCGGTATTGGAGGGATGTTATTGGAAATTACTTGAAGAATTAACGTGCGACTTCAGGAGTTCTTAAGGAAATGTTGAAAGTGTCGGGAGGTACCCATACGTCGAGTAAAGTTAATACGTCAGTAGAATATGCCGATGGTCTTCATGAACCGTGCCGTACGCTTTGGCTATCGGTTAACTGCGCACAACGTACAGGGGAACCAGTTGCTGATACATATTATAGTACTTTTTGATTCAGATGCGGATTGTTGTCTTCTTGTATTCTTCCGAGGAGAATGTCAAGCAGGGGGGCTGCTATAATTCGATTACAGATGTTCTATATCAGAGATGTTATGTTGCTGTGCTCTTATAGAGTGCACAACAGGGAGGCCGATGTTATCGGGCGGTACGGTATCTATGTGAAGACGCTGTTATTGAGTTTGTTTGAAGTTTTTACCAGCATACTTAAGCTTTTCTATTTTCCCCTTCCCGTAGTTACTGTATCGCTATAGTTTAGGAGATACATACTGGAATCGAGATTGGAAGATTTGAGATCGGGATTGCCGTTTTAGGTTGGCAATTGCTGAGGATGTAATGCTTTGGATTTCCAGTGTACCTTGGCAATGATGAAGGATGGAATTTGTGGTTGCCGTTTTACCTTGGCGATTGTTTATTATGGAACGTGGGACTTGCCGTTTTACCTGGCAATTGGTGATGAGTTATTCGGGACCTATCGTATCGCGCACCGAATAGGGGGGCTGTTTGTGGTATGCGGTAGCTTGATACAGGTTTGCGGGTATTGGGGGTTTCATATATTGTGGGGTTTCGTATTATGTATCGAGGCATTCTTTAGTATTCCTCGTAGCTGGAAGTGTGTTGCTGCTCCCTATGGAAGCAGTCGATGATGATAATATTACGACCCGGGTTTTGATGATTATGATACTGCCCGTATATATGTGAGGGGTGTAGCCGGTGAAATCCCTGCGCGGCTTACCTCCCGTGTGTGGTTTATGTGGTGAGATCTCTGACAAAAACGTATTGACCCACCTGGTGTGTATTTGGTATTTGGGTGCACGAGTAATTTATCAACTACTCTCCTTGACGACTCATGGTATAGGCACGCGTGCCAGCAAGTGACGCGTTCAACAGCGGCGTATACAAACACCATACCCCTTTATTTCCTGCCTCTTTCCAGCGACCCGGCTCTCCCCGACCTCGTTTCGGAGGAAAAGGAAATATCGACAGTGCAGAACATCGGGCCTCGAGACCCTTGACACTAACAACTGCAGAGAGCGAGGCTTAACTACCATTCTATGCAACCTTGCGATAATATTGTGCCTTCGTCTGCACATCCCCTTCGCTGCATACTATGCGAGCAACTGCTAGAAACCGATAACACTGTAATGTTCTGTGTGCCCCCCTCGCTGCTGCATGCCAGTCATCGTTATGCGTGACGTTCAACTTTGAAGATGTGGACATCGAGGAGTGGGCCTGTTCCGACGAGGAAGCCGACGAAGCTGGCAAAACCAAGAGGCCATCTATTGATATTCAGGTTAGATCACCAGACACGCGTTGAACTACAGTAATGTTTGCCTCGTCTCCGACGGTCAATATAGTGTAACTGTATAGAATACGATGATGTTTATGTGCCTCGACAAGCTTTACATTGGCATCCAGCCGACAAATGCTGCTGCTGTCGCAGTTGACGGATGAAAAGAGCAACATCGATGTGTGCTTTCAATACGTTCCGCTTTGATTTGTGTTTCGTCTTTCTGTATCCACGCCCTAGTGTGGTCCTCCTTCGTTTGAGCTTTCAGCAGATGCTTTGAATACGGTGTGTCAAACTAGTGATGCACAATACACGACGAGGTAAGCGTAAGGTCTGCCGAGTATCTACTATAATATCATGGAATGTATGTCGTCGGGTGTTGTTGAGCTTACGTACTACAGTAATTGTGGTTCAAGTATATGCAGGTACGTCGGATCACAATACGTAATTGGCATACGAGTACCATAAGGTGTTGCTCTCACGTTAATGAAGTCATCACCAGAAAAATCTACGCCGTGGGTTATAGGACAGGCTCAAACACTCTAGAAGAGGATATGCAAAGAACAGCGGGGCAAACAGGATAACCTTGTCTACTGTAGATTCTAACATTGTGGCAGAATACATAACTCTTCAAACGGAGGTAATAAGGTTTCCTTTTTGGTCTAGTTTCGTCAAGTATTTAGGACGTATTCGCGACATCTACAAATGTCTGAAGTCAGTGGATTCTGAATATTTTTCAAGTTGTGGATGGTGCGGTTGGAACGAGCGCTATATATTGTCAGATATCAAAGAAAAAAAAATATATAACAAAGTATAATTGTGATTTTTTTGCCCGGCGGCGCGTTTTCGCTCTCGCCCCTCGCGGCCGAGCTCGCCGGCGCCGGGCGCGACCCGCGGGGGGCCGACCGGGGAGCGCGCCCCCCGGGCCTCGCCCTCGACCGTGGCCCGTGGCCCGCGCGGCGCGCTCGCGAAGCCGAAAAAATAGAGTCGGTTTCCCGGGGTACCCCGTCCCACTCGGCTGAGCCGAGCAGGGCAAAGTGAAACCCGCTTCTACTGTGAAAAACGCCCCGCCCTGTAGCCTGTACCCCTATCGCTATACATAACGGACAATCACGATCCCTTCAGCCTTTATGGGTTTCGAAGAGGGCACATGCAGCAAGAGCACACGCGCACGCCACAACAAAGAGGGCATCGATCGGACGACGCGTCGACCATACTTCGAACATGCGCTCATACAACAGCAGCACAGCGTGACAAGTTGGGGCATATCGGTCATGGTGCAGCAGGGTGGCCTGATGTGTGTTTCATGGCATACTGCTACATCGCCAGGTCTGCGCGGATACGTACGTGTTTATCTCCTGGCGCAACACTGGTTTCCGTTCGCACACACTGCTGCTGTACTCGTAGACTATGCCTTTCGAAATACAACAAGCACGTACGTGTTGAAGTTTACCAGGTACGTATCATGCATACTCTTCGGACGTACCAGGTCGTGATACAGCAGCGAGAACAGCAGCAGTACCCGTGATCCTACGCTGCTGCTGCTTGCTACTGTATAGTATCATACGTCAACACACAGAACGTGTAACCCACTTTGCGAATTCTGTGCGGCAAACGTCGCTTCGACTAAGAATCCTGCGTGCTCGTTGAAAACTCCCCGCCTTCGCCACAGTCTGTAGCCCTATGAGCAATCATGATCATGATTGTTTCAGTCTGCGTGTCGACTGTTCATGCCGAATTTCGAACAGATCATGCAGCAAGAGCACAAACTCACGTCACAAAGAGGGCAGAATCGAACGGACGCCACATCGAGCAAACTTCGAACGTACGTGCATGCAACACCACCAGCGTGACAGCGTCGGGGCATATCTGCCCTTGCCTTGTGGAGAAGGGTGGCCTGATGGGTGTATCATGACACGCGGCTGCGCCGCCAGGTCTGCATGGATATATATAAACGCGTATCTCCCCGTATAACACTCTTTTCCGTGCGTACGTACTGCTTTACTCGTTCGTACCTTGGAATTTTCTAAATGCAAGCACGTGTTCGAGTATCATGTATACTCTTCGTACGTTCCACGTCGTGATACAGCAGCCGCAGACAGCTGCAGCAGTACTCGTAGTCCTATGCAATCGGTATAGTATTAACATTAATATCCAAATGTTCTTTACATTTCTGGCCAGAAATAAACTACTCTGTTACGTACCTCGTATACCAGGTACATAATATATCTACTGCTGTATGTATGGGCCAGACTATGATAGATACAGCAACAACGGCAGCGACATATAAACTGTCAATCAATATAGTAGTGTGTTGCTGCTTTTTTTTTTATTTTTATTTGCACCGGACAGCGACTCACGTTTGCTCGCAAGCCAGACGCTGCTCGCGTCCCCTCGTGTTCGATCCGTCGTTTTTTTTGCGAAATTCGAGTCTCTCTTTTGACATGATATCGGGTTTTCATGGTATCTGGTTTCTGTTATTTTTTGGGCACCTTGGATCAACGGCGTGTGCAGCCATATGGTGGTGACGGTTGAGCATGAGGATGCTGCTGCACCACCAGGTGCCTGCAACGAAACGAGCGATCATTGTGTACCAGTACCATTTTGTCCGGAAATTTAATAAACGTCCCGTTTTTATGTACTCTACCACATTTACAGTTTTGCTGCTCCTTCCTGCTGCAAGTAGTGGGGAGACAATGATTAAAAATGGTGATTCCTGCTGTATACTGTGCTGTTGTTACTACTGCTGGAAGATTGATCGACTGCGGGTGAAAACATAGTAAGCCAAGTATGGATTTTTATATTATGTACCGTACGAACATGCCAGATGAAGTACGTCGTTATTTACCCCTCGGGCGGTGAGGAACGTACGTATATTGTTGTACGTAAGCACGTGTACGTACGCGTTTGCACGTACCAAGTATACATACATACACGCTATATGACGTACATGCTTACAATAACAAATATCAGCCGTACGAGTGGTAAAAAAGTGTAAAGTTGTAATACTTCACCTGCTAGCTGTACTGCTTTGCTGTGCGCTACATTCAGCAACAATAATATTGTGTTGCGGTTATTGCTTAACGTAAACATCTATATATATGTCGTAGTTTTGCTGGTGCTCGCTGTAGGTACGTAGGTACTATTAATATGATTATAGTGCTGCCTGTGCTGCTTCTGCTGCTTGCTACACTGCTCGCTGCTACTGCTACTTACTGCTGTATACTGCCTGATGTACATGATGCGAATACGTCTTCTTGCTGCCGTTTGCTACACGTACACGAGAAGGATGGTCATACCTAACGAACGGAAAATGCCACGAAACGGGACCAACCATGACAGTTTTGCCACACTCCTGATATATACCACAAACCGTGAAAATGACAAGTTGTGACAAATTCAAGAAAAAAAGGTGACGTCGCGATTTGTGAGACAAATACGTGTTTCATTTTCATGTGGCATAACCCCAATTTTCTTCTAAACTTAAATGCGTACGTTAGCAACAACCGTTTTATACGGTTACCGCTGGATGACGATGGTCGGTTTTCCGCTGTAACATGCCAGCTTGCGTCACCCCGCGGGGAACACCCCACTCCCCGAAGGGGAGCCTTGTATGTATAGTTATGTTTGTGAAATTTTCGCACTTTTCGCAACTTTTCTCTCCGCGCGAGCGCTTTTCGGCCAAACGCTAAGTACCCCGACACGCAGAGCCCGCCCGGACACATTGGTCGAGGTTTGGGCTCGATCCGAGCTCTGTGGCTCGCGTGGCGGGCGCTCGAAGTTTTTTTTCCCGCGGGAGTGGACTAAGCCGATTTCCCGGGTTTCTCGCATGAGGCCGTGTTTCGTACGTACGTGCCTAAATAAGATTCTTTAGATGTGTATTACGTCCCAGATACAATGTCCATGTTGTTTGCCCTGCTTTCACGGAGCTGGTCATGAGCACACAAGGAGAGCGCAGACACACGGTATACACAGTAAACAGAATGCAGAGAGCACAACGTTACATACTCTGCTAATAAACACCAGCAGGTAACACCGTGCGTGGGTGACACACCCATCTGCGCTGTCTGCTGTGGCTAGCTGTGTTTATCGAGAGCCGCGTCCGTAATCCACCATCTACTCTTTCTGTTGTGCTGCATGTGTGCTGACTGACTCCACGCTCACGCTAGCGCGAAATGTAATGGCCTAATACTTAGGACGGGAGTCCTTTGGTCAAATTACAGAAGTAGGAGGTCCCAAACGGGTCTCATCCTAAAGGTTTTCCAAATCATAGTAGGTCGATATATAACCTTAATGATTTGTTTTCTTCTCCTGAAGCTCACTCCAGAAATCTACAAGACCATCAGAAACATGCAGCCAAACAACAGAACGAGGTCACACCCCGCCTAGAAGCACAAGCAGCAGCACATTCCTTGTGGCAGGTCCGCGTGTACTGCTGTGCTGATTAGTGGTTGCTTCATCGGAGGCTTGCATCGTCATCAGCAATCCCACGCCAGCACCTTCGCTGTGCCGACTCCAGGTATGTACCTCTGCTCTTGTCTTTTGCGACCAAATAATTGTCCATGTGCCACTCGGTCTCAGCGCGCTGCTGTGCTTGCATGATGTATGTGCGGTCTGTCGTGCGCCTGCGCGAGCGCCGCGACAAATAATATGCTGTACCGGTATTTGGGCAAATATGCTTTGTAATTAGTAAATGGTCACCATGTCCCGATCTGTGGATGTGAAGGCTGAGTTCCGATCTCGCACAGCATGCTGCTTTTTGTTTTTTGTTTTTTCCAACTTTTTTTTGCTATATAACCAGACCAGTACTATATATGAGACAGCAAAAACAATGGTTTTACTACAGTTGTCGGATACCCCTTCTTCGGTGCACCTTTTCTACTGTCTTCTGCAAATATTATCCCACCACTACTGCGTTACGGTGCCTGTGTCCCATTGTCACGGTCGCGTGCGTGTACGGTGTGTGCCGTGTGTCACGCGTACGTGTGTATGCAGCGTGTCACGCTTGGAGTGTTTTCAAACTTTTTTTGTTGGGAGTCCTCGGTTTTGTGCGGGATAGACCTTCCTTACCTTGAACGCCACAGCATTGAAATATTGACAAACAGATTGTCCGAGTATACTCTACTTGGAGTATCGAGTATTTTTCGTACTCCGAGTACTGATATTATTAGAGTACTACTCAGGAGTACTTGGAGTATGAGCAGTACTGAAGGCATAAATACTCCGAGTGAGTACTGGGAGTATGAGCAGTACGTATACTCGAGTACAAGCAGTACTCGGAGTAAAAGCATCTAAATTACTCGGAGTACTCCGAGTATCGAGAGTATTGGACACCGAAATACTGCGAGTACACAAAGTACCTGAAGTATTTTTTTCTCGAAAATACTCAAATTATACTCCGAGGTAATGGGAGCATCTGTGATTTTTGAAAAGCTATAAACGCCAGTCACATGTTCCCAGGACCTGGGAGGAATGACGGCCGAGTCTTTAAAATTATGCAAAGATGCTACTAACGTACTTCACACTCCGAGTATACTCCGAGTATCGTGTTCATTTCGTACTCCGAGTACTTAAGAATATAAGAGTATTAGCGGCCTGAATTCTCGGAGTACTTTTTTTAGTATGAGCAGTACTGAAGCCCCAAATACTCGGAGTACAAGGAGTACCCGCAGTATCAGACCCCGAAATACTCCGAGTAAAGCAGTATCGAGAGTGTTATACCCGAAATACTCCGAGTACGAGCAGTATCCGGAGTATCGAACCCCGAAATACTCCGAGTACACGAAGTACCTGGAGTAATTTATCTCCAATACTCGGGACTTTACTCCAAGGTACTCGGACAACCTGTGCAAACATGATAACATGTTTGGCGGGATCTCTAAGAACGATCGAGTCAATAGTAACGGTTCCACCATATTTCGAGTATATTTTATCCCCAAAAATGCAGGTGCAGTTCTAAAAATGTCTACTCACATTTATGTACAGTAATACGCAGATACTTAAAAACGTCGTATTCATGTACTATACATTATGATATGCGTAGTAGGTTTTCGATTCGTCCTTGCGCCACTCCCCTAGGCATGTCCCGGAGGGGAACCTTGTATATATTAAGATGCTAAACCATCAGTGGAACCGATGACAATGACGAGGACAATCGATCACACCGAAACGGAGAAATTAGGAAGCGCTATTACTACAGCACCCCCCACCCCCACGTATTAATAATAAACTGAGAAACACGTCAGCTGTGAAATCTCCCGACCGGTCGATATTCAGCTTTGCTAGCTGCGTGGTGTTATTCCATTTTAGTGTTTTTATAGGTACTTTTCCTCGCGAGTGACAACTGGCCGGTGACTCCCCTGGATGCTACTAGGGTCGACGAGACGATATTTCTTGTAGAACGATTTCCGATTGATGTCGTCCCATATCATCACGTGTGTGTACCGTTTTGTCGTCGATCGCCGGTTTAGCGGATAGTATCTTCGATGGTGTTACATTATGCAGTACCTACTCATCTGCTTCATGTCAAGCCAAGCCTGAATAGAAAATTCAGTTCCGTTCTCAACCCGTCTGTACGTGCACCCTCGTCCTTTGTGCTGGTGCGAGCCACCTCTTCGCATACGATGCGGAATATCGTTCACGTCGCAGTACACCCCACACAATCGAGGGTTATCCTTTCTCGTCGACAAGCCCTTGGCGCTATAGGCCGGCGTGCCATACACAGCGTTTTGAAATTCGCGAAAATACGCCGCACTGGATATTGTAGTGACGCCGTTGGGTCTGGGCACCCCCCTGGTGCCAGAGTAAAACATGATCACGCTTTTAGTGGCGCAATACGCGTCCGTCTGGTGCTACGGTAGGAGGGTCATGTATATGTGCTTGTTTTTCACCTGCACAGAGGCACTCGGTCGAGTGACTGCTTTACTGAGTTGCGCTCATAACCTTTGACTGATGCTACGGTAGCGGGGTCGCTTTTAAGTTCATTATTTTCAGCGGATGAGAGCCGCTCCGCCGAGTGACCGTACTACGTAGTTCTTCGCGTGTTTTATGTCTTTACGCTTTACGTTGTCGAGATATGCACCTGCGTCTAATTTTAAGTGACGTGCAAAGCCACTCGCCCGAGTGGAGTAAAGGTTCTAGTGAAAATCAGGCTAACCCCCATACTGTAGCACCAGTCCTTTTTATTTTTGTTTGTTGTTCTATATGCACCGCCATTGAAGGTTTGTTTACATAATGCGAACAAACTATGTTTAAGTCCAATTTTCAGTTAGATTCGGAGTCACTCGTCCGAGCGGCCAAAATCTGGTAGTGAAAAATGTGGGTACCCCCCCTATCGTAGCACCAGTCGTACGTCAAACGTATTAGTTTTCAAAGCGGACGAACGAGACATCGGTGGTTTTACGTTCAAAGTGCAGTGTCCATTTTCTGGATCCCTTTTTATATATTTTAATCCTCAAGAGTGTACTGCCAAGATACTGAATACCGTGTCGCGAAAAATACCTCGATGTCCGCCAAACATTAGCATAGTTGCCGACCATGGGCGAAACATTGTTTTCAGTCTGAAGATCATGTTAAACCCCAAATTTATGTCACCGCATGATATTATGTCAAATATTCAATATAGAGATATGCAATCAGGAATTTGGAACCAAACAACGGAGGGAACGCGCGAGGCCACCTCCGGAGTTTCTTCCCATTCTTCAAATATTCCGTATTCTATGATTATTGGCGCCCCACGCACTTTTTACAGGCCTGCGCTCATGCGGAAGGCTTCTCGTGGATCGTTCGAGTTCTTTTTTTTTGTGGGGGGCTTGAAATCCCCCTTTGTGCAGTCCACTTGTTTCAGGGCGTTGGTGTTTCTCTGCGCCGTGCTTTGTTTGGCCTCCTCACTTCAATAGGCGACGTCAATCAAAACGAATTGCAATGCCGTCAGCACCAGGGTGCGTCAAACGAGTTTGGTAGGTAACGTCTGTACCACTGCAAGCCGACACCCATAAAATACAGCAGTACAGGACACCAAACATGAAACAGGATAACATCAAAGGTACGCTGTGGTTACCAAAACCACGAGAAAGCCGCCAGGCTGGGCCCCCGCTGCAAGCTAAGTAATACCTTTTGCTCCACTGGGGCGAAGCCACGACGCTCCCGCTGGTATCTGCCCCTGGTGGTGGCGAATAACATTGTTTCTCGCTTTTCAGCGAGAATACCGGCATCTAAGTTAAATTTTGACCAGATATATTGCAGTACAGTAGTATACATCTATACGTACGTACAGTACACCGGAACGAATAGCATGTTCTGTATTTGGACGCACATGTTTTGCAGGCTTCTTAGCCTCACAAGAGTACGCCAACAGTGATATTATTATGTACGTATAAAATGGGGGATGGATACTATTTGTTTGCATTTTAAGCAACACCAGGAACAAGAGAGGGGAGAAGACGAAGAAGACCTACTTTACGTTTGCAGACCCGGCGGACAGATTGAACTGCCCCCCTTCAGTCAGCGGCGTTCGCGGAATTAAATACAAGGGAGCACTGAACACGCGGCAATTCGAAGCGTTGCAGATCGCCACGCGCGCGCGTGTACGGTGCTCCTGAAGAGATGTTTCCAATATTGAAACACGTTGGGCAGTTCTATGTGACGGCATAACTCTTGGGAATCTGGTGTTGAGTACGCGTGGGTAGGTGGTTGGCCGAATTTTACAAACGACTTAGACACAGAATAAGGAGTTTACAAACAGTATTTATGCTCTCTCTGATAAAACTGCTCCAAGAAAACACGAATCCAGGTTTTGTTTTGTTTTCATCATTGTTCGCCGTTTTTGCGCCCAATAGCTTTACTGCTGTTAATAAATAGCCAACAGCAGCCTATTGTCGTGATCAGTGTTCAGTAGAAGCTACAGCATTACAGCAATCAAAATACTTCATGTTCATTGGAGACTACAGTACAGCTTCATAGTGTATCGTAGCAGCAGAGTAGCTGCAGCTATATGATATGTCGCGTATGACAACGGCAGCGGCAGAATCACTGACCGTTCATAACAAAAAGTAATACACTTCCACTAGGAGGGGAGTTCTACGTAGATGCGGCGTATTATGAGAAGGTTCAGATACCAACACAAAGGCTGTTCTTTGTTCCAGATCTCAAGGACCGTTCTTGACAGTCTCGAAGCTCAAAGCTTCTCGAGCGTATCATAGCAGTTCTGTAGACGTCGAGCCACCTATGTGGAGCACCCCTCTGTGCTCACTCCTCTTTCTCTCCTCCCTCTGGTCTACTTTTATATGTTGTTCTTGTTCAAGTGACCCCTGGAGGGGTACTCTGGGTCGGGGAAGGAAGTAGAAGCTCCACGTGATGTATATATATTACCGTCGTAGACACGAGAAAGGGGGAGAAACATAGAGAAACATAAAGAAACAAAGAGTGGCGATGGAAATCGCTCCAAACCGCCAAGTGCTCCACAGAGAAACACGCATATTTCCTCTGTGGAACTCCCAAATACCGTTACATAAATATCCCTGCACCAAGTACGTTAGCACTCTGAACAGCCTCCCTGCTTTCTACTTGGTGAATGGGATGACACTAATACCAAAGGATACCATGGTGGTACGTCAAGCTCACCGAAAAAAAACAAGAATATCGTACTCAATGAAAATCAAAAACTACCCAGCCTTCCCTTCGTTGAGGTCATCAGCTGGATAAAAAAACGGGTATTAAACCATATCACACCGGATAATTATCCAAAAAACAGAACCTCAAACAATTCTCAGAAAAATAAATTCTCAAAAATAAGCAACTCTCAGAAAATAGGCAACTCTCAGAAAAATCAACTCTCAGAAATATCAACTCTCAGAAATAAATCAACTCTCAGGAAAATCAACTCTCAGAAATCAGCAATCCTGTCACCGAACAAACGTGCCAATCTTCAGATCACGTACTTACACGTACGTACGTATTCAGTCGACCGCCTGAATGTCCGTATACAACATATTTCAACTCCGCAGATTACGTACGTATTCGGTCGATCTGCAATAATGTTCGTATACACCATATTTTAATTCCTCAGAGACCACGTACGTGTCATATTCTTTGGCGTATTTCGACCCATCAATAATTAATTAACTCTCAGAGAGAACGAACTCTCAATGAAAAGCCGGGCACTGGTATACATAAGTATCATGTATACTCAAGCCTCCCTGCCAGGGCTCGCGTAATCAGGACGGGGGGGGGGGGGGGGGGGGTTGCATGGCCGCAAAACTCGGCGCACCATGCATAGGGGGGGAAGGGGGGGGCGCAGCTACCGACGGCCCCGACGGACCTACCGCTACCATCCCCTCCGGCGACGGCGGCATAAAAAAATAGCCCCGGCGTCCTCACCGGTTGTATTGTTATAGGCACCGGCGCACGGGGGGGAGGGGGTTCCACGGCCACAAAACTCGGCGGGGGGGGGTGTACTCATCATGTCGTGCACGGCCGTAGGGGGGGTTATGTCAAGTATCATACTGCTGTTGTAATTATAAATGCTGTGGCCACAAACTCAAAAATAAGCATGGCCGCCAACAGAAACAAATATGAGTTGATACATGTATTGCTCGCTCTACAGCAGGTACTCCATCGTTGGGCCTCCCAGACCCGATCTCCCCAATAAACCCTCACTCTGAGCCTCCCTACTGCCATCAAGTTTACCAACAAAAAAGGGGGGGCAGGGGGGGTGTACTTCATTTTCATGCATGCCAAAGTCGTATGACCATAGGCCTTCGCACCCCTACAATAATAGCATGCCTGGTCGGCAGGCAGGGGGTGGGGGTCTTCGGTGACTTGCATTGTTACCGAATCCACGCCACCACATGCACATAATAGGGGGGTTGAGCAGCTACCAACGTCGGTGCTCAATGCATGTGTGTACCGTACGAGTAAAATCACGCAAAAGTTTGGGTCGGGTTATTCCTGAAGATCCGAATAATGGACATTATCTACCAGGGATCGGTTATACGTAGCATACGCCCAAAACAAAATAAACAAACAAAACAAAGAAAACAGCACAAACAAAAACAGCAGCACATCATCACGGGCAGTACGCTATGCGGGTAGCGGGGTATTGGACGGTGATGGATGGCAGGTGGTCGGCAAGCTATCCTTGACGCAACACACCTTACCCACATCAGAACATGTCAACCTCAACGTGCGATCTGGGGGGGGGCGGGGGAAGCAGAACACAGCATGCAATCCACAGGGCAGTCTGTAAAAATACCTACCACAGCCAAAAACCAAGGGCATCGTTACTGCTGTGATGCTATCATATCATAAAAATACGTGCAGAAGATCAAATAATCCAACAAAAATAAGAACCTGTTGTTCTTCATGAAGCTTCCAGCTTCCAGCTCTCGATCTCTTTGTGCCTCGCCCGGGCGGGCTTTGGCCTGGTCCTCCTGTAGAGCAGCCTCCGCACCGAACCCCGGCCAGCCACACGGGGCCCGCCTCCGTTGCCATTCTCCCCTCTTGCTCTCCTCCTCCCCTTTGCCGTCCTCGGCTCCGAGCACCCCTTCATCATAGTGGGGGTACTCCTTTCCTCCTCTTCTTCGATGCTTCCCGCATCATCCCCCTCCTCTTGTTCTCGCTCTTCCTCCTCCTTCCGTTTCTCGTATCGTACCAGGGCTCGGTGCGCCAGTTCCAGGCGGCTCTCCACTGACAGGGTGAGCTGCTCCGCCTCGGGGCCTAAGCGCATGCCTACCGCGGGTGGCGACGGTGGCGGCGGCGGGGGCGGAGGCGTCGGCGGCAGTGGCAGCGGCTGAGTTTCCTGCTCCTTGCCCGTTTGCTGCTGCTGCTGGGTATCGACTTCCGTATACGTAAATGCAGATATCGCATACGAGTAATCGCAGATAGACCCCCCGTTTTCGCCTCCCGTAAGTACAACCGGCTTGGCACTATGCTGCTGTTACTGCTGGTACTGCTGCTGCTTGTACTCCTGCTGTTGGTACTGCTGCTGCTAGTGCTGTTGTTGTTGCTGGAGTTGTTGCTGCTGCTGCTGGAGTTGTTGCCGCTGCTGCTCGAGTTGTTGGCGCTGCTGCTGGAGTTGTTGCCACTGCTGCTGCTGTTGTTGCTGCTGCTGGCACGGCTGTTGCTGCTGTTGCTGCTGGGCACTGACTTCCGTATACGAAAATGCAGATATCGCATACGAGTAATCGCAGATAGACTCCCCGTTTTCGCCTCCCGTCTGTACAGTCGGATTGGCACTAAATAGTGCCTGCTGGCGATGCTGCTGTTGCCGTTGGAGTTTGTCTTGTTGCTGGTGTAGACACTCCTGCTGCTCGAACCATTCCTCTTGCTGTTGCCATCTATCCTCCTCCTGCTGCTGCTGCATCCATTCCTCTTGCTGTTGCCATCTATCCTCCTCCTGCTGCTGCTGCATCAATTCGTCCTGCTGCTGCCGCCTATCTTCCCGCTGTTGCCGATTCCTCTCACTCCTCGTCCTTTCCTCCTCTCGGATTTCTGCCCGAATCTCCAACTCCATAATTTTTAATTTCAAGCTTGCGATTTCCTCATCGCCGCCTGTTGCTCCCGTACCCTCTGGCCGCGGAGACTGGTTGCCTTGAAGGCCTCGTGCATCGCCCTCTGGCGACGACTTGTTGCCCTCTAGGCCTCGTGCTCCCCCCTCTGGAGACTTTGTTCGCGCTCCTGCGCTATGAGCTGATCCCGTGGCCTGTGCCGCGGCGATGCTCGCCGCCTCTGCGGCTGCCGCAGCTTCTTCAGCTACTCGGCCTCGTGCTCCCCCTGGAGGCTTTGTTCGCGCTCCTGCGCTATGAGCAGATCCCACGGGCTCTCCCGTGGCGATGCTCGCCGCCTCTGCGGCTGCCGCAGCTTCTTCAGCTCGTCTGGCCCAGCTGGCCTCATCATCGATGAAGCCGCTGCTCGATGAAAGTCCCTCTGAACTCCCCATCCGTAATACAAAACGATCAGCTCGTCCTCGAGCTCTCCCGACTGATACCCAACCAGCGAGCCGTGCCAATTGAAACAGACGCTAGCGTGTTAAGGTGACCCCTGGAGGGGTACTTTGGGTCGGGGAAGGAAGTAGAAGCTCCACGTGATGTATATATATTACCGTCGTAGACACGAGAAAGGGGGAGAAACATAGAGAAACATAAAGAAACAAAGAGTGGCGATGGAAATCGCTCCAAACCGCCAAGTGCTCCACAGAGAAACACGCATATTTCCTCTGTGGAACTCCCAAATACCGTTACATAAATTTCCGTGCACCGAGTACGTGAGCACTCTGAACAGTTCTCTTCACAGAATACGAGTACCAGTAAGCATGGACTTCATAAATCCATACCTGGTAGTTTTCGTAAGCTTTTCTTGCCCGCAAGCGGCACCTTTCAACATCAATATTCTGTGTTACCACCTGCCAAGGGTATACCAACCAGAGACACGAACAACTGCCCCTGCCGGTATCTTATTGCGCTTTCCGCACCTTTTGCGGGTACGTCGTATTAATGGTCCAAACAAATTGCGGTAAAACCAGCGAACGTCCAGTGCAATCCGTTGCTTGATTGGTTCTTAGCCATGGTAGTGGGTTCTGGCGCGTGAATGAACCGTATCTATAAAAACATAATAGTGATTTTTGGGTGCTTCTGGCCCTATCAAATTCTATTACATGGAAACAAATATGGAAAAAATGGAAATACAGAAAATTGCGCGAAAACAGTATTGGAAAGTTTGGAAATTCATGGCTCCGATAAGAAAGACCCTTGAAAACGAAAACATCTCGTGAGCTGGTTCTGGCGGTCTATGACCGCTGTCTGACGCACCCGAAGACCTCATGTATTCCAAAAACGTTACTTTGTTTCGTGGGGTGTGGTTGCGGTCGGGGAGCTAAATTGGTATGTGTATATAGCTGTCTTCAAGTGGAGTGCAAACATTATGTTTTGTTTTATTTGTATTCTCTTCATATTATATACCTTCCGAATTTCACACAACCACTGCAGCACCATGGCAAGTCAAGGGGTATAGACCCGCGCTGAAAAGGTGCCGGCAGCAAACCTATTCACAAACCACAAAGCTGTCCATGAAACAATAAGGTGACACGCCCAGTCTCTGCTTAGGCACGAACCAGTCGAAGGTCGAAGGCAACGCGTCTGAAGAACGGCGTACATAAATGCACCAAGCCGATAGCTAGAGGTAAGGAGTGACCCGCTAATCGGGCGATGTGGGGGGAACACGATCCGCCGTGACCATAACAAAGAATTTAACAGCGAGCTCGGGTGTTAGCATATACCTCCTACTATAACTCCGTTGCCGAGCACGTTTACTCGGCGTCAGTGCGCACCAGCAATATTACACGCGGAACCATTTGGACACCGAACTTGCGCATGCACGACCAATGTCGGGCATACAGGCAACACCGTTACTTATACAAGCGAACACCTTGTCATTCCCAAACTAAGAATCGGGTCGATTTCTGCCAGGCGAGAAAAACAAACAACACAAAGGTAGCTCAACAACAAGGGTCTCAGAAAACGCAAAAACATAGGAAATCCAGGCTGAATCCGGATTCATGTTTTAGGTGTTCTCCTGCACTGTGATTCTGACGTTGACGGGTGCTACGATGGGGGGGTACACACATTTTCACTACCGGGTTTTGGCCACTCGGAAGAGTGGCTCCGAATCTAACCGAAAATTGGACCTTAACATAGTTTGTTGGCGTTGCGTAACAAAACCTCCAATTGCGGTGCATACAGAACAGCAACAAAACAAAAAAGGTTTTGACTACAACGCAGCAAAGCAGTCACTCGGCGGAGTGGCTCTGTGCAGGTGAAAAACAAGCACCTATACATGACCCCCCTACCGTAGCACCAGTCCGTTCTGAAATCATCTCATATCCCTGAAATCCCGCCCGCGGTCCGAAAAACGGGCTAAACAAAAATGACGTCTCGACGGAAGAAACCAAGTGCAAAATAATACTCGTAGCACCAGTACGCAAGGGAGCTGTACCAACGGAGCTGTAGTATGCCATCCCCTATCACGGTACACGGAAACAACAAGAAACGATACCCCTCACTCGCATTATTGCGGGGGACCATAGTAAACAGGACCCACCGTACACACAAAACACTTTATATTTACCTAATGTCACTAACAAGATTTGGTCCTATTTACTAGGTCAATAACCAAAAACGGGTATACCCGGTCGGTTTTCACTCAAAAACGGGTACATTCTGGAATCAAGTAAAAAGCACGCCCAGCGAGCCGCGCGATTGGCCAAAAACAAATTGTACCCCTTTTTTAGAGAACCTGTCCCGGGTACGACTGTTAATGTCTATTATGCTTGGCTTTCAACCGTTTTTGGTTATTTATTTTGGTTGACCACTTGCCTACAGTGTTCCTCGCTCTCCACTGCGTCTGCGGCCGCTCGTTCGTTGTTTCATTTTCTTTCAAGATTTTTCACAATATACTTAAACTCTATTCAACCATTTGACGCACCTGGGTACGTAGTACGTACGTCTTCAGAGTCATATATACGACCATCCGCATAATATATTGTTGTTGTATGTGTGCACAGCAGTATCAACAGACCTGGTATATATAGGGTGTATTTCAGGTACACCAAGTAACACGCTGAGACCAAGTAAAACACAAATAAATGCTTGCCGCCAGAACCATCTGCATCTAAACACCCCTGACCCTGCACCCGACCCAACCCGCACCTGAACCCTTCAAACATAATCCGGATACGTCTAAGGGTGTAGTTAGGCGCCGACAAGTGTGCCTGGGGATCACTACCCCTCAAAAACGGGCACGATGTGATTTTGGCCAATCTATCCCGTGATGGCTCGTGGGATGTGGTGTTTTGACTCGATTCCATTATGCACCCGTTTTTGACTCAAACCGGCACGGGTGTACCCGTTTTTAGTTATTACCCTATTTACTATGGCCTCCCGCAATAGGAAAGTAATACGTGTAACGCCTTGAGAACTGCACCTACACATTTTATGGGCCAAGCTGGTTGGAATTTATGGGGGACGATTTTGGCAATCGTGGAAGGGTAACGTGGGCATCACTTGATACCTCCGAGCGTCTTCGTGGTATTCTTATTGCTGCCAACTACGTGTGAATTTCGACGGTCGCAACGCCAGCCACTACGCCAATCTTCACGGAGAAGCAGCGACGCATAAGGCAACTCACCAAACTTTCGTTGACATGAAAAAACGTGTACTTGAGCAGTACTGTGTGATGTCAGCGTATATCTGAGAAGTCTGTTCTTGTGTTTTGCCCCACGGTGCGAACAACAGATGCTCTGGGTCGCATCTACTGACGCTGCTAGCGAGGAGACGTTCCGGTGAGCCTACGGATAAGTAAGAACAAGGGCACATCCTAGATGTAATAGGTCATATATAAATACTTGTGTTGTGCCTGGCCAATTTTGTGGAAGCGTCAACGACCAGATATCCACCAGCGTAAGAACACATTGTCGAACGTTAAGATTTCGGCTTGGTGCGAATAACGAAAAAACTAAAATTCGAAAAAACTAAAATTGGATTATGTAGCCAAATTGCGGAATGAGAGATAACGACAAGTTGGGTGTAGCCATGACTTACCCATCCCAGTTAGAGGTACATGGTACAGGTCTTGTACTGGGACATCAGTCTTATTTCTCTTCCAATAGCAACGTTTCCCACTGCTAAAACGCAAAGCAAGGGACGCCACACTGTTTCCAACGCACCGATAGAGGTACTGTAAGCTGACCGCACAATACCGGTAGCAAGAAGGACAGAGAGCCCACTGTACTCGTACTCTCACGGCATGCTGCGTTCAGCTGACACCCATACCAAGATACCAGCAGTACTCGTATGCAGTCACTGCACACCAAATGGTTTGGCGTACACATAAAACTCAACATTTCGACAGCGGGTATCCAGCCTAGCCCACCTCCTGCCGCTGTGATTAAGCCGGTTCGGGCTCCCCCGTTGCCTTGTATCCGTTCTCCATTGTGGTCATCCAACAGTTCGCGGGTTGCTGTCTACCTGGGAGGGGCTGACGTTATGCAACATACGTGGGTGCCCTACACCCGTGTCAGCTATCCGGTGGAGGACTCCAAGGTCGTAACCACCTTAACGGACTTGGTGAGGGGTAAGGGGTAGCCAAGAGGTGGTTATCTTCGGGATATCTACGCCAGGTTCACACTGGACTTTAAGCAATGTGTTGAACCATTTTCCGTAGGGATCGCTTGTTGTCACAACCACTTGATGCCCTCTACCCTTCGCTGCTGCACGTGCATGTGATGGCACCAAGACAATCGGCAAGAACATCAGGGACACATTAACAGGCGCCGACACCTTCAGCTACTCTGTATTGTCGCTTTCTTCGACTGACTTGACTACTACTACTGTGAGTGGTTCGTAAGATGTACCAGGTATTTGTCAAGACGATATTGTTGTTTTGAGTGGTTCAATGTGCCGGGCCACCTCTCGAGTATTGCAAACGCACTATACGGCACCCTGTGTCCAATATGCCGGGCTCTGTCTCGACCGATAGGGTTTCATAGGAAACGTCAAGAAAAGGTAGAGTCATCTACTCCAAGAGGCGGGATTGAGGTCCCTTCACAAAGCGGCATGCCCGATATTTCCAACGCGAAGCAAGGCGCCCAGCAATGCACCCCCCCCACCAACTAAATATATTCGCAGTGCAACCCGAGCTTCCCATTTTGTTTCAAGCAACGCGATTGCGCCCGGAAACAGCAAAACTGCCCCTACGCCGTGAATTCGCCCATCTCGATCACAAACTCCAACCACCGACCCCCCTCCCGGCGTGCAGGATAAATACAACGCCGTGGGGGTGTCCACTTCGTCAAGTGTCGCGGATATAGTGCTGGGAGATCTGGAGCTCACCTTGACCCTCGGTGCCTTCTCCCAGACGACGGTTTCCGATGACGAACCGAAAACCTGGCTTACCTTCTTAAGCGATATCGGCGGCGCCTGGTGTGAGTATCCGGGTTTGTTCTGGTCGGACTAGGTTGCGTGAAGATGAGGCTAACTGGCGCTACGTTGTCGGAGTTGGAAATGCTATTCAGTCATATTCCCCCGGCCGCAAACCAATCTCCTTGCCCTACGCTTCCCGTTCCACCTTCCTCGCCTGCTAGCCTTCGTGGGCACGGTCTGGGGGATTCTATTCATTGCCACGCACGGCAACAGACCCGAAGAAAAAGTTCGCAACTTTAAAAAGACTCTCAAGAAGGGGAAAACCGCCATTCGTGAGAAGATGTCTTCGTGCACCGGGGGTGTGGCCTCCGACGCAGAGGGCGGCGGCGAGGAACAACCCAACTGGGACATCGCGCATGGAGGCCCCCCAGCTGCTGCCAACAAGAGTAACGGTGGTAGGGAATCGGAGAATGAGCGCTCCGTGTAAGGGACGCGTTCTGAGAGCAGGTGAGACTACTAACCTACTGGTACAAATGCCCGCTTTCGCGCGTACATGGAATGGGTCGACGCGGTGTCAACAGCAAGCCTCGCGCGGTCCGCGTTAGATGTTCTCGCATGTATTTCAAGACGCTATATAAGGTTGGACGTGTACCACATGGCACGGGATTAAGGAAACCCTCCTTCGTTGATGGTTAGTCTGTTTCAGTTTCAAGGCCACGGGGGTACGCGTTTTGAGTTCGTAGTATACCAGAGATGCACTGCGGTGTATGTAGATATTGTAAGCAAAACGTGGGTGCACAACAAATATCCGATCTGCGCATTGGCTTTGAATCGCCATTCCCGGCGCTATTGTACAAGGTAAGTATCACACAAATATATGTCTTGCGAAGCATTTGCCGTTATGACTTGTTACAATGGGAGAAACGCGAAAAGCCTGATCGGTGTTGGATGCTGGGCGCGTTGCGTGGAGGCATTAACGGAAACACGTGATTCGCAAATACAAATAGACGCAGGGTTGAGTGAGATATGCTCTATACCTCAGTGGACTTCATCTTTTTATCTTTCCTGACATATAGGGCGGTTGGTTGCGGGAAGCCGGTTCGGCCACTATCCTAAACTCCAGTGTAGATGGCTCTAAAAGGGCTAGCTTGGGCCTTTATGAGCATGCGCATGTCGTGTCCCATCGTCCTTCCATGATAGTGGATGTGGATGATCGATATTGAGCCAACAAACTAGTGTTTTGATCAGAACCACCTCTACCGTAGGCGAGTGAAGAGGGAAACAGTTTCCACACTGTAACCATAAGTATAACTGCGCTCTCTCCTTTTTTGCCCTTGGTACGTTCACGGTAAACGCCTTCAATAACGTGCCCGTTTAGGTTCTGGATTTTCTTCAACAACAGATGATCGCAAGTCAGCACTAACGAGGGTTCAGCGGCAAGCGACAACGAGGGATTCTCGGCACCAAGAGCGCCATCACCTCTGCTTACGCCTACCCTGCGTGGCGGTTAAATCGGATGGCGGTGGCAACCCGTCCACAGTTCCGACCTTTCGATAGCGTCCAAGATGAATCCACCTTCAGTGTCAGCAGTGTCGGAACAAACCATTTTAAGTAGCGGATAGCTCAACTCACCGAATGACGGCTCATGCAAGCGCGTGCATGACGGTATAGTCGGTAAGAGCTCATGTACTCCGCGCGTTGCCCGGACTCGTCGATATATTTTCCCGTACTTGTATTGCCAGTTTCGGCTACGAGTCGTACCTGTTAGAGGCTTAAGGAGTTTTTATTGTTTACACTGGAGCAGCCACACCACACTGCCAATCGCGTCCCCACTTGGCAGCTGTTGAGCCTATTTGTTGGTCGGTGTCACTTGAGCTGGGTACCATGCAAGAAAGTTGACGCCGTTGTCGAGATCCACGGAGCCTTACGGGTGGGTAACGGTGCTTTGAGAACAGAGGGGTCCATCACCTTGTTTTGGTGCTTGTCGGCAGGCTCACTGCGGTCTGCATGGTCGTGCCTCGAGTCATAATGAGGCAGTATTTTGCTTATAGACGAATGAGCCTCTTCCAACATCTAGCCAGTGTTTTGCCATAGGAAACAAGGCATCTTCATAGGTTGTTCCTATGTTGTGTGTATGTCTGTGTGTTTAAAACAAAATAATTTTCACTAATTGTAGGAGCTGTACGAGAGCGATTTCCACAAACCCGGGATCTATGGAAGTAGGCGACGAGGGGCCAACCCGTGGGAGACCCGTTTCGTGGCACGCCGTCTCGACGTTGTCGCGATCGTCAGACTACGTTTGTTTTTGGTGGTGTGTTTTGAGTTTTCGTGTTTTGTTTTGCGGTTTTCTTCTTCGAAAGCACACAGCCGGCTGCAAGTATGAGACCGCCTTTCCTCACGTACCTGTTTACTAATACCGGGGTACCCACAGGCTTCCATAAATTGATAGATTGTCTGCTTGTCTGTCTGCTGTGCACTGTTTGTCTCTAGCCTTCGTGGTTCTGCGTAAAGCGTTGATTGCGATAGCTGTATGGGGGCGCATTACACAAACCCAGGATCTAAAGAAGTAAACGAACCTGTGGGTCTTAAGCCGTCTCGAGCTGGCGGATTGACGGGGTTCTGTGGGTCTTCCGGTGTGTTTTCACGGCGGCCAGAGTTAAGATTTTCGTATGTTTTCATTATCTTTATATGCAACGCACACGGCCTGCTGCGAGTTCAAGCATGGGCCCGGTTTCCCTTATAGCTTCTCTACTAGTAAGTGGGTTGGCCGACTTCATAACTTGTCGTCGGATCCTTACGACAGCCCGTGAGGTGCCTCCGGCGGTAAAGGTCAAGGGCAACACACCCGGCTACCCCGTTAGGTCGAGTTGCCATTTGCATGGGTTATGTTGGCCTTTCGTGTATCCCTCTCACTGCTGGTAATTTAGTATATTAGTGGAGTAAGTCCGACCAACAGGTTCAAGGCCGAGTTTGTGTCACGTTGGTAGGATAGGGCTCTTCGTTGCCGGGTACACACAGGCTTCCATGTTTTAGTTACTGTAGTCTGTTTTATGTCTGGTTGGTACTGGTATTTGTCGTCGCTTGCAAAGGTGAGTGCGAGACCTGTACGTGTCACATGTTGACACACACGGCGTCTGCAGCAGCACACGAGCTTGCACTATCCCATGCGACTTGCTGCGTCGTAAACTTCCCCGAACTGGCCGAGGTATTAGAGCTGCGGGGTGGATTTCGTGGCATTGCTGCTGTGTGTTCTATGTACGCCAATATTCCGTTTCCTATTTCATTACTTGGACGGCTCACGGGCTACCGCAATAACGCCTTAACCTGATTTCAACTGCACTAGTAAACTATATATTGCCTACGATCAAGAAGAGGCGGTGGGGGGGGGAGGATTGGCGTCGATCCGTCGTGGCGAAATACGCAGGGACATTTGGGTACGGCGTGTTAGTGCAACTGTGTTTGAGGATGCTCCCTAGCTTGAAAGTTTATACCATCCCATTTCCCCTTATGCCTCATTTTTGCATAACGCGCCAGAAGAGCAGCGTAGTCTACCTTGCGCAACTGCCAACTTAGTTGCTGGTCAGTGATTGGATGGTATTCGAGTGTGCGGAGTTTTTAATTTCTTTAGGGTTTAGTCTCTCTGTTTCGAGTGAAACATATCTTCCATATTTTCTCGACCGTGATTTGTTCAAAGGAGCTTTGTGAAAGGCGTTTTTACAAAATAGTTGCTCGATTGCAGTTATTTGACCACCAGCGAACCATTCGGCTCCATGCAAGCCCCGCCCGCGCTCTCGGGGCGGTGCCTTCGCACATGTCACCCCCCGCTCCGTGGGAAGCATCGTTGTTCTACTCGGTAAGTTCGGCGAATAATCCCAATCCGCGTCCGTAAATGTCGTATTTCACTTGATTGAAGAGTCACTATACTATTCCAAGACGGTAAGAAGGAAAACGCGTTACGCTTTCGTTATCGTGGTTGATTAGTTAAAATGATCATAAATAGACGGTAGTCTCACAGTTCGAAATCCAGTTTTGAAGCCCATCGGGCTACAGTAAAAGTACCCTCTTTTGCATGCAGTCTGAATCCGTATCAATCGCGTCCACATATCCATGGACAGTAAAACTAGCGTAAGTGACACGCGCTAGGCGACATGACCAGGAGCATACATAACAACATCCCGGTAGGCACAGCTCGTGCCAAGCGTTACTTCGTCCAAATCTGATGGAATCGGCGGGTCATTTTCTTTGGCGGTGGGGCCGCGAGCAAGGGTAGCGGAGACAGAGACAAACCTTCTACTCCAAAGCTCATCTTCCAGCGATGCGTGTGGCGCAAACGCCAAACATTTGTCAAATACTGATGCAGAAGCGTTTGTTTGCGTTTTTCGGGTGCTCGCAAGCAGTATATGCTGCTGTACAGAATTCACACAGTACAGCAGGAACAGGTCCAACCTTGTACTTGGCTCGGAGCGAGCAAGGTCCGCGGGACAGTGATAAGATTCCCTTGGCCCCGGCCGTAGCTCTTGAGACGTATTGTGGAACTGTCGTCTGGGTGGCGAGCCTAGGTAGTGTGGGCAGCGAGGCGAGAGAGCTGGCGTTGGTGTTACGACCAAATTTCATCGATATAGGCACTACTCTCGTAAACCATGACCCGGACGTAACATTTGTCTAAGCTTTGTCCTCCTAGATAACTTGAAAATAGTATGGAAATGACCCTCTCTCAATTAAGAAATCCTGCCATGTGAATCGAGCGTCCAGTCATTATATAGCTTTCTCGTCCGGCCGAGATATAAACCGGGTATATATAGCACCAAGAAAACATCAATCTGAAAACTAATCAAAAACCAATCTCGGAACACCGAGAACAAAATCAATTCCGAAACAAAATAAAAAATAGTTTCTGAAAACCAAGAAGCAATCATTCCCAATAAAAAGTTACCCCAGTCTCTGGGCGGTGAGGCTCCAAGTAATCGAAATCGAGCTTGGCAAACGAAGAAACACTCATTCCGAAAAACAAAACAAAAAGCAATCCCAAACCCCCCTAGAATATGTGCCGTCAAACACAAAAATCCCTAAGTCAGTCCACATAGCACACATTCAACAGTTCCTACCAACATGATCACCAGAAGTGCGTTGCAAGACGACGGAGAAACCCGAAAGACTCCCGCGACAGGACTGCGACCAGGAAACCCGCATGCCGAAATCTGGACAGTGCGTGGTTACTCGATATCTCTTTCCTGCCAACCAGTCCCCTGAGGAAGTGGTGTCACACATCGATGTGCTTGCAGTTGGAGTCGGTGATAGGTTTCTGCCCAAGCCGCACCGCACAATGGTTAGCCTTGAACGCTGGTATGCACGGCAAGCCTACGTCAGGCAACATGACGCGGCAAACTAGCCTCAAGAACAGCACTTTCTCAATGGCGTCTGCAATCGCCACTTACTCTGCCTCCGTCGTGGAGAGAGTGACGCAGTTCTTCATGCTGGAGAAGCCAGGCACGCAAGCACCTCCAGGTATCACCAACCCCCTGGAAACTGACCTTCTGTCAGCCGCTTTGCTTGCATTGTCGGCGTCAGCAGAACCTGCAAGCTTAGCCCCCCTGCCGTACCTCTATGAAAACTAACCCCGAAATAACTAGTTCTTCTCACATACCCTATAATATCAGTTACTACCTTCCAGTGCTCTAACGTTGGCGCAGAGCAGTACCTAGGCAGTTTCTCTTACTGAGTTGGAGATGTCTGGTCGAGTCTGGGTTGAGAGCCAGATCAGTGCGCCAACCAACTCGCGAAACGGCCAGATTCCTGGTGTTTCATGCTTGTTAAATTCCGCAAATTTCGTTCCAACAGGGAGCGGGACACTCTAACCAAACTCTATCCCCCATTCATCCGCCAATTGTTCCGCGGATATCTGCTGGGAAATCTTCAGTAACCCATTCTCCCCATCCTTGTCGTAGAATCACCCCGAATACCAACGAAATTATCCCAGGTTCTTAGCTAGAACCATTTTCTCCAGGTCCATGCGAAGCTGTTCACACCTTGCCCTCTTCCCTACCGCAACGATACGACCCACATGCACTGTACTACTGTCGTCACTACCCCCCCCTCATCCATCAAATGAAACACACTTGAACCCGCCAGGAATTTCACAAAAGCTAAAGTCAATAAGCATGCGTATACCATTGCCTCGATTCCTTCTTCAAACCGTGCAAAACTCTTGTTCAGTCGATATTCTCCGTCTATTCACGGCAACCCTGAGGCTAACGCATGGATACATTTTCCTCCAGGTCAGATTGCATGAAATGCTGCTCAATATCAATGTGGCACAACTCAAAATACAGCTCGCACGCCATCGCTGTCAATAACCAGACAGTTGAGACAGCAACAAAGGGCGCAAACAATTTGTTGGATATAGCTACGTTGGTACGCAACGACAGCAGTACGTAGTCTAACGGTTCGCTGTCAGGGACACGCAGTCACCTGATTGGTACAGTTCGTAGGAGACAGCAGCAATACTAAAACGCTGCTGTATGGTACATATAACGAGTAGCAGATTGGTCAGGATATGTGAACAGTTTACAATATTTCGTAACGGTTTCGTAGTTAGGGACTCCAACAAACAGGTTGTAGGTACGAAGAGTTTACCCGGGTCTTTTCATGGGTCAGGCCGCATTTTTGGTTCGCCGACGGTGATACGACCTGTCGTCTGTTTTGTTGTTTTGGTTGATGAGGCTGTGAGCGATGAGCATGCACTCGCGCACTCTATCACTTCCTCTTTTCTCTACTCATCGTCTCTTCTTCGAGACCGCATACAGTCAATATAACAACTGGGACTGCCTGCCTTAGTTTACCAGCTCTGCGGAGGTCGCAGCCCATGATGTATGCGTCGGTTCACATCGATTGAACGCTTGGCTCTGCCCCCATGCAAGGATAATTGCCAACAGGTTATTGAGCTCTCGATTTACGGGCAAGCACTGCAGAGCTAGCTGTGAGTGATGAAGCACATCTCGAGTACAAGTACGCGGAGGACAACGAGCTTCTGTACCCGCTGTGAGTTAAGCCGCTCGACAGACCTGCCAGGATCGATCGTCATCGTCAACTTAAGCTTCTGTGAGCGACTACAACGTCGTACCATTACATCGTCAGTCGACAGCTTGAAGAAGATATGGAGCACGCCACGGGCAACACCACTACCACCACCAACAGCAACCGGATCAACGCGGTAAGAATAATCAAGTCATACACCGGGGGGAGATCCGAAGCGTTTGCGGACTGGCACAGGAAAACGGGCTTCATTCTCAGCATGCAACGACCTATCCGTTTTGCAGTTATGGAGGGTCAGGCCAGGCCTACAGAGGAACAAGCCGAAGAAACTGCACCGCTTCTGACACCTGGTCTGCTCTACACACCTGGGGCCAGGCTACTGCAACGCCAGAGCGCATACGACCGCGCTAACCAAGACCTGTACGCAATCCTATACTTGGTAACGGGCATCGCTGCGGCTCTCCTGGTGGCAATCCATGCTTACGACGAGCGTGGGACCCGAGTTAATGGCAGGGGGGCGATGCAGGAACTGGAAGAAAAGTATTTCCTTGTCACGAACGAAACCCTCCGCGCTTTGCAGGCAGCTCTATCAGCGACTTCAATGGAGCCAGACGAGGATCCTAACAATTATATTTTGAAAACTACACGCATCCGCAGCCGGCTCACAGCGGTCAACAAACCTGTCACCGATCGCCACTTCACCGACACCACAGTCCAAGGGCCCCCGGAGAACTATCACCACATCATGCTTACGACCTACAAGGATCCAGACTTCAACCGGACAAAGATCCAGCCTGCAATGAGGCATATTTCCCTGGTTGGACTGCCTCAGAGCGAGAGCGGAAGGAGTACTGGTCATGACACGGCCATGACAGCAGCATCACAGCCCAATACCGAGTTGTCACCTGCCATAACTGCGGCAAGAACGGCCACTACCAGAGCGGGTGCGTCGTACCTGGCGAGGTACGGCAAGGGCGAGAAGCCTGGTGCTGGACACATCACGAACAAGACCGGAGGAGGAGGGGGAGCTGGACAAACATGGTGCTCGATATACGAGATAACGACGAGTAGCACGCACACGGCCGCTGTGTTGAGCGTCAGTTAGAGGCCTAGTATCAGCTTCGACGACGATTTCGACAAGGGCTTTCAATGTTAACTTCTGAAAAGCCAGATCATCACCCCGGGTCTGAGGATAAAACTGGTCATGGACCACTCAAATATCGTATCAACACGGGGTCGTGCACGACGGTTCACTGATCCTGTAAAACGCGCTTGAGGTTGTTTGTAAAATGCCTTCTGTGACCGTTACAGCACTGTTCGCTGGGGCTGACGGAGCTGCCGTGTCGCCGATACAACATAACGTGGGGTTGCTGGAGAGGTACTCGTCACGTCTATAACTATTAGGGTCGCCAGGGAGAACGTCTGCTGGAGATCGCCACATCGTCATCAATCATATGGATCATGGGGAAAACATATATCTGCATCTTCCTAGATGGCATGTATCATTATCTAGCAGCAAGATTTGTTTCGTTTCGTAGTACTTATCACCACAAGCCTTCTTTGTACAGGAGGGGGCGGCAATAGTGTGGTATGCTGCTGAGGTATTTGTGCAAGCTTTGTTTCGTCGTAGTGCCAAACATCTCTTTTACGGGGCGGACAACGTGGTTGATGGCTACAGCAGTGATAAGTACTGTAGTTGTTTTGTTTATGTTTCCCAGTTTCCAAAACAATCACTGTGATATTTTGATTTGCGTCTTTTCTTTTGTAGTTGAGAATATTGAAAATATTGACACGATGTAGTTACACATTCAGCAGTAGTACGAGGATGAGTTTTGTTTCTGTTTTTGGGAGCATACATTATACTTTTAGCATAAGTTTTTCCAACTCCTTGCTGGTCTTTGTCTATCGTTGTTTCAGAAGGAATGCATTTATACGGTCAATACTGACTGCCGTAGTATATATTTTGCAATGCACGGAGTAACACCGTGCCTTGTTGTCTGTCTGGGAAATATAGTAAGAGATCCACGCGGGCTCTGTGTGTGATATTTTTCTATTTACGTGGTATTATCATATGCGTTGAACCTGTCACACCAGCAGCATGCGTTTACGTTGCCAGGTTATGCGTTGTAGTTTTGTTTTTGCGTTAGCTGTAGACGGATTGATCACCTGCCGAAAGCGAAGAAGGAACGGTTGATGTTGGTTCGACACGGCAACGGAGCAATGCTTTTTTTTGCGACATAACAAGGGATTCCACAACGTTAAATATGCAGAGAAGTAGTTCAGACAAGTACACTGACAAGTAACGAGGGTTGTAACTGTCAAAAAGCAACTTGGAATAGGACACTTGTAGTAAGTATCAAGCAAGTTAATTGACATTTCGATTTTATAGTTGAACAGGAACTTGAATTTATATCCCATCCATCGTGGAGTCGTCCATCCATCGCGGGGTCGTGTTGGCGATAGGTACGTTGGTACGCAACAACAGCGGTACATAGTCTATCGGTCGCTGTCAGGGACACGCAGTCACCTGGTTGTTACAGTTCGTAGAAGACAGCAGCAATACTGTATGGTACATATGACCTTTAGCAGTACTGCACATACGCGTTCATATTGTCGGATCAGTGCGATGGGCTGCCATATATACGAGTAGCAGATCATTCGGCGACTCCTTCCGCCGACCTACGTCGGAGACCTCACGCGTACCGAGATTTGATATCAGTGCCATCGTATCCATCATCCACAACATCCCGGCGCTATGGTGAGGCCTTCATCGGTTTTAACTACCGGCGAGGGAGACTCCTCCGTCGTTGCTGAGAGGCGAACGTTCGGCGTGTTGGAGAACTGGACCGTCTTAGAACGGGTACGGCCGGAAATCCGCTGCGGCTCCGGGAGAGCGGTCGCGAGATTTCGCGACTGTTCCCGGGCATCGACCTCGCCGGGGAATGCCAACATCAGCGCCGACGGTAACCGTCCGTGGTTGAATCCTTTGGAATGTCGACTACTTCAACCGCTCCACGACCGAGGCCAACACCGTGACGGTTACCGAACTAGGTGTTCGTGTCGCGGCTGCCGGTTATGGCGGTTCTGCAGTTGGTGCGGTTCTTCCAGAAATGCATGATGCGGGTGGATTGAAGCACCAATCCGACGTCTAATTACGACCGTGGTTTTCCCTCAGCAACGGCTATAACCACCCCTCGTCCGCCGTGAAGGTAACGAAGGTTTCGACGGACGGCATCTGCTACACCAGCGACGTTTTGTCGACGGTCCGCCGTGGCTCCGTGGTGCCATTGCCAGACTGGGCGTCAGTGCATGTCACCGCGCCGGGAATGCCTTTTTTCAGCACCAGCTACATGCCGCCACGGCCGCCGACCCAGTACCAGCACCGCCACTCCAGCCGCCGACGCCGACGCCGGCGATCAAGCCGCCAGCACCGCCGCTCCAACTATGGCCGTCGCCGCCGTCGACCCAGTCGCCAGCACCGCGACTCCAACCACCGCCGCCGCCGCCGCCGACCGAATCACCGCCAACGCTGCCGCGCCAATTCAGTCGTGGGTACCGCCGCTCCAGTCACCGCCACAGCCGTCCCAGTCGTCTTCGTACCGCCGTTGCCGTCCTTGCCTCTCGCCGACGTAGTGGGCTGTGCTCACAGCATAGTGTGAGTGTCTGATTGTGTTGATTTGCGTTGTTTGTGTGAAGGTAATATATCTACGAAGATTTCGGTGGGATTTATGTTCCCCGGAGGGGTTGCATAAGTATGATTTATGGAACCCAGTTCAGGGTCCCGGGATGAAAAGGAGAGGGGCCTCCTTCACCCAGAACAATATTTGATACTTAATACTGCCTTTTGTATCCCGCCTCATATCGAGCTTGACCTGTACATCATCCAACAGCATCCGGTGCAAAACTCGATCCATATCGCTAGCGTCTTGACCTCTAAGTGGTGGTTTCTTAGGCGTAGGGTGCGCCATGGATATATCATCCTTCGCGACGATTTCCATAGAGGAACAACAACAATTGATCAGAACTACGTCACCGAAGAAAAACGACGAGCCGTAGACCAGGCCCTGGCAACCGGCGAGGAGCATACCCCCGTGCACAAGAAGAGGCGAAGAGGGAGGATAACACGCAAGCCCAAGGCAACGAGCCTAGGAGCAGAGACAACTCATCGACCACCGACCCAGTACAGGAACTAGCGAAACCACTCCAACAGAAAGTTCAGCGACAGGCGGCGTCTACTAAAACGGAAGGCACTTTTAGAGTTCGCCACAGCGATTTATTGCCTCCAATTACCAATGGTTGTTTAGGGCAGGGGGAGGACATCCACCAGAGGGTGCTGGTGTCTAAGAAACAGATGTATACTTTCGAATGGGAGACGGATGACCTAGAGGCAGTGGAGACTACTGTATCCAATGAAGCAGGTCTGAAACAGTCAAGCCAAGAGGCGCTCATTGCAGAGTTCTTTTAGGAGTTGGTTCATAAGGCGTCCATGGTTTCGACCCAACGGGTGAACCAGATATCACACCAGGCACTTGCGAAACCGATCAGCAGCACATAGCCCTAGTGAGGGGCGGTCTGCCTTTAGGAAGCATTAGGCACCTCAGGCTGCGGCAGAAATAGCCAAGCTTACCCGGTCATAGTGCAACATCAGGATTAAGGACGGGGAATACCCCCAAAAGGTTAGTTTCGAGCTGTTTGCTACTCAAGGGCAGGCTTAGTACCTATGGCTTCATTTTACTCATCTCGACACTAATGTTTAGTGTGCGCGCAACCTTTCACCTGTCTTTGGAGTGCAAAACAGCATGATGCCGGCTAATGCTGAGTGGCCTTACCAAGTCCTTGGATATGTGGTACTCAGCGCGTACGGGGAGACTGATATGTCGAGGGGGCAGAAGGAGAGGAACGGGACGGGACTAGCCCTTGTTGTTGCCGACGCAGGTCGGTGTAATGGGGGTGCCTAACATGGCGGAAGAGACGAAGTGGGCGGACACGGAAGGGCCCAGAAGAACGACAACCTAGGTGGACAGCAGCAGCAGCAACAGCAGCAGCGGTAGCAGCATCAGCAGCTGTACCAGCAACAGTAGTAACACCAACAGCAGCATCAACAGCTGTACGAGCAGCATCCGTACCGGCAGCAGCCTTGGAAACAGCAACAGCAACACCAGCAGCCGCAGTAGCAGCAGTTTCCCCACAGCGGTCAGGGTGGTCGTGGTTGGAGCGGATCGCGATAAACAGTGGGGCAATGGAGGCAAAGGGCCTGGCGGCAGGGGGGGCAGAGGAAGGTGTAGGGGTGGTCGTGCAAAAGACGTTGGGGGTAGGTGGAGAAGGTCGCCTTCGTACACCCCCCCTCCCCGGCGGCTACTACTATTCCCGGTACCGACAGGGCCTCTCCCGTCTAATGGGCAACCAGCCGCCGGTGCATGGGGCCGATCCCTGCAAGCGGTGACAGAACTGCAACGAGTTGGGACATGCGTATCCGTATTGCGTATGGCGAGTGGATTCAGGCTACCCGATGCCTTTCGCACCTGCGCCACCTCGCCCCGGTGGTGCCGCCCCCTGTTGAAGCCTCCCGGGCCTCGTGTGCGGTATCTGGTCAGCAGCAGGCGTGGCTGCATTCGTACGCCAAGAAAATGTTGCAGGCACCGCATATGGTGTAGATTTATTGCATGCTTTCGGGACAACCGAGCAGCACCATCATTTTCCCGCAAGTCGACACTTAGACGTTTATTCTTTTTTCTGTAAATTGAAATCCACGCCTGTCTTGTTTTAAGAAACTTAACACCTAAAACGTGTGAATCCACGACCTCGCCATTTTCCACCAGTGCAACACATTTTCCCGAAATTGGCCCTGAGCAAGAAGGCGCGCAAGTCCAACACGCCAACAGGTACAGTGAAGGCTCGCCAAGAAGAAATGTCAGTTTGGCGTCGAGACTCAATACCTTTTTTAGCAGGCACACTTCACATTCTTTTCGTAAACAGACATTTGTGATATCCGTATATGAAATATTAGAAAGTTGTCTGTCGTCGTTGTCGTCGTCGTCGTTGAAGTACGTCGTCGTTGTATGTTGTCGTATTTTTCCACTTGGAATTAGTGCGGAGGAACGTCTGCTGTGGGTAGTGCCGGGAGCGCCCCGGGCCGTCTCGGCCCCGGATTTCGCCGAGGACGGGTGTGCTGGGGTGCGCAAGGGGCGAAACCGGCCCTCGGGTGGCGCGGCGGCCCGCGCTCGCCCGGGCACGACGGTCGCCCCCGGCTCCCTGCGGCTGCTGTGCTTTCGTTTGCGGGGTGTGTGTATGGCTGTGTATAAGTGCGGTTCCGGCTCGAAAACGAAGACATGATCGGGTATTATATTCTCGGACACGGATGTTTTCAGAGATGAGTCCGGGTGCCCTGCGACGGCAACGATCGAGCTTTAGATCGGCCGCCGACAGGTACGGCGAGTAAACCGCGAGGCGGGCGCCGGGGGAGACAGGGTCGGAGAGGGGGGCTGGCCTCGTCCGGGCGGAGTCGGTGCCGGGGTGGTGGGGAGAGGGGCGTCGCGCGTACAAGGCCACCAACAGCAAAGCCCCCTTCTCTTTTTTGTAGGAGTTTGAGTATTTCCCGAAACAATTATTGCCCGGGGCCCGGGGAAAGTTTTTTTTATTTACCATTCCACCAGATTCCACCAAAAAACAAAAAAAAACGCCATCCTTTTTTTGGGGGGGGGAATGGTCACTACTACTACTACTACTACTACTACTACTACTACTACTACTACTACTACTACTACTACTGCTACTCCTACTCCTACTACTATTACTACTACTACTACTACTACTACCACTACTACTACTACTACTACTACTGCTGCTGCTGCTGCTACTACTACTACTACTACTACTACTACTAATACTACGTACTACTACTACTACTACGTACTACTGGTGTACGTACAGTGCTGCTGTGTACCGATTTCACACATTTCACACTACTACTGTAACATGTTGTAGTGGGTGGGTGTACTTGTTGCTGCACTGCTACTACCTGGTATACTACTACTACTACTAACATACTACTACTACTACCACTACTACTACTACTACTACTACTACTACTACTGCTACTACTACTACTACTACTACTACTACTACGAACTACTACTACTACTACGTACTGCTACAGGGGTCCGCATGTGACTTTTCCCAAAATTTACGAGAAGTAAAAAAAATAAATTAAAAAAATCGTAGAATCACAAATAAAAACGAACAGCCGAAACTGAAGATACGTTTCAAAACCAAAGGTATTTTTTCCCCACCGATTCGTATGACGAAACAGAAGGCATGCTCGGCAACACAAGGAACTGGAGCTCCCTTCTACCCGATGCCGGTGTCATTTGACCTCTTGTGGCCGGCACAGTGCTCTCGGATCTGCCGGCAAGGCTTGTGTCTCCGAGCTGCTGCAAATCTACAAATCGCTCGTCCCGAGTACGCCCTCTATCAAAATTAATGGGGCCCGAGCCAGCATCTTAGCCCAACTAAACCAAGGTTGACCTGCACGCCACAACCCATAGGGTCATTGTAACGTCGGCCGTTTCAAATTTCGCTGCTTACATCGCTCGCGAGGTCAATTTCCTCGTACTCGTTCGTATCAAAAGTGAGTGGAGTCGCCGCGCGTCGGTTTTCGTCTATATCATCCTCGTAGATCAGAGGCTGAAACCTCGCTGATGGAGGCTTGTTTTTGGCTGCGACGACTTGAGGTCGTCTCCCGAGGTCAGAGGGACCACTTGAGAGGCTGAAGCTGGTCATGGGGTGCCTTGGCGAGGGAGAACGAGCCGCTGTTCGAAGTTGGTCCTTGATTTGCTCTGTTGTGGTTTTCGGGATACATGTCTCTCTTGGCGAACCTGGACGGAGGGCAGCCCTACCTCTGAAGGGCGAGACCATTTGCGTCGCCAATTGCTCTCCTCGAACCCTCTAGTAGAGGACAGCAGCCGCACCAAATGTCCCTTGCGCTCCTCTTCCCTAGGTCGAGCACGAGTTGCACCTACAAGCAGCAGAATCTGCGTAAGGTTTCCTCGATCAGCGAAACGATATTATTGTAGATATTTTGGTTCGAGTACTCGTAATTTGCGCATTTCTTACAGCAGTACCTGCACCGAACGAGTACGAGGAAATTGAGACCGCGAACGATGCAAGCAACGAAATTGGAAACGGCCGACGTTACAATGACCCTGGGGGTTGTGGCGTGCATGTCAACCTTGGTTTCGTTGGGCTAAGATGCTGGCTCGAGCCCCATTAATTTTGTTAGAGGGCGTACTCGGGACGAGCGATTTGCAGATTTGCAGCAGCTCGGAGACACAAGCCTTGCCGGTAGATCCCAGAGCATTGTGCCGGCCACAAGGGCTCAAATGACACCGGCATCGGGTAGAAGGGAGCTCCAGTTCCTTGTGTTGCCGAGCATGCCTTCTATTTCGTCATACGAATCGGTGGGGCAAAACACCTTTGGTTTTGAAACGTATCTGCATTCTGGGCTGTTCGTTTTCATTTGTGATTCTACGATTGTTTTTTTTTTTTTTACATTTCATAATTTTTGAGAAAAGTCACATGCGGACCCCTGTACTACTACGTACTACTACTACTACTACCTACTACTGGTGTACGTACCGTGCTGCTGTGTACCGATTTCACACATTTCACACTACTACTGTAACATGTTGTAGTGGGTGGGTGTACCTGTTGGTGCACTGCTACTATACTACTACTACTAATATACCACTACTACTAATTACTACTACTACTACTACTACTACTACTACTACTATTACTGCTACTACTACTACTACTACTACTACTACTACTACTACTACTACTACTACTACTACTACTACTACTACTACTACTACTACTACTACTACTACTACTACTACTACTACTACTACTACTACTACTGTACTACTACTACTACTACTACTAATTACTGCTGTACAGACTCTACTGTGGTGCTGTACACTGAATTAAACACTACTGCTGTTTGTTGTTGAAGTGAGTGAGTGGATCGGCTTTTTATTATTTTGTCGGCTACAAGGGCTCTGCGTGGATGCCGGCATAACACAGGGTGCAACTTTACCTAATCTTTGGATTGCGTTATCGGATGTGGATCGTGGACAAGTTATTCTTTGGTATTTTTGTTTTTGTCCGCTGCACCGGCCCTGCCTTGGCGTAGTTCGGGGTACCACTTATGAAGTACTTATTGTTTAGCCTCTGCTGCTGATTGAATCATTGCTGGACATATCTCGTCGGGCGGTAAGACTGGTGTTAATAGCTGCTGTGCCATATCCGTCGCACCCGCCGCCGCTCGGTCGACCGCTCGCCCGTCGCTCGGTCGTCCGCGCGCCCGCCGCCGCTCGGTGGACCGCGCGCCCAACGCCGCTCGATCGACCGTGGCGTCCTTGGGCCGCCCTCGTCGCTCACCCGCCGCCGCCGCTCGCTCGGTCGCTCGCCCGCCATCACCCTTGTTGATGGTATGGGCTTGAAATGCCGGTAATTACCTCACAATAGGTAATTGGTCTGTTTTCGTGTTTAATTGGTGGCGTTCGTACTCGGGATCATCATAAAAGGGAAGGGCGATTAAGTCTCCCCTTTGATATGTCACCAACACTCCGGGGTTAACAAAGCTGGTTGTCTCCTACTTCTGGTTCTACACGAAAGTGAGTAACACCAAGGGCATGATTAATGGGCAGATCTGCAAGGGGATATGATAACCTGTGTTTCACCTAGTAACCTTTAAATATGGTGTCGAGGGTTAAACGTTCACGCCGCCGCCGCACCCGATAGCGTTGCGTTTAGCTGCGTTTTGGGGGGGGTGCTTCAAGGTCCTCTCAAGGTGTCTTTTGAGCTTTGGGGGGGGGCATTATTGGGGTTGATGTTGCTTCAACCTTTTTTCTCATCCTGCCGACGTCCTCATCTGCCCAGAGCCGGGGGAGCGGTCCGGGTTATACGGCTCCTCATACTGTGGCGCAGGACTGTGTTCGTTTTTTGTTTTATCTTCGCGCTGCATTTTCAGCGAGGCACCCCCCCCCCCGACGGGGCTGTACGTCATGCCGATTCCTGTTTCGTGTTAGTTGTTGCCTCTTCATCTTGCCCCCCCCCCCCGGCTTGCTGGCGGTCAGCGGGAGGTTTTCGATGTTGGTTTCCTTCATCATCACGCCTGCGGTTTCGTTCAGCAGCCTTTCTTAGCGTGTTCCTGGCTTCGTAACCGATTAACCCAGAAGTGCGGGAGTGGGTTTTGAGGAGCCGCATCTTTGATTCATGTTGTAGTTAGTGGAACTGGGATGTCCCAAACTTCTTCACATATGTCTGCATATGTATACGGCTCATTAGGGTGGTCTAGTGTAATATTACGGGCGGGCTTGGAAGGCCGGTAATTACCTCAGAATAGGTGATTGGCCCGTTTTCGTATTTAGTGGACGGTGTTTGTATTCGGGATAACCACAAAGAGAAGGTCGATGAGGCCTTCCCTCTCAGATATCGCCACGACTGACCCTGTCTGCGGTTCATAAAGCTGGTTCTCTCCTACTTCTCATTCTGCACGAACGTGAGAAACATCGAGGGCATGATCTATCATTTCATTGCTTACTACTACGGAGGACCATAGTGAATAGGACCAAATATTATTTGTAAAAGTAGGTAAATACATTGGTTTTTGTGTGCACCATAGGTCCTGTTTACTATGGTCCCAAGCAATAGCAAATACCTGTTACGTATCAATTTCGGGGGAACACATGGCTGCACTTTCATGGTCTTACCTCTTATGGCAATTAAACTCGTTTGGCGCGAAGCGCCAAAAAAAATTGCCGAGGGAGCCAAGCGACCGCGGCTTTTGGTTGCGCACAGTGAAAAAACTCTTTGTAGCGGTGCGTTTGGGCTTACATTTTTTTTAATGGATTTCCGTCTGTGATAGTCGTGTTTTTTCATTACTGATCGTGAGGGGTGTACGTCACCGATTTCCACAAACCCGGCATCTACAGAAGCGGGAGAGTTTGAACTAACGCGTGAAATTTGTTTCGTCAACTGCGTTCAGTTGGTCGCTGTCGCCGTGCTACTGCTGTGGTTTTGGTGTGTTTTGATTGCGGCGGGATTTCGTTTGTAGTTTCCTTGTTTTTTTCTCACGAACGCACTCGGTCTATATAATACACTGCATGTACCAGGCAGCCTTGCCTCTATCCCTCTCTACTACTGTAGTACTTGCCTACGGTATAGCTTTTGGGCTTGTTCATACTTGCCCACTAAACAGGTACTGTGCACCTTCTCGCCTAGTATTCTCTGCCAGTGTACAGTAAACAACTAGTGTCCCCTTTCATCTTGAATCTTGTGACAGATCAGACGATGTTTTTCTGCAGCGACCAGTGCAGTTTGCCTATGTCAACACGGGCACTCACCGTGAGCGAGGAGCTTACCCGGTCTTGTGAAATTTATAAATACAATCGAGTACGTGCAGTTGGGAGAATGTGCATGGTGGTAGGCATCGTCGTACTCACAGATATCCGAATCGATTATTTTCTTGTACCTGGTACATATCGAGTACTTGAGCAACTTCTTTGGGCAAAAGCGTGGTCTCATGATATTGGCATTAGTACTGTTCGTTGCCTCTCGACAGTAGCGCTCGTGAACCCTTGTTGATGGCATCGTGCAGAAGCAGGCTTCGTCACTCATTGCTTCAACAGCCCTCCGAATAATACAGAACAAAAAATATTATCGCATATAGCTCAAGTGCACCGCCCTCTTGAACGCTGTGCACTGGCCTTACGTGTCGGATGCAGCTGGCATTGACATATACCTATAACTATTGCGAAACAGTCAGTACACGTAGAAACGTTGATAGACATAATGCGTAAAACAATAAATGCACCATAATCGTGTTCTCAAAGTATTATCAACAACAACGTCGACTACAAGTTATGACGGTGTTTTCTTGAAACATATTGAATCAATGCACACATTGCACTTGTCGTACATGATAGGGTTTGATCTGAACAACACTCTCCAGAATGCCCGCACTCAAAGTACACCACTACTGCTTGCGCGACGGGCCAGAGTTGCCGTCCGCCTGATTCATTTCGCCTCGGTCGCATACAGCTCGTACCCCCGACGGGATTTACAAAATGTGACCATCTCCTTTGGCTGCTTTAAGTCGTGGCAACGCTCTTCTGGTACACAGCCGTTAAAATTCCCTCCCAACTTGTGATCAAAGCAACTGGTTAGGGTGGCATTTCTATGCCTCCACTATCATTTCATTTCTAGTTGATACGACGTGCTGCCAAACGCACGAAACCCCGGTGTCATTGATAACTGCACAGCTACACTCTGACGCCCCCTGACCTCGAGCAACTTCGTGTTCTGCATAATATATGTTCAAGCCGAAGGTCATCGACTATTCAACAAGCCAGGCCTCTGCACGCGTGGCACCTGCAGAGCCTCCACTACCCACGGGAGTGAGCAGTTTGTCCTGACGGGCGCATATTTCCCTCGAACGAGCCTTAGCGCTTCCCTGGAGCTGATATGACCGTGATACCTGGGTTAGCACCCGTGAGGCGCGGGATGCGGGTAGCACGTGTCATGTTA
This sequence comes from Saccharina japonica, assembly GCA_008828725.1. NCBI lineage: Eukaryota > Phaeophyceae > Laminariales > Laminariaceae > Saccharina > Saccharina japonica. The sequence goes on from MEHQ01000174.1 coordinate 1,224,367, forward strand.
GCCCAAATGCAGTAGGTAAATTATCGGAACTGTTCAGGCCCTCCCTGGAGCACCCGAAAACAAAAACCGAAAACGGGATGGGTTATACTCACTGTTTTAACAGCACACCTCATGTGGCCGGCCTCGTTGCTCAACATCGAGATCGTCGCTTAATTTCCCGCTTCCACATCCGTGACGACATCGTACTACTTCAGTGAGATAATAGGAAAGGGTACAGCACTTCCTAGGTACGACGAGCGTCACCAATATGGTGCTGAACTTTGAGCGTCACCGGCACGTTTACTAGGGTAGCAATCGACTCAAATAGTTCGGAAGCGAAATAGCTCTGCCCCAAGGGGTATGCATGAATCTCCCCCGCTCCAGGGCTGCGTAGTAGCATTGGTTATATAATAAAATATACCATCGACATGCCGGGCTCGTTTGACATCCCGCTACGGAAAACAGGATCGATCCCGGACGTCACAGTAAGATAGTGCGGAAATACAGTTCGGACACTTCCCGCTGCCTAACGGCACAAACACGAATATTTTACACCGGCGAGGATAACCGATCAAGGCAAGAGCGGGGATTTGGTTTCAATGCTGAGCTGCAAACTCTGACTAATCCAGTGGAAATGCGTAGCAAGAAAGAGGGCGGTACCGTGCTCCGTCCTCGATCAAACTGTACCTGCATGGCCCCGTGTACCAGCTACTCATACCGCCCCCCTGCCTACAACAGCAACATCAAGGTCGTGGTTATCAAAAGTCTTCCATAGCTTTTACCTACACGACGAGCAGATGATCATATATTCTTCTACACCATTCGTACTGCAAGCAAGACGATAAATTTAGAAAGACAGCCGCAGAACACCCCCTTGCCTGGAAATATATTGGCAGGCCATCGGGATCCGTCATCAGTCAGCCTTGACGTGAAGTTGGCTCTGCAGCCTCCTTCGCTTCCTCCCTCAGCAACGGTTTCCGGGTCTTTGAACAAATGTATCTACCACATGGACCGCCAATGCTATACTAGATTAGGAAAATAGCTCACGATGCGGATCATCCTGCCAGACGTAGCGACAAACACGAGCATGACAAATGAGCAAAGGCAACAAAAGGTGTTGTGCCGAACAGCGACAACTCACTTGAGGCGAATACCAGCCAAAATCCATGTCACTTTTCGGCCGTAGATTTACTCGGGAACACGACACCCAAAGGAATAAATAATGAATTCAAGTCTCGCACCCTGCGTGAATTTCACAGAATGAAGCGGTGGAAGTTCCACTACATGTTCAAGTCTACATGATCTTGGCTCCTGCCCTTGAGGCCAAGGGCCCATTCTACTTCATTAAAACGCATCTCCCTACCATAAAAAAACATGGATACGATGCGCCGTGGGTTCGGGGTCCCGCTTGCTCAGGCGCCGCATCGTATGGGAGACGTCGAGGCGCACCCACGAACACACCCGTTGACTGTAGCCACCGGGGGGAAGAAGCCACGAAAAAATTCACACCAAACGGATTGTAGAAGCAAGTGTACCACAGACCCCCCCCGCTGGGAGTGCGTCAACCCTAAAAAGGCGCGGCCTTATGCTACCGTACAACATTGTTGCAGAATTGCAGGAAGGCGGGAAACGGCGTAGACGTGAAAACCAAAGAGCGGTATTGCAGCATTAGCTGTCATGGAGAGGTAGGGGGGGGTGGCGTGAAACCCAGACCCTACTGTAATTCACTACGAGTACTGCTGTTCAGCTACAGAGCGGAATCCAACACTTGCCAACACTTGCCAAAATAAAGGGTCAAGCAAACGACATCCTGATGCCAACATTGCCCACCTGCATCGGTAGTTCCTCGTTACCCTCCTTACTGGAAGCTCCGACGTTCGTGCCGTCAACCTTGTGCTCTTGCTCTCCATGATCGTTTGTGATGATCCCCCCCCCCACTCTCTCCACCCTTCACTCGCGACGGCTGTCGTGGGGTCAGTACAGAGAGCTACGACGCCATTGATTTTTCGCCCAGAAAAATCGGACGCCGGAAAGAATCCCACCTTTCCAATATTCGTCCTGCTCGGCGTAATCGACGAGCCGGGCAGGTATAGCAGCCTTTCCTGCCCTCCGAGAGAAGCATCCGTGCCACTGCCACAGCGCGGTGTTATGGAGATCGGCCCTGGCCTGCGGCTGCCCACGCCACCCTCACCCATCGTGCCATTTCCTTGCGCCGGCTCTCTGGCATGGTTTCCTATTGTTTTAGTCTGGTGTCTTCCGCCATCGATTTTCGTCCCTCAGCAAGATATGTCCATCGTGCCCCCCCTGTGGGCGGTTGCCGGCGCGGTACGGTCGCCGCTTTCGTTTGCGTGTTCGTCTGCGTGCAAGGTGTTCGCACGATGAACGAGGAGTGTTTCCAGGAGCGCAAACCCACCACCACGTGCAATTCCCCCTGTGACGCCAGCACGTCTGCTAGTGTTGCCCTGGGACTAGAGTGCAAGGGTAGCGGGGTTGCAGAGAGAGGGACGGCCAGAAGGTGTCACATCTTCAGTGCAAGCAGTACAATCGTACCAGCAGTACCAGCAGTACCCCCTCTCCTCGACAAAGCAATAAAGAGGATTGCAGACCAGTCAAAAATATTTACGACCGGTATGATATACTACTCGTATACTCTCTGGCGAAAGACAATGCATATCACGGTTGCTGGTACAGCTTGGGTACAGCAGTATAGAGAGCCCATGCGGCATAGGCAATATAAACCTGCGATGGCGACTGCTGAGCAGGTACACAGCAGTAGCAGCGCAAGTTGTGATGAACGAACAAATACAGTGCAGGACACCTAACAAGAAACAGACCAATGAGAAGGCCAGGCTGAGATTTAGAGAAACATAAGAAATTCGGGAGTCGTGCTCTTGAAGTTAAGTAGAAAGTACCCTCTCTCAAATAAGAAATCCAGCCTGAACCATATTTCCTGTTTCTTATTAGGTTTCCCGTACTGGTATGATACCTCTCTCGTAGGCAGCATTACATATGTTCTTACAGCAGTACAGCAGTAGTGCAGTGCCCCAACTACACACCTGCACTGCACACACTGGTACGTGTATATGTGTGCAGTCAGTTCGAGAGGTGTACACGACCAATAAACACAGGCAACTACTTCTTGCTGTTGTTCTCGTAGCAGACGGTACGAGCTCATGTGCCCGTGCGAAGCACGTAAGACGGAGGAAGTCGTGGATATCTGCTGTTAGTTGACCTGGTACATACGATACGGCAGCAGAGTAGTCGTTTTGTTGTGATGCAAGGTGTCCGGTAGGTGTCAGGTATAACACTGCTGTACCCGTAGGCGACAAGACGTACTACTCGTAGACGGCTTAGTACTCGTATCGCCAGAGAGCAAATAAGCAGCATTTGATACAACACAACAACAATGCACGGCACCTGCTATGTACAAGAAGACTCCTCTGCTATGCCGGTCCTGCTTGAAGGAATCTGGAAGCGCTCTCTGGTGATGAGTAGGTTTTCATGCTTCCACGCCGAAGTGTTGTACGAGTCTCCAACAGCGCCACCACATCTGTTACCCACGTTGCGAAGTAGTACCTCCATTACCAGCTGCTTGCCCAGCGACTTCGGCTCCGAGTTGTTGCTGCAAGTATGCGTATCACCTTGGCCTTGTTTCAGGCTTCAGGGCCACAGGCAGATGGTGGCCAGCGTGCCTCTGCGCCTCTGCCCAGCCTAATCGCGCCGCGCGTACGATCACGCCGCGCGTTCTGTGCTGCTGATTGGCCAAACCTTATGGGAGACCCTTATGGGGAGCACCTCTGCCGCTCACAAACAACTATAAAATAGAGTGAACCCTTATGGGTGATTAGGTAAGACCATGAGAGTGCGGCCCAGAACACATACAAGTACGTATTGTTGTAGGAGTAATCAGGACCAAATGTGTTTATTAATACAGTAGTACAAATACTGAAATACACCAGGTAAAGGTTTTGGTCTGGGTGACGGTTCCTGATGGATACGGTCCCCCGTAATACTATGGCAAAAATCACAAACCTCTACATTAATTTCAAGTGGTTTTCCCCCAAAAAAAGGTTCCAGTCTTAATAGGGTTAACAGGCAGACCTGCAAGGATATACTACTGTAGTAGTGATATGTGTCTCACCTACAGTGTTAATAGTCACCTTACGCGTTTCCTATTTCTCTGGAATTTTTTCAACCGCTACTTTTACTGCCTTTTCTTAACGGGATCCTTCTTTTTTGTAGGGCGCTTTTGGGATCAGGGGACTGGGTATATCTGGTTGAAATATTTCTGGTCAAAACTGATAAAACTAATAAAGGAAAAAGCGAGAACCTTCACACTGCGGGGGGAGAACCCAGGAAGTGGTGTACAGCAGTGCACATATTTAAGTGGTTTAATATGTGTCCGCGTTTCATTTGTTTTTCGGCGTTTCCCAACAAACTTTGTTTCTTGTATCGTTTCTTGTATCTATCGTGTGGGCGCCGGTCGCTCATTGATGTTTCTTGAATCGGTACTTCCTACCTTTTCGTGAAAGGCAGAGCCTTCAATTCTTATCGGCATATTTCCTATTAGCGGGCCTTCACTGTAGTGAGTTAAAATACTCGTATTAATAGTAGCAGTACAGCACACCTATTACAATAAGAAACAATCTAATACGAGAGCCAGGCCGAGGTTCAGAGGGGAGAAACACAACCGGGAGTCTTTGCGTTGAAATTGGCGTAGAAAGCACCCTCTCTCAAATAAGAAATCCAGTTTGAGCCAGAATTCCTGTTTCTTAATGGTAGGTGTCCTGTACTGCTTGTAGTGTGGCTGGCATATCCCGAGGCCGAATACAAGAATAACGGTGTTGCATATATACGGGTATTCCACTGCTGCTGTATGTACTGTTTTATAAATCTATCTACTATTCAATCGGTTGAACCCACAGCTGACGTATTTATAATAATTTTATTTAAATCTGAAATGCTTTTTCTGCAAAACACATATTATAACGATAGCCGTCGACGCTTGGTCGACGCGTAGATTGTTTTCCGGCAGATCGCCTGCAATAGGAATATCACATACCAGGTACCGGTATATATATACTTCGAACGTAAAAAAAATTCAGAACGATATACATCATCACCCCCCTCCACACATATTTCCAGCCAGTTCACACACGGACTTTACTGCACTACACTCTGTACCTGGCGCGTTGTGCAACCTGCTACCTGCAACTATTAAAATGTATCCGACCGCCCCGCTGCCCACGGCGGAGCTTTTCCCCAGAACAAAAGCCATGTCAGCAGAAGCAGCATAATCAGAAACACACTTCTCGTACCTAATGCCAGAAGTGCGAGGCAGAATCAATTGATTTGGGCAACGTATATATATAATTCGGGGAGCCCCTTATACAATGCATTAGAATTCGGGGGAGGTGAAATGAACACGACCAAAGCTGCAAAGACAAAAAAGGTGCGACACGATGGCGGCACCAAAGACAAAAAACAATCCCGTCGGTGATTTTCTACACAGCACGATACAAAAACCAAACGTTGGGAGAATTCACACAGCTGTGACGTTTTTCTCAGTGTTTTTCTCTAAATAAAACCGATACTCGTACCTGGAAGAACTACATTTCGACTTCTGTTCTGTTCTCGAACGACATTCTTCGCGGAAACAGCAGCAGCAGCAGCACCAGCAGCAGCAGCAGCAGCAGCAGCAGCAGCAGCAGCAGCAGCAGCAGCAGCAGCAGCAGCAGCAGCAGCAGCAGCAGCAATACCAGTATATCCCGATATTGCTAAATTGCTATGTGCTGCGTCAAGGCTGCGTCCATTTATTGTTTGCTCTTTGGCACGAGCGAACAATCCATCCACATCTCCCCGCAACTTGATGCTCGTACGAGTACGAGTACGTACTTGAAAAAACGATTATTTCAATTGAACAATGCAGTATACTGACTGTTGTAGCACCAGTACTCAAGAGTCAAAATACGAAGTTCAAAGCCAGGACCTCGCCATTTTCCAGCACACCACATCATTTCACAATCGGTCCCGGGCAAGAAGGCAAGCGAGTCCAACGCCCAAGCAGGTATGGGGTGGAGATACTCGTAGCGTGGGCGGCAGAATGGAATGCGAAGCTATGCTGCTGCTGTTGTTTCTTTTTACCTGGTAGCTGTTTGCTGTTATCATGTACAGTAGTACGCCGTTGTCTGTTGCAGGTACTTTTTAGTATGTGCCGAGTTTCCCACTTGCCAATGATAGTGTTTTTCGCTCGTCGCGGTTCGGTGCTGATGAATGCTGCATCATCATGAGCTACACATCGTTTTGCAATATCCAACAACAAAACAACGAACGGTCAGCGTAGCTTACCGCTTTTGCTGCGACAGCCGTCAACTACCTGGCAAATTTTGACGTACTGTATGTATGTTACAGTATAACACCGCAGCTGTCGGTTTGGTTATGCCGGTGGTGCAATTGGTGCCGAGGCTTAATATTTGTATGTGCATCGAATTTAACAGCCTCGCATCCCTGAAATATATCGCGATGACCCACTGCTGCCCATTACATGCCGCTGTTTCTTGTGGACAGAGAGAACACGGTACTGAACTGGCACGGCATCCACTGCTCTGGACATCGGCGACAACCTACTGCTGTACTACAGTAGCTGCCGAATACGATGTGGTAAGCAAGAGGGGCGTGGTGGTCTGTGAATGTGTAGGCCACGTTATGTGCCGGGATCATTGCTCAACTCTCTGTGGCACAGCGTTGGCCAAACTCGCCCGCCAGTTTTATGACGATCAAACAACAGCAGCGTGTGGTGCCCGGGTTCCATTTATGCCGCAATCTGCGATGCGTCGATATATTATTGTTGTAGGAGCACCCTGTGATCGTGCGCGAGGAGATATATATATATGCGATAGGATAGATGATGTATTCGTACATCAGTGGTTTTGGGCGCTGAGCCCCCTGTCCAGTGTCTGCGACTTTCGCTTTCTTGCAACGCAGCTTTGTAGTACGTACTGCTGCTGTACCTGACAAAGCCGGGGCACACACTTACGACGAAAACCACCAAACAAATTTGCGTTTTTTTTACGGTGCACCAACCGTTTCATCGCCGCATTCTGGTCACAACCGCTTCCAAAGCACTGTGTATACAGGCTTGCCGGAACCCCGACGAAATTAACGAGGTATGATACGTGTCATACAAGTAGTACCGTATGCCAGGCGACGCGCAGGATGACACACACACCCTTTAGCAAATTGCCGAGACGAGCTTCTCCGAGACTACTACGCGTACATACGAGTACAGTATTAACGGTATAGAGAGGCAACACACACCTAAAAAATGGCTCTGTTGGAAATATCTACAGTACGTCGTCGATATCTTCCCGCAAAGACTTATCGCTCGAAGTCTGCACACTCCCTTTTGGCGAGCCAACCGGCTTGGAAATTCGTCGGAGGGGATGTCGGGGTCATACGGGTATCATACCATACGAGTACTTGAACTATTAATAGAGCAGTATTCGTAAACGACGACAATACCTAGTACGTACTGCTGTAGTAGGTATAGGTTATCTGGTCCTCAAAAATCTACCCGGTACGTCAAGGGTACGTACGAGTTTTACCTGGCTTTTACTTCCGAAAAAGTGCAAGTTCATCGTGCAAGTGGATCTTGCCCCGGTACCTCTGGTATGCTGCGGGCTGACGCGAGCAAGAAATCAGTTTTCTACTGAACCGCACTCTACTGATGACGACGCAGGACGAGTTCGAATCCTGTGCCTGCACGCGTTTGTGTTGGACAGGTCACAGACGAACGAATGCGCAGACTCCGCACCAGTGCACCTGCTCGACGATGTATGTCGGTGTCGTCTTATTCACGTGCCTGCGTGTGACCTCATGCCGTTCAAAACGAAATATGAACGTCTGTGCATCTCATCATGTTGGGTTGAAAATTCACGTTCTGGTGTGGGTGCCAGGCTCTCGACCCAACCGCCGCATGAATATGTCCTGTGTCGTGGCTCACACCCGTGCAGCTGAATAAAGCATGCCTGAAAAAAATAAAAATAAAACGCAACGATCGCCGCGACAGATCCAGCATTCGTGTATCTTCCGCTTCAAAATGTCTCGCTTTAGTTCGAGGCAGTTGCAAAACGAACTACACTACAGTACAGTACTACCGGTCTGTACCGCTGCATCGTATACCATATCTACTCTACAATCTATACTTCTGTAGATACCAGGTATATCCCTGTTTTAAACTATGAAGGTCCTATCATACCATATCTAAACCTCGATGATCTACAGTATATCTCGACTGCACCAGACCCCTTTGTTTCCAAGTTGAACTTGATTTAACCGGATCTGTCAGAAACCCACCTACGTACGTATCTTGCCAAAACCGGCCCGAGCTCGAGCTTCCGCGGCGGGAGAAGGCCGGCTCCGCCCTGTGTAAACCCCCACAGTTGTTAAATGATGTACGAGTACATCCCAGGGGTGGGATGTACAACATTTGACTTGTTCGTGGCACTGTCCGCGACATGCCGCGATATGTGCCGCCGCATGTCGCGGCATGTCACGGCAGTCGTTCCGTTACACGCCGTGACATTCCGCCACAGTCCGCGACATACCACGACATACTGATGGGACTGTATTCTGCGCGGATGCATTCGAAATTCAAAGGAAGTGTTCGGGAGATGGATTACTGCTGCCCAGACAATGAACTGCCGCTACTGTAGTGTTGCTGCTGCCGTGCGGAGGTTGTACGCGATACGGCTCAAGTTAGCAGCTAAAGCAAACGCGAAAAAGTCCCCAGACCAACAGACCAACCTTCAATAAAAGGATCCACAGCAGCTCTCCCGAAGAAAAAACAATTGCGCCTTTGTTTTTGACGTAATTAAATACAATTATTATGAATACGTCAGCTGTGAGTTCAACCGATTGAATAGTAGATACTCAACTTTGCGAGCTGTGTAGAATGTTTGTTCTATGTGTTATTTCGTGTGGGGTTCGTGATGTACTAGGAACTGTGGTAGTTACTACTCGATTTTAGAATAAGCCGTTCGCGCGTGATATGTGTTTATTCCTCGCTAAAGATATAGTTCAGTGACTCCCCTGGATACTACCCGGGTCAGCAGGACAGTGTAACGAGGATATCCCATGATCATTCTGCGCACTGATGCTATATACCTCGAATAGAGGAGACAAGTATGATATTTCGCAAAGTAATCGTATACATCTACTGTATATCAAATAATGTGTTGTTAGACGAGGGTGGGGATGGGGGGACGAGGGACGGGGGACATAATTGTAGACCTTTTCATAACTGCACCTGCATTTTTAAGGATAAAACATACTCGGAAATATGGTGGAACCGTTACTTTTGACTCGATAGAGATCCCGCCAAACATGGTATCATGTTTTGTCAATATTTAATTGTTGTTGCGCTTAAGGTGAGGAAGGTCTTTCCCGCACAAATCCGAGGACTCGCAACAAAAAAAAATTCGAAAATACTCCGAGCGTGACACGCTGCATACACACGCGTGACACACGGCACACACCGCACATGCACGCACGTGACACATGGGGACACAGTGCCCGTGCAGTAGTGGTGGAATAATATTCGCGGGGGTAGGGTGGGGAAGGGGTTCTATGTGTATGGTCGTGTTTGTGTAATCATAGGTCCGCACGTCCTTATGACATTGTGGGTGGAGAGCAGGGTGGAGAGTGTAGTATTTGTTGTTTTATATAAACGTTTAAGTCTTGCTGTTGTTTCGTCGTTGATATGCTGTATTTGATTATTCTCAGTTTGCAAAACTGAGTCTCTGTTTCGGGAATCCAAATCTTGTCTGTCTGTCTGTCTGCTTCACTTGTTTTCTCCCCACAAGAGGCTCACCCCCTCGATTTTTTGATCCGAAATCCCTTTCTGACCCCCACCCCCGACCGCACAGACCCTCTCTACTCATCACATTACGGGCACCCTCGAAGTTTCAGCTTGTTTGGCGTGGCCTGGGTGATGTTGTGTTGATTTTGGCCAACCTTGTCGGGCTACCCTTCGCTACCCTCGGGTCTTCGCTCGACCTCCGGTCTTCTCGTAACGATTATTAGGTGCATTTGTACATTTTGTGACAATATAAATGTACCTTATATTGACGGCCGGAATGGCATAGTGTTCGGATTGCCCCACCCAGACAAGCGTTGAACTTGAAGGACCACACGCGCGATGAAACTCTACGGCCGGCTACTGCCTACTCGCGCCCTCGTTTCGCCACCTCTCCCCCTCGGCTCCTTTGGAGTGGTAGACAATCCCTGCCTCGCTCCACCCGTGTCTGCCTTCCTCTCCCGGCGTCCCTCTCTTCCTCTCCCAGCGTCTCGTTCTCTCCGCAGCTCCCCCACGTGAGCCAATACCACAGAGTTATTTTTCCCAATGCATCCCAATCTACCTACGAGTACAGTAGTGCGAGGCCACAGGCTACAACATATATATATTTCCAATGATACGTGGAAAAGACACGAGACCACACATAAATGGACATGAAAATATAGTACGTCATACACAACTGTTGATAACCCCTTTGAAGGGGCCCTATTCGTAATGTAATGCATTCGTGGAATCTATTTGTTTCTCCGGTGTAAAATATAGGGTTTTAAGGTGTGTGAGAACTTCGCTCCCGTTTTCATGGACCCTATTCCCTTTCAGCAGAGGCTTGAAAAAAACGAATACAAACCTTGACGGAAGTCTCCCCCGCAAAAAAGCGACGAACGTGAAGCACACGCGCGCGTTCCAACTCGACGACCGGCTGCTGCGCACTCGTGTCGCGTCCTCGTTATCCAACCTCTCCACCTCGGCTCCTTTGGAGTGACGGCCCATCCCTGCCCCGTCTCTCTCGTCCTCCCCCGGTGTCCCTCTCTCCGTCCTCTCTCAGCATCCGACCTCCTATGTACCTCCTCCCAAGCCACCCAAGTAACCCTTTAGTTTGCTTCTCTCGATTATTCGACACTATTAATGTTTGCCCGTTTGCGAGTCAGAAGTTTGTTACTTTGATGATATTGCTGTATGTAAATAGTAAATTTATACCCGCACGGATCCCCTCCATACACCACATTACGAGCGCCCTCAAAGTTTCTGCTCGTTTGGCGTGCCCTGGGTGATGTTGTGCTGACGGGCTACCATCGGCTACGTATCATCTCAGCTCTCTCGTCCTCTGCCAGCATGAGATGAGACATACTCTGTTAGCAGTTTGTTGCTCTGACGATACACGTTAATAGTTAATCGTTTTGCCTCCGGTGCTTGTTCGGCCGTCACGGTAAAATGGATGGTAAGTTAATTCCGCTTGATTTAAGTATTACGATGTTGAAACAATACACCGCGCAGGCTTTCAGCTCTTTTGGCTGACGGGCTACCCTTGGCTATCCTCTTCGCTCCCTCGTCCTCTCCCACCATATACCTGGTATACGTATGTACGTATCGTATAGTTGATGCGTCACCTGTTATTTTTTTTTACCTGGCACATGGTACCTGTTATATACCAGGTATATAAATACGTGTGGGTGTGCGTTCTTCACTCCTTTCTACCCGTCCACATCCAGGTACCAGTTATGTGGTCACAAAACTACGACACAGAGATGCTACGCTGCAGTGCAGAAAGCAGAGTAGACTATGCAATGCCATACTCGTATACGACAGATACCTGCGACCGAAGTATCCCAGTCAGCTTGCAAAGATGGGTTTCGACTACTACTGCTGTTGCTGTATGCGGAGAACAAATCTGCAGCTGCAGAATTCAGGGAGTGTGTGTCTTATGTCCTTCTGGGCGGTACTACAGCGTAAACAGAAGGAATAACAATTTGACGTATATATAGCGGTGATATCGCTTGGCACACAGGTGGGATTAATGTTAACAGTATGTTTTTGGTACCTTTATTATGGTTGATGCACCTGGTAGCAGGTAGCATATAGGTGTACATCATATACCTGGTATGATGCTACTCCTGTAGACTATATATACGTATACTGCGGTATGTACGTGCCTTGCATTCTTAATTATCGCGAGAAACATTCAGCACTTTCTTCCCTCGTCGACTTGCGTCGGATTTGCATTTGTTTTTTTTGTTTCATCCCATTTATTAACTTCGCCCTTCATTTCTCTCCTTCCTACTAAAATAGTCGTAACTCAGCCTCACTACGGTGCTTGCCTTGCATTTTTATCGCGAGAATAAATCATCACTTTCTTCCCTGGTCGACTTGCGTCGGATTCCGCCTACCCACGCCACGAAGGCGCTCTCAGCAATTAATTGGTTTCTTTTTCTTTTTTCAAACATATAGTAAAAACGGTGGGACCACACCCCCTGAATCTGGTCGGAGTCTGTTAACTCTCGTTATCGACCAATAATGCCGTTAGCACACCCCGCCGTTGTCACACCCTCTCGTTACCACACCCCCTGGCTGCAGGGCTCTCGTGCATGGTGTTTATCACCGGGGATGCCTTAGATAGCACACCCCCCCACAACAGCACACCCGGTGATAGTAAGTTTAAATGCCAAAATGTTATCACCGGGGTGTGCTTTCTTCCGTGTTATACGGTATAGTATGTTACAGCGTTTTGAAAAATGCATTAATCAAAAGACCCCCCCCCCCCGCGCAGACAAGGTTATTGTGGGCTGACGCTAATCGCTTAATGGTGTTCACATTAAACCTCCCTTTCTACCCGTCGACATCCAACACACCCAGTGTCCATGCCGATTCTTCATCCTCAAAAGGTACCAGTTCTGTGGTCACAAAATTACGACACAGATATACTGCGCTCAGTGCAGGACGCAGAGCAGACAATGCAATGCTAACCCCCAGAACTGGTACCTCTCTAGGATGAAGAATCAGAACGATACGCACCATATTTTGAATACATACCTACGAGTACCCCCAGGATCGAATCCCACCGTGGTGAGAGATTTTGTCTTTATTTGAAAAAATAAAAAGGAACCAATTGCTGAGAGCGCCTTTGTGGCGTGGGTAGGCGGAATCCGACGCAAGTCGACGAAGGAAGAAAGTGCTGAAATCTTCTCGCGATAAAAATGCAAGGCAAGAACCGTAGTGGGGGAGGAGGGAGAAGAGCCTACTTTGTGACCCCGGATCTGAGTTACGACTAGGAAGGAGAGAGAAAGGAAGGGCGAAGATAATAAATGGGATGGATAAAAAAAAAAAAAAAAAAAAAAAAAATTGTTATTGCCCTCGATGAAATGCAATCGAGCGCTGTTCTCAGTTTGGTTGTGCTTTTTTTGTGGGTGAAGAATCGGCACAGACACTGCTGACTGCTGGGTGTGCTGTCGACGGGTGCAAAGCACGGGTTTTCAGCGCAAACAATCTACTTGCGGGGGGGGGGAATCTTGTGAGTAATGTATTTTTCAGGTGTTTGAGACCAAACAAACGTTATCGTAACACTTTGTGGCCCTTTTTTCTTCCCGACTTTTATTTCGCCAACCAAAGATAAAGGCTGTGCAACAGCAGCGCCCATGGACAGAACAACATNCCCTCACGGGATCAATTGGCCAAAATCACATGGTGCCCGTTTCTGAGGGGTAGTGACAACCAGGCACACTTGTCGGCGCCTAACTATACACTTAGACGTGTCCAGATTATGTTTGGACGGCTCAGGTCCGGGTGTTATCGGGAGCAGGGTCAGGAGTCAGGGGTGTTAGAGGCAGAGGGTTCTGGCGGCAAGCATGTATGTGTGTTTTACTTGGTCTCAGGGGGTACCTGAAATACACCCTATACTACAGCAGCAGTCATATTACGAGTACAGTCAAAATACATCAGTCGTATCATATATACGTAGGTGGATGGTCGTATCACTCCGAAGACGTACGTACCCAGGTGCGTAAAATGGTTGAATAGAGTTTAAGTGAATTGTGAAAAAGCTTGGAAGAAAATGAAACAACGAAAGAGCGGTCGCAGACGCAGTGGAGAGCGAGGCACACTGTAGGCAAGTGGTTTAAGCGAAATATATAACCAAAAACGGTTGAAAGCCAAGCATAATAGACATTTACAGTAGTTGTACCCGGGACGCTATCTCTCAAAAATGGGTACCATTGTTTTTTGGCCAATCGCGTGGCTCGCTGGGCGTGTTTTTCACTTGATTCCAGGCTGTACCCGTTTTTGAGTGAAAACCGACCGGGTATACCCGTTGTTGGATACTGCCTAAAAATATTATCATTGTAGTATGCCAGAGCAGGGACGGTATATAGCGGACAAGAACAAATACCAGTACGTATCTTGGGGCAGATGGGCAGGTACTGTAGGTGCAAGAAGTTGTTCCACTATGAAAAATTTCCTATCCAGTCGCCGGCATCTGTGCGGAGCCCTTGTAACGGCCCAACAAAAGTACAAAACCAAAAACGGGGGAAGCACAGTAGTCCCCACCCACAGACATGACAGGACTCAACCGCGTATCAACCCACCCACCAAAGCATCCATCCACCCACCTAACCACCAACCCACCTAAACACCACGCGCTATAACAGTACAGCAGTACAGTAGTGCGTAGGTCAGGAGCATGGGGCTGCTGTATCGTACTGGCGGGTAAAGATAATACAACGCAAATTAGGGACATCGCAGACACGACAGCACTCAACCACGTACCAACCCACCCACGCACCCACCCAAACACCCACCCACCCACGAACTCACCCACTCACCATGTGCTGCATGAGTACAGCAGTACGTAAGTGAGGATCAAACTTTCGATCGATCGCACAACAACAGGAGTAACAACAACAGAACAGCAGTATGCAGGAATCACCCCGTACTTATTGTGTAAGTCTTACAGCAGGAAGCAGCAGCAACACTGCCGTAATACGTCGTAATGCTGTAGAGTATGTACACCTGTTGAGTGCGCACGTTTGTGCGTTTGTGCGTATGCTGACACAACATCCCTGAACCAACACACGTACAGGTACATGCTGTCGCTTTCGATCTATCGGACAACAGTAATAATAAGAGCATCAACACCAGTATGCACCAGGAAACACCACTTCTTGTGTATCCACTACTTGCAGCAGGAAGCAGCAGCAACACTGGTGTAATACGTCGTAATGCTGTAGAGTACGCGCACCTGGCGTGTGCGCACATGTGTGCTTATGTATGCTGGTACAACAACCCTGAAACAACACACGTATATACATGATACATGCTGTCGCTTTGGTGCGTGCTCATGAGTTCATACACATCCAGCGTAAGAAAGAAGCAGCAGCACTCTGTAATAGTACCATTTCGAGTATCATCATACTGCGCCTGCTAGCTGTTGTATCATGCCTGGTACGCCGCAATACAGCAGAGCGAGAGCAAGAAGCAGCACCACTCGGTAGATTGACACCCCTACGAGCATGACACTGCTGCTGCTGTGGTTGCACCTGACGACGTAAATGACGCATGATACGCACCAGGTTACCAGGTACCCTACATTTACCATTATTCCCGGAAATGTTACCACCGTTTGGATTTGAAACAAACTACGAAACATTTCTTACATTTTCGGACAAATTGGTGCGGTAACAAACTCGATGCGGTGATCCTCCCTGCGTTATCGGCAAATTTAATTTTTTCCTATCGGACGAATCGTGTGTACGGAATGACAGCTTGATGGTGTATTCACGATCATATGATACGAAAGAGTGCAACCGTTTCGACAGACGTATGATGCACCAGCACACGAGCCCCACGTCCTGTGTGTAGACGTAAGACACAACACAGCAGCAAGCAGAAGCAGCGTAGGATCACGAGTACTGCTGCTGTTTTCGCTGCTGTTTCACGACCTGGCACGTACGAAGAGTATGCATGATACGTACCTGGTATACTTCAACACGTACGTGCTTGTTGTATTTCGAAAGGTGTACAGTCTACGAGTACAGCAGCACAGTGTGTGCGAACGGAAACCAGTGTTGCGCGGGGAGATAAACACGTACCAGGTATGTATCCACGCAGACCTGGCGATGTAGCAGTATGCCATGAAACATACATACATCAGGCCACACTGCTGCACAGTGACCGACAATATGCCCCAACGCTGTCACGCTGTGCTGCTGTTGTATGAACGCATGTTCGAAGATTACGGTCGACGTGTCGTCCGATCGATGCCCTCCTTGTTGTGGCGTGCGCGTGTGCTCTTCTGCATGTGCCCTCTTCGAAACCCATCAAAGGCTGAAGGGATCGTGATTGTCCGTCATGTATAGGGCTACGAACAGGCTACAGGGTGTGGCAAAGGCGGGGCTTTTTTCACAGATAGAAGCGGGTTTCACGTTGCCCTGGTACGGCTCGCCCGAGTGGGACGGGGTACCCCGCAAAGACCGACTCTATTTTTTCGGCTTCGCGAGCGCCCCGCGCGGGCCACGGGCCACGGTCGAGGGCGAGGCCCCGGAGGGCACGCTCCCGTCGGCCCCCCGCGCGGTCGCGCCCGGCGCGGCGAGCTCGGCCGCGAGGGGCGAGAGCGAAAACGCGCCGCTGACAAAAACAGGGCCTCACGCAAGAAACCGTGACTTGTAATCGCTCCCGCGGGAAAAATACTTGAGCGTCCGCCACGCGAGCCACAGAGCTCGGATCGAGCCCAAACCCCGACCAATGTGTCCGGCCGGGCCTCCCGTGTCGGGGTACTTAGCGTTTTGCCGAAAAGCGCTCGCGCGGAGAGAAAAGTTGCGAAAAGTGCGAACATTTCACAAACATAACTATACATATATACCTGGTATGATGCTACTCCTGTAGACTATATATACGTATACTGCGGTATGTACGTGCCTTGCATTCTTATCGCGAGAAACATTCAGCACTTTCTTCCCTCGTCGACTTGCGTGGGATTCGCATTTGATTTTTTTGTTTCATCCCATTTATTATCTCCGCCCTTCATTTCTCTCCTTCCTACTAAAATAGTCGTAACTCAGCCTCACTACAGTACGGTGCTTGCCTTGCATTTTTATCGCGAGAATAAATCATCACTTTCTTCCCTGGTTGACTTGCGTCGGATTCCGCCTACCCACGCCACGAAGGCGCTCTCAGCAATTAATTGGTTTCTTTTTATTTTTTCAAATATACAGTAAAAACGGTGGGACCACACCCCCTGAATCTGGTCGGAGTCTGTTAACTCTCGTTATCGACCAATAATGCCGTTAGCACACCCCGTCGTTGTCACACCCTCTCGTTACCACACCCCCTGGCTGCAGGGCTCTCGTGCATGGTGTTTATCACCGGGGATGCCTTAGATAGCACACCCCTCCACAACAGCACACCCGGTGATAATAAGTTTAAATGCCAAAATGTTATCACCGGGGTGTGCTTTCTTCCGTGTTATACGGCATATTATGTTACAGCGTTTTGAAAAATGTATTAATCAAAAGACCCCCCCCCCCCGCGCAGACAAGGTTATTGTGAGCTGACGCTAATCGCTTAATGGTGTTCACATTAAACCTCCCTTTCTACCCGTCGACATCCAGCACACCCAGTGTCCATGCCGATTCTTCATCCTCAAAAGGTACCTGTTCTGTGGTCACAAAATTACGACACAGATATACTGCGCTCAGTGCAGGACGCAGAGCAGACAATGCAATGCTAACCCCCAGAACTGGTACCTCTCTAGGATGAAGAATCAGAACGATACGCACCATATTTTGAATACATACCTACGAGTACCATGTTGTTTTGTCCATGGGCGCTGCTGTTGCACAGCCTTTATCTTTGGTTGGCGAAATAAAAGTCGGGAAGAAAAAAGGGCCACAAAGTGTTACCATAACGTTTGTTTGGTCTCAAACACCTGAAAAATACATTACTCACAAGATTCCCCCCCCCCGCAAGTAGATTGTTTGCGCTGAAAACCCGTGATTTCCACCCGTCGACAGCACACCCAGTCAGCAGTGTCTGTGGCGATTCTTCACCCACAAAAAAAACACAACCAAACTGAGAACAGCGCTCGATTGCATTTCATCGAGGGCAATAACAATGTATTATTTACGAAGTAGAAAGTCCTTTTTCGGGGAATTAGCTGCTGTTTTTATATATTTAGTATTTAGCTGCTGTTGTGATGCGTAATGAAAGAAAATTGTTATAAATACGTCAGCTGTGAGTTCAACCGATTGAATAGTTGATACTCAACTTTCCGAGCTGCGTAGAATGTTTGTTCCATGTGCTATTTGTACTGTAGTGTTCGTTCATCCTCCAGCACATACAACACAGACCAACGAATAAGAAATAACCCACAGCTAAATACGACCAAAACGGCTGACCTCTTTAGAAAGGGCAGCGGCCAAAAACAGGTACACCTGGTCCGTTCGGGGCCAAAAACACGTGCATACTAAAATCAAGTTTAAAACGCACCCCACGAACCTGCCGTTCCTTGCAACGCAAAGTAGTTGTTTTTGCACCCGAATGGCGAGCGCCAGCCCCCTCTTCAACAGTCTTGTAGTTTGAGTACTGATAGTACTGTAATTGTGTACCAGGTATAGGCCTAGTGTGTTTATTTGGGTGAATGTTCTTATATATCTGCTACCCACGTTCGAGTATAAATGTGAGTGAATGCTTTTAGTTGCGAACTGTTGTGATTGCAACGATTATACGAAGGGCACGAGCGAGTATCTGGAATCAAAATCAGTAACAACTAACTGCTGTTATGGCTGGGACACAATTTTGCCAAGGCCCTTTTGTCAAGTAGCGTAATCAGACAGGTACCACCGTAGTATTGATAGTAGTAGGTGGAAGATACCTCATACTTACATGCAGGCCGTTTACCAGGAACCGCTTCGCGGCGGCCACACAACGCTCCGGCGTCGAACGATAGAACAAGACCACTTTTATTTCAGGACTGCCGTCGGTGGCCAGGAGCTACTGCTGTAGCTCTTATCCGTATGAAGAACTAGCTATAAACTCGATTGGGCCGATCGGTGTTACTTGCCACTTGAATTGCCCGGTGGCTACCCCCTTCTTTTTTCGGTCGCTTTCAAGTTTTTGTTCATGTTCTTCGCGCTCGCCCGGTGGCTACGTATGTGAGTAGCTGCTATTAATAGTACGAGGAACGAACGCCTGCTACTGTATTCTCCCTTCTCAGCTTGCGACACCCCTGGTATCCCAAGTCAACCACAATCCCGAAGGGGAGCCTTCTATCTCGTATTATTTCGGCGGAGGTGTGCAGGCAGATATGTGTGTCGCTCGAGTGGCGTGTGGTGCGAGGTGCGAAGGGGGGAAGGGGTCTCCGCGTACGTTGGCATTTGTATAGGGGGCATAGGGTGGAACTATGAAGGGCCTCTGATTGGCTTAAAAACGACAAAAAAGGTGAAAGTCAAGCAGAGTAGACAAATACAGGTATACCTGGGTTTTAAAGAGGCAAAACAGGTACAACGAGTTTTGGACCAATGGCAGGGCACGTGGAGTGCGTTTTTGACTTGATTTTAAGTATGTACCTGTTTTTGGCCGCAAACGAACCAGGTATACCTGTTTTTGGCCGCTGCCCTTTTAGAAATGTTAAGAAAACTGGGTTCAGACATGTGCTCAGCGGCGAGCGCTAAATCCTACATACCAGGTATACAATGGCCCATGCTCAAACTCGTTCAAGGATCGTGTCACAGTAAGGTTCTAAGGCTTACGAGGTACTCAGGTTGGTCGTGTCCTGTTGGCGGGCCCATACGGTAGACGCATTTACTCGAACAAAAGTACCGCGTCCTGAAGAAAGTAGCTCGAAGCGTGACTGCCGTGACACACGGGGAGGGCCGAGGGCCGAGGTGGCCAGGTGTCCAGGCGACCACGTACGAGTTGCGAGGTGGCAAGTCGATCACATCGACAAGCAACGCAATATTGCATAGGGATCCGTGTAACATGGTTGGGCGGAGGAAGGGGCAATGCCACCGCGATTCGACATCACTTCTTGCCTTTCGGTGGGGGGGGGTTGGGAGTCCATAACTGGAAAGCCCACACTTATACTACGCTCGTCACGATATGAACTACATTACATGTTCAGCTTGAAGATTTGGTTTCGACAACGCACTCAAGAAATCGCACCCACGGTGACAAACATCGAACAAGGGCCCAACATACCGCCACTACCCACAACGGATGACGCGTTTCGTGTAATCTTATCCAACGGTTGGACTGGACCCCCTCTCTATCGAGATCCCGAAAAGAAAGAGGGCAAACAACAGGCGGTTATACTTGGGTTATATCGAACTTTTCGAACACAAGACAGGACGTATATACAATCCGTAAAACATGGACAAACCCCGCACCTTGCGCGACATTTGGCGTTCCGAACGTTCCTTACCACGCGCATACCTTGCTCACTTTCCACTCGGATCTCGAAAGAGTCGGATCTCGAGAGGGGGGGACCCCCCGTCCACGTGCCGTACATACCCAAGTGCAACATATTCTCCAATCATACAGCTAAATACTTACAGAACACATTTCTTGTCAGAGCAGCCGGAATTTCACGCAAGCACGCGTTTTGTTGGCTACGCTCATGCGATCATGCTGGCGCATCAAGGAGGCGGGAACAGGCGTTGCTAAAGCGCAAATGCCATTCCGCAGGCAACTGAGTAGTCTTCAGGGTTGCCACGTATAGGAAGGCCCGTTTGTTTATGTTCACGGTGTCACCACCGACCATGGTATTATCCCCCTAAAGCACGCGTCCGTGTAATCATGTACAGTAATAACAGTGACCCATCTCGTAGAGTTTTGTTTTGGGTGGAGGTTTGACTTCCACGCGAACAAAACACTTCCGTGGTGGCGCTCTTTCAACCCCAGGGTTTCGGTTATAGCTGGAATCTACAATCTACCAGTTCGATACGCAGGTACTGTAGTTGGATCACATGTTGACTCCCAAAAGCGTAATTGCTGCCGCATACGGTAGGGCTCATGTAAAGGATTCAAATGAACAATGGTAATTCGCTCGAGCTACTGTAGTTATCACCGTCTACATAGATGAAAGATAACCGACTATGCGCCCAAAGCGGCGAATCTTTCACCATATGCGAGAATCGGACCAATCCGGAGTTTGTGCCATCTCTTGCGCGAACTACAGTAGCCCTCGCACGTTCCACATACCAAACTCGTACACGACATTTGTCGTGGATGGCAGCTTCCTCGCGACATACCGCGCCACCTTAAAGTCTAAGTACGCGGTCGATCGATCGATGACGAGATTGTCCGAGCAATTTAGTGCCGTAGTAACACCTCTCTTTTTGGGTGAGGCTACATCAACCAGGGCATAACATGCGTGCATACATCGATAGCGACTGCATGTATAAACTTTAACATAGACTCACCAGGTACTACTGTAGATAGCACGTAACCCTAATAACAACTCATACGCGTCAACTATTTGCCCGTCTAATTTCACGGCATGTCATTTTGAAGAGATACACAGACAGGTGCCCCACGATTCATCAACTGTTTACGTTTTGTATTGTTCTGTGCACGTCGCTATGTCGCTTTGACGCGACCAAGTAAAGCCAACACCGCCATCTACGTGACGCAGGGTGGATTGGTGCCAAGCGTTTGACGGCCTTCCGCTCATTCGTGTGCTGGCTTTCTCGTCCATCGCAGGAAACCCACCTATGTCATCGAGGAGCACAAATCGCAGGCGAAGCTGGTCTGGGCAGGCTTGCTGACAGCACTCTTGGGATGTGAGGACTACATCAATATATGTATAGGCCTTGCTCTCGAATTTGCGAGTTTCGCGGAAGCGAGTCTCATTGAGACGTGTGTTGTACATGCCAGGGATCGAAACAAGCTGACGACCTTGTCACCCCTTCATACTTCTAGGCCCGCGCCACGCGTGGATGGCAACTACTGCCCAGAAAATCCTCCAATCTATACTTACCCTTCAATTTCCACCCATGCCTCACATCAAAACTTGAAATTTAACTGTGGACACCAAATCTACTGCTTGTAGGTGCACGCACTTGGCGTGAGGCTTCGTACATAGCGTTATGCTGCAAATGGAACGTAACATGAACAACAGAAGAAGAAATTGGAAACGTAGTGTGAGACCAAAACTACGTCGCAGGGGCAGAAGAAATCCCAAACCCGAACGTCTGACGACAGCTTCCAACATGTTTTTATAACTGGTACTACCCCTGTATATACCAGGTACAATATACGGAATTGTATATTACATAATGAAGCGTGGCCCATGTACCTGGTGCCTGCTCCGTGTCATTCGAAAAAAATCGGTCGTTGCTGTCAGGTGAACATAGCACGATTTTTTACTATTCATGTAAAAGGTACAACTTGCGTTAGATAATAAGGATACTCTCGTTGGCATTATAATCGACATCTAGGTATAGATCATTATACCATCTTCTATATATCTGTGCAGCGCTTGTTCCCTGCACACCACCCACAAATATAAGAAGGAACACTAAGGTAGAATGTAGCGATTCAAACATGGAAGGCGCTATCAATCGGACCTGTGTAATTCGCAAATTAACACCAAAAACGCAGTCCTAACCGACGTTTCATCGGTCAAATCTGAAAGGGTGACATTCATATAGACAATTTTCCGAGTACAGTACTCGTTAACTTCTACGAAGCATCGACGCAATTGGTTATGTACTGCCTATTCTCTTAACCTGGTACTCGGCATGCCTGCCTCCTTTCCTGTTAATTGTTTGCATGCAGTCACGGTTTACCAGAGCGCGAAGATGGGCTTAAAGCGCCTCGACCCCGACACGAGCTTCAAGGTGTCGGTGAGCTACGTCTGCAGCGTTGATCGGTTGACCCTTTTTACGGCTTCAATATTTAGAGCATGCCAGAACAAGTTGCTTCCACTTTCTCTAATATTGCCCACGGTTGTAATGAGACTAAGCCCACTCGAAATTCGCTCTAAAACATACGCCATGGTCACCAGCAACCAAACGTATCGCGGGCTACTCAAGGAGACTCACACACCCAACGGCTATGTGCCGGACGTTTTCATGAATGTATTTGCCAAGACACTGCTTCTTTAATAACGCATGCCCACCTTCTGAGACCCTGACATCACCTCATACCGTGTCGAAGCAGACGCTACTGGAGGCATGCCGCATACCGAAAGCCGAAATGCGTCGGATTTTCGGAACAGCGAGACACAAGCATTCACCACGGTAATTCGAGTAGGTCTGAACAGCAAATCAAAGTTCTGGGGGTTTTTACTGTTCTGGCTATGGTCAACGGGATAAAATCACGAAACAAGCACGCATCAGAAAACTTGCGTATACCGTGGCCGGGCATTGGTTTAGTCGCGTTTAAGTCTATCTCGTCCAGCGAGCATGGTACAGCTAAGCCCCGAACCGCTTCTTCCTTTTTTCGAACCGTCAATGTTACCTATTCAAAAAGTGGTCTGGCCAAGTATTTCCTGTGCTTGGGTTAAAAGTAAAACAAACTTAGTTTTATCTATGGATACAGTACTGCAACTGTACAATGCAGTGCGAAACATGTATTTGTGAATGCGGTGTTAGTTCGCTCGGACGTACCATATATACCTCTTAGTACGAGCAGCGATCTCCAAACCAATCGAAAGTGTGAAGAGCGGAAGGTCACCAGCACATTGGCTGCGAGGTTGGGACGTGATTCGTGCCGTGTGCCGCGCGTGGCGTGTGCTGGAAGTGATTGGTTCTGCGGGAGTGGACAATACTATCACGCGGAGTTTCTTCGCGAGGCCCCACGAATTATAATGTTGTATACCAGGTGTCTGTTTATTTTCGAATTCATATTTTTGTTTTCTCGTCTTATGGAAGATTTACGCATATCTTTGCAGACGGCCCGGTTCACCATACGTTTGGTTTGGATGCTGCTGTGCAGGGACTTGTTTGGGATATTTGCATCGATCCATGTTTGACCGCGGGAATGTACCGTGCGCCGTGTTCCACGCGTGCATGTACCGCGTGCATAATGTTGATATGTGTTTATGGTTTAAAAGCAACAGCCAGCCAAGTATAGGTCTTGAATTTGGGGACCTCGGTTTGTGTCCCGGGGAGCGCTTCTACTCTCGTGTTTTTTATCGTTTACCTTTTCTGATTCATTGCATTTTTGCGTTGTCAATCTGGGTGTGCTTGGCCAATATTAATAGTGTAGTTATAGGGCCTTCTTGTATGTTTCCGTCGCTTTAGAGCAAACATACATGCAAAGGGTGTGGTGGGCAGTGCTTATGGTCGCTAAAACAAGAGCAACATATACCATCTTACATGTCCCGTGGTAAAAACAAACCAACGAACGAAAACTTTGCTTTTTCGGTGTGTGCAAAGACTACGAACCAAAATCGTTTGCTCTGGGTAAATAGCACACAAACTCTCGGCATCCCCGATCCCCGGACGTTTGGTATTGTCTATGCATCTCCGCGCCACTCAGTAGTTTTTCTGCCACTTAGCCCTAGTGCATAGTAATATGAAAGGCAAACGATGGTTGGGCTTACTATAACAGCAGTACCCCATGGAGCCATTCTCCAACGTGGCGAATACATAGATTCATATGCTGTATATTGCTTGCGGTTGGACCCGAACAGGTTCGTAGTATGTTTTGCACCACGTAATTTGCTCAGGTTCCTGGTACCGTTTACGGCACGCCATTTGCTCATGCAGATGCTGAAAAGTTTCAGCGTTCTTGCCACTCCCCTACAGGCACATGGGAGAGGGACATTCAAGTGCGTATATCCTGCGCGTGTATCGCACATCCCCTTTTACGTCGTACTTCGCACACACAATATACCCCAGTCCCCCAAGCTGCCTGTTTTAACTGATGCTGTCACCATGATTTGGATTCTACGATTTCCCCCTTCTGAAATCCTAAGGGGGAAATTAGACGATACGGCCACTCTGACCTCCGACAAAACGTATAAACACAACTTGCCTCACGAGTATACGTGTTTTGTGCTGGTGAGCCCAAGACAAATAATTTATTGTCCTCGTCAGCCGTTCCTATTCCTCGACTAGGTAGTATGGCCAGCATGTCCTCGGGCAGAGCTACGCCAAATGTTTTTCCTCCCTACTGCTGTAGTAATAGGTCTAGCCCGACGTGAGCATCAATACTTAGTACTACAAAGCTTCGTATGCGTGCCGGCATCGACGATGCACATGCGGGCCGACATCAAGGCTTCGCATTCGTGTCCGACGCACATCATGTGAACCCCGCAAGGGGACAACGGAGTGGTATATATGTGACGGTTAGGGTCAGACGTATCTATCGTAGATCTCAGAACACGTACGCATGGACGGATACATCAACAAAGTCAAGCACCAAAGATCCGGCCAGACCGGATCTGAGGGCGTTAGAGGTTCGCTGAACGTTGACCTCTCCCCTTAAGTTGACTCGATGTTCCTCCACCCTTAACGCCCGATTGGGGTGAGGCTCGATGAGCCCCCCACGGTGCCGGAACTATAATAGACCCGCCGTGTAGCACGGCGGTAGCATCTCCTTGCTACTTGAGAAGAAAGAACTCTGCTCGGTTACGTCGACCTCTGTAGATATATTTCGAGTGATAATGTAGCATATACCTTTGTAGAAAACAATATCCAAGGCACTGTAACATTGTTTATCTACGGAGCCGAGATTGGCTGCGTGCTTCGAAGGACTCGAAGCTATGCCAACTGTTGGAGGTCGAGACAAACACGCCAGAGGGAAGCGGGACTATTGTTTGCAAGGCTTATGGCGGTATTTTGACGGGACGGGAACGACGGTAACGGTGGTACGGGACGGAAAAACCGTCCTCAAACTGGTCCCGGCGTCCCGTCCCGTCCACAAACTCTCCAACCGTTGTCACTTACCGTCCCCTCCCGTCATCACACTCTGCCCCGTTGTACGTTTTACCGTCCCGTTCCGTCAATGAACTAACTCCCGTAGGGAATTACAGTCCCGTCTCGTCGAGATACTGTCATTTTCCGTCCCGTCCCGTCCCGTCATCCAAGCCTGCACCGTTGTCGTTACCGTCCCGTCCCGCCGACGAAACTTACTCCGTCCCGTCCAAAATCCCCCCCTGCCCGTTGTCTCTTCCCGTCCATTCTCACCACGACTTTACGAATTTACGGCGTTTAGTTTTTCACACTGAAAATTCACTTTATATATATTTTTCACAGCAGTCTGGTATGTACATTAAATTGAAGTTATACTACGATAACATGAAAAAATGAAAATACTTCGTCATATAAATTGTACCAGGTATTAGTTGCTTATTTTTTTTGCAGTTAATATGATACAACAGTGGCAACACCCACCCGCCCACCAGCCACCCGCTCGCGCCCACACACCAGACCACCACACAGCACAGCAACGGCACCAGTAGAACCGCCGTGGCCTGCAGCGCGCCATGGGCACGTATTTCACGAGCACGGCTAAGCAACCAGCACAGCCACCAGCATCACCACCGCCTCCACCGCCGCCGCCGCCCGCACCATCACCAACCACCACAGCCACGACAGCCACCAGCACCACAGCACAAGCACAGCCATCAGAACTACGAGTTGGCACGGCAATCATTACTAATTGATTTTGCCGTGCCGGTGTAATTTTTCATGGGGATATGAATTTCAAGATTTATTTATATATATACGTGCGATTCGTCCAAGTATGTTTTTGAGTTTTCCTCTGGACCAAAAACTGTTTTGATCCAAGGATCCAATGCCGCACTACTATGCTACTACTGCTACTACTACTACTACTACTACTACTACTACTACTACTACTACTATTGCTACTACTACTACTGCTAGTACTACTACTACAGTACTACTAATACTAATGCTACATTGCATTCTTGCGTATCGTGTACAACTCACATGTGGGACGGAAAAAAATGGCCCCATGGTACGTCCGTCCCGTCCCGTTTTGAAACATAACATTTGCCGTCCCGTCCCGTCGTGGAAGAAACAACCCGCTGAAGTTTACCGTTCCGTCCCGTCGTGAAAACCCACCCATTTGAAATTTACCGTCCCGTCCCGTTGAGAAATTGTACACCCACTATCCCGTCCCGTCCCGTCTCGACAACCTGTTCGGTCGTCATTTTACCATCCCGTCTTTGTTTGTTTTTCAGCTATACCAGTCAAAACAGTCCCGCCCCGTCTCGTCTCGATTATCAGCCACTGTGGTAAGTCTTGATGGTTTGCCTCCTATTGATAGGATTGTTTGTTCTGTGTTGTATTATATGAAGCACATCTTCATGGCTAAAAATCCCCTTCGGTATTTAAAAAAAAAGTACTTGAGTGTTGAAAAACATATTGTTTTCGCTTTTTTTACAGCAGCAACACTATTTCTGGTATGATAACACAATATCAGTACTCCTTACGGAAAACGGCATAGCTCCAGTTCTAATGCTCAGACCTTCGACCGACCAACGTGTAGCTTGTTCGGTATATTCTCTAGGAGGTATTGGGGCTCTTGGATTTGCAAGGGAGGGCAAGCATTGCTGTGTTTGCATCACGAAACGAAAGTGCTCCGCAGCAAGATTTTGATCGTTTCGGAGCTCCTGTTTGATATATTCACTCTGTGGTGGCCACGTAGGACGCTACGGACGGTCGAACTAGAGGCTCAGGTACGTTCACCTACTAGTGCTCGGCGTCCTCGTCTAAAATCTGAGTTAAAATAGTACCAGCAGCCGGAGAAACTGCTACTTTTCAAATTCGTCTTGGGTACCAGGGGTATGGTGAGTCGTTTTCGAGTAAGAGGCACTGTTCGTGGTGAACAAGGCGTCTGATCGATATGCGTCCTGAGACACAATTGTTGACCATGATCTAGACTCTCTGAAACTACTCATTGGTCCAAAGTCTGAGCAGTCTAATTGGAGAAATGCCTTTTTCCGTAGGGAGTCACGAAAATGTGGAAATTGTACCAGAAATAGTATTGCAACTGAAAAAACAAACGGATTTGTTTCTCATTTGCTCACATATGTTTTGTCCGAAGGGGCCCCTTAAAGGTCGAATAGTTCATCAAACATATCCCCCGTACTCGTGTCGGGGGCCGAACTCAAGAAAAAACCTTAATTGTTTCGAGGCCAACTACTACTACTACTTACAAAGAAATGCGCAGTGGCATGGGTTGCTTGTGCTGCGAGTATAGTGTTTGCGGATAAGTGGTTTTATAATGTTGCTGACCGAGAGTCTTACATGTCTGGCATGCACCACGCTCCACCTGTTGCTGTATCATGTCGACAACTGCTGGGAGCACAGAGGCTTGTGAAGTGTACCTGGAGCATGACGCCGACGCGCGGCGGTAGATTGCTCCAGCGGGCCGTCGGCGGGCCGCCGCTAAGGCAACGTTTCGCGCTGATTTAGTGTCGTGAAGGATGTGTCGTTTCAAATGACTACTCGTGCTTGTGCGACCTTGCTTGTCGAAACCGCGGCATGATGAAAGCTACAGTAGTAACCATCTGAGAACGGTACTTTTTTTTTTGTGGGTTCTGCCGATGGCTGTACTGAAAGAACCAAGGCGACAATTCACACGCCGGTTGTGTCCAACAATGCCCTGAGTGAAAATGAAAATTCGCGTTCGCGTCGATTTTTATATTTTTCAGTTTTGCTTTAGTTATAGCCTTGAAAGGCTATTTTTGGTAAGGATTTCAAATGGTCAATTTTCAATATATTTATTTTCGGCTGGCTCAGGAAACCACATTCTAGACCCGATATTGAAAATGTGTTCCCGGAGGATTGTGGTGACAAGCTATACGATCATCATACAAGTTGTATTGTAGTAAAATATCCATTTTTGATGGCGCTGAAAATTTTTCCGTTTTCGGTTTTTTTCCTTACTGACAGTAAGGAATTAACCCCAAAACGGAAAATTTTTCAGCGCCATCAAAAATGGATATTTTACTACAATACAACTTGTATGATGATCGTATAGCTAATCACCACAATCCTCCGGGAACACATTTTCAATATCGGGTCTATAATATGGTTTCCTGAGCCAGCCGAAATTAAATATATTGAAAATTGGCCATTTGCAATCCTTACCAAAAATAGCCTTTCAAGGCTATAACTAAAGCAAAACTGAAAAATATAAAAATCGACGCGAACGCGAATTTTCATTTTCACTCAGGGCATTGTTGGACACAACCGGCGTGTGAATTGTCGCCTTGGTTCTTTCAGTACAGCCATCGGCAGAACCCACAAAAAAAAAGTAACGTTCTCAGATGGTTACTACTGTAGTGTATCATTTATTTTAGATCTCTGAAATCGGGCGGTGCGGAGTGTACCGTGATAACGCGCTCAGTCAAAAACGCAGCAGCAGGACATACATGGCGAGAAGAATAGCTGGCCCAGCACTAAACAATGTCAAGATTACGCTAATTGCTGCTCAGATGTTGCTTCTGCTATTTATTGCTGTTATCCCTGCCGCTACTGATGCCGCTAGCCGGGGCTCGCTGCCTCAAAATATTGCTACTCTGTTCGTTATCGTAGGGATAGCACCGTCGGCAGCACCGCTACATTATTATTTTCTCTTCGACAAAAAAGGTGGTTTGCTGTGCCCCTGTCTAGTACGGTGCCAAGGGTTTGTGAAGTCGGTAGTATTTTTTTCTCCGCAAACTCAGCACCATAATGTTGTGACGGGAGTTACCTTTGTTTAACGGACGATACATATACTCAATAGTACCCTTTTTTGCTAACACTCCACGTACAGTACTAGTGGAGCAGCTCAATGGCCAATGCTTCACATCGAAAGCGTGTAGATGTCAACTATGGTGATTTTAGCACTCAAATACACGATATACATACATGTAGAATGATCCATGTGATTGTCGCTCAGCTGTTTGAAAGCCGATTTTGTAGTACGTTTTGAGCCGAAACCGGCCTGACTTGACATGGGGTCCACTTCTCGGTGCGCTGTTTGCTGGAGGTGCCTCACCTTGCTCTCCTGCCAGTGTCGGTCTCGTTTGGCTTTCATCGAGTCCCGGGGGTGAGTGCTCAGATCGTGTTTTTGACGAAAAACCAATCAAGTGTCTAGTCGTGCATGCGACCAGATATAGAAATGCACCAATCCATGTGACATTGTATTAGATGCCGAGTGGCTCAACGTACTTGTACAGCCTGTCGAGTTCCAATCAAGTGTTTCAGGGGTTCGAGTGCACTTTCCCTCTGCGAACCCTTTTGTTTTGCAGGTGTTGTTTTGTTTACCCAAGTTGTTTGCTTCATGTATTTGCTGCGTTGTAAATAAGTATAAAGCAAAACAAAACGACAGCTGTGCGGGATACCTCGATGCACCCAGCTGCTATATGTTGTCGACAGCTGACAGCAAGGATGTTTTTCACGTGGTATGCTGTATAATAGTGTTAAGTAGGTATACGAACGCATAAGTTCTTCCATTGTAGTGGTGATGTTGCTGCTGCTGTGTTGCACGAAGAGGGGTCAACACGTGAAAACCGCTAAGGAACGAGATGTGAGCAATAATGTCTGATCTTGTTTTAGTCCAACTACGCGCTACTTCGTGGTGAACTCTGTGCCATACATATCGATTTAATCGATTTACACAGTATTCCTGATCGTATATAGTGCATGACCACTGAGTCATAACCTACACTGAAACGCGTAGAAAGTTGTCTGCTGCACTTCAAACCCGCCCCCTCAATTGAATGCTACAATAACAGAGCTACGGGAAAAGTACTTAAACTTGCAGAAACAAAAAAGGCCGGTGGGTGTGTATCCAGACAAAAATAGCAATGACCTACTGTATATATCAGTACGTGTGAATACTCTTTTGTCCAGCAATCAACATTGGATAGTTGAAGAGACATCTGATAAAACTGAGACGCGTGTCCACTGTGGAGTATAGACGTGCGTACGTACTCATATGAACCTACAGAGTAGATTAGTACCTGGTGTAAGCAAAGTCAAAGAAGAGAACAAATCGTGGTGTAAATACCAGCGATGTATACCCTAGAACAGAAGCCATAACCCGTATGATGGGTGTTCAACTCGGCCCCTGAATAGATCACTAGAGCAACATGGAATCCAAGTAGAAACTAATGACATTCGTCCAGTACGACAGCGAAAAGTGCACTGTTCAGTTGTGTACATGTATGTACGTACGTACTCGAAATTTATCTACAAGTAACGATAGTACGGCAATAGACTACGTTGGGCGTAATCGTATCGCAAAATAGACTCGTGGTGCTGTGGTGATGACCAGCGAGCTATATCCTAGCAAATAAGACGTAAGAAAGTGTCTACTGCACTTGTGCTACGCCCCCCCCCCCCAATGGATCCTAGGACAAGAAATAATACAGGTATGTGTCCAGCTTTACTGAGATGTGTGAGTACAAATCAGCATGGTGAGTGTGTATTTAGTATACGTACTCAAAGAAAAGCTGTGGAACGCTAAAGAACAACTGATAACAAGGAAAATGTGTATCCGTGACGGCATACAGCAGTGCGCATCATGCTTGATCTTATATAAAACGTACCACGATGTGAAAATACTTACGTACAGCAAAGCCAACAGAGGAAACGTATAAAAGGATACATCCCCCACGAAAACCAACAAAAAGAAGAGACGCAAGGAATGCGTATGATGATGACGATCTTCGTTCTTCGTGCTGGTGTTGGGTAGATATGCTGTAGTTGAACACAGACGTGGTGCTGCTGCTGATGATCTTCTTCTGTAGACGGCCTTTCTTAAATAGAACTTGAAGAAGCATAGCAGACCAAGATGTACGAGTGGATGATGGCTTTGATATGATGTTGATGATGGCGATGGAAACCTGAAGAGGTGGTGAAGACCTGTCCTCACTGTTGTCCGTAGTGTTGTGCTGGGCCGTGTTGCTCGAAGTGTGCGAGTGCCGGTTGTTGTTGAAGCGGTTGGGCCGCGTTTTGTGCGGTGTAATAGAAAACTTTCCAGGAACGCAACAATACAATGTTGGAACTCCCTATTTGCTGAGAAACGAGCAAAATCTCGCACCAGAGCAGTGTTTGCTTTTAGCCTAAGATGTCGCCAAATACGTAGCTGGTCCCTAACATGCTGGAGACGGTGATGGCCAGCTGCTTGATGAACGCTTCGGTGGTGTTGCTGTGGAGCTGAACCCTCGTAAGAACATAGACGGCCGTGTTGTCGCCTCCAATTCTGGAAGAAAGACTTGAAAAGCAAAATTTGAATGAATTGCTGCAGGGTAGACCGTCGATGCTTCCAGAAGTCGAAGTAGTGATGTTACAGCTTTCTCGTACAGTAGCAGTAGTAGTCGAAGTAGATGTAGATCCTGGTGACATAAACTGAAGAAGCTGTGAAGATGAAGCGCTGAGGATACCTCCAGTAGATCAACGATGATGATGATGGCGAAGTTCAGCAGTTTTCGCAGGTAGCAGATGAAGAATTTGAAGTCCCCTATGATGCTGGAGGTGCTAGCCCCTTGTAAAGCAAGAGGTGTTGCTTCTGTGCCAAGCTGATAGTAGCAGATATACCGACACAAGTGATCTCCCGTGGCAGGCTGAGTAGCCGAATCATCAACGGCCTGGCTGCGTGATGCAACGCTTGTTGGCCTTCTTCCCTATATAGGGCGAGGATTAGTTTTCCTTCCGAGTCTTAAGTCGTGCTTCCGCATAAAAGCGTGTAAAGCCGTTGCTGGAAAAGGATGCGTACGTAGATGTAGGCAGGAGGATATCCCCCCGATGCTACGCTGAGTAGCAGATTCGTCAACAACATGGCTGAATATTTCAGCACGTGTAGGTCTTCTCGTCGATACTTGCACGAGGACAAATCTATGTGTACGTACTTCGTGCATACTAGCTTGATGAAACTGTTTTGAATACTACCTCGCACGTTTTTTATTAGCGTGAAACCGGCTCGACACAAAATTTGTTTGTGATGGCGGAGAAACAGAGGTATTGTAACGTTTCTTCATGCTTTACAGCGTGGAAGTAGCGTGGAGCTAGCTTCGCGTGTGATGAGCAGAAATGGCTTCGTGACTTGTTTCGCGCTTACAGCTTCGAAGTATAATGGTATTGAAAACAATTATTTGCGCGCGTTTTTACAAAAATAGTCGGTGGCTTATTTTTGCACTAAACGGCGTGAAAACAATGTTGAACGTACGAGTACGAGTTTCCCGCAGACGAGCGTGAAACCGGACTCATTACTCGTACGTGCTACCCGCATAAAAGCGTGACAGCAGTCTCCTTACCTGCCTCGCGCGTAGAAGCGTCAAAGCAGTACTCCTTGTAGTCACCCTACCCAACGAGCTTGATGAAAATCGATGAAGAAAGTCGATGTCGATGCAGTCGGGTAGATGATGATCTTCTGAGTTTTGGAGCAAAACTCGAATTCCTACGCAATGGAAAACTTGAAATTTCTTCGAAAGTAGAACGTGACGAGCTCTACGGGAGACGTCGTTCCGTGGTGCCAGCCGGTGCGTAGACCAAAGTCGAGGCTCATAATCTGAAAGAATGACGCGTGTGTCGAGGCTCTGTCTCTGTGGATAGAGATGGCAGAGGTGGCACCGAAGTGTCTGCAGAGATCACTTGTTAAGAAGAACAAAAGTCATGGTTTGAAAAGGCGCTTATTTGGCCATATTGGAAAGAAGATTGATCTGAGAGATCAATGGAAAAGGAAGAAGAGAAGAGAAGAAGAGAGAAGAGGAGAAGAATAGAGTGATCGAGGTGGGCGATGCCTGCACCTGATAATCTCGGTACAATGCCCATGCTACGGGCAGTTACATTCTACCGTAGTGTGTACCGTTCCCTGCAATATTCTCTACAACGTTATAGTAACGCTCTAGCAACGTTCTCAGCATCGTTCCTGATGAAGATACTTCGGGCATACAGCAGAGCGCACTACGAGTAAGACGGACTCGTAATCTATCCGCATATTGCAATTACCCGAATATCTAGACTAAGATACTCATATACTCCTATCAGTGCGTAGTGACTGCACATCACAATAGATACGTATGGATCTCAACGTCCATATGCTAACAATATATATGTGCTACGCGGCTGTTGTCTGTTGTAGTCAACTGACACCAATGCTGTCTTATCACGTTGCATCCTGCCGTGTGCTTCATGCGGTAGGCATACCTTACACATGTGCATACTGATATAGGAGTGCTCTTGTCGCTGCTGTTGTACGAACAAGTGCCAGAGCGCAGGAAACAGCGGCACCCTAAAGTAGGCACAAGCTCGGAAACGACAAAGGAACCAGATTAGAGCGATACGTTATGGAAATATTCGAAACGTTTGAGTCGGCTTTTCGCATCACGTCATGATCATCTCTTCTGATCTCTCCGTTAGAAGTTGTTTTTTAATTGCCGGATGGCCACATTTGTTACTGGTTCCAGTGGTGTAGTGCTCTTCAAACAAACATGATGTGTATTATAAAATGATGTGTATTATACGTACGAATAATCGTCGGCAGTATATATTGTAGGATTTACGGGATCGATTTTTATATATCCTCGATGAGTACGGGCATGCGCGGAGCCAAGGCGGGTGTCAACCCGCCGCGGCGAAACCCCCATTGTACACTATACCCGAATATTATGTGTTTCGCGGTCGCTCCGAGTGAGCTGCTTAACCAATTCCCTGTTGCATCGCCCGCCGCTTTCCTGCCTTTTGCTCTCGTTACTTGCATCGCCAGGACGAACTTTTTCAGTTTCCATTCGTGCAGGTGTGCTTCTGGCCAGGTTTCGGGTGTGACCAGGATATTGATGCATCAGACTGCATCGCGACTGTGAATCCCACTATCACCGGCCCATGCGGCGAGGTCTTGGTCTTGTCGGATACATCGGAGGTGAGTTCATTAACAATTATCGACTTGTTTTGAGTGATTTCGTGTTCGTTGTGCAAAAACTTCCCCCTCCGGTAAAGGGGGTTCACCTTACTACTGTAAGTCATTGCAATGTTTATTCAGGAAAGTAAATGGAAGCGTTTTGCACTATTCTTTCATTTGACATCTGACGGTGTGCAGCTTTTATTTCAATCAAAACGTTTTACTATCGAAGTTGAGGAGGTACACGTGGAATCTACGATGAAATGGAGGTATCGTAGAACGACGTACATTAGATAGAGGGTTCTCTTAGCGGCATCTCCGCATTGGGTGTGCGGTGCGCCGCTCATGAGATAAGTTGAGCATCCTGCAGGAGAGTTAAGTGTTGTTATAAAAGTCGTTAAGGGTTGCGTATATATTCGAAGACGTTATTTGGTATGGGATTTCTCTTCGTGCGGGAGGAGACCTCGAGCACTCCGTTCTCTCTCTCTCTCTTTATCTCTTTATCTCGGTTTGTCCTCTAATGCGACGATCTTAACGCATGCAATCTGATTGTAGGGCAGTCAGGGCATCCAAACCTCCAAACTACGAACCGTCGCTGTTGAAACCATCCAAACGAACACCCTCCCTGTCTCTTGACGGCAGTAACGAGATCGAAGGGGCATTCAAGACATGCTATTAATAGGACCTAAGAAAAGCCAAAGACCGTCCTGTAGCGTGCAACCCGGCCACCGGGCCACCCTGTATATCCCATGCACACCAAACCATTGCAGTTGCATTTTCTTAGTTTCGGCACAACCGTTTATGGGGGTTAAATACGACTTAATACTGATCATACGGCCGTAGGTTGCAGCCTTGCGTGACGCCGAAAATATTAGCAGCATTGTGCAAAAGGATGGGAGTCAGACGAAATGCCAAGAGTTGAGCGTGCTCTACACACGTGGTGGGTAGAATTGTGGTGAAGAGGATGAAAGCCAGACGTACTGCCATGAGTTGAGAGCGCTTCAACGCAGTTCGCACGGATGATTACAATAGTTAATGCTGTACTCTTAACGAATTTGATGCTGCACGTACTACTGTTGTACTCATATGTGGTTACTCGTATCTTGGTAACAAACCTGACAAATTGGCCGCAAGCTGTACAGCTCTACACATCTTGTCTAGCTACCATGCGAGCCTGCATACCTTCGACACAGACAAACAACGGCAAGAGCAAGCACCAGCAGTAACTGAGGTGTGTATATTTTATACTGGTCATACGTATCCAACCTGCATACTTATATTACTGATACATATATACGTATCTTCGATACACATCCGACGCACGTATGCATCTACGTGCCTCCTCCGCGAGATAACTAAATACTACAGTACCACAAAACGATACAAGAAATCTTGCTTCCATCCCCGTTTGCAAACGCCAATTTATTTTTTTGTTGAAACCCTCAACAGTGTGCGGTGATGCGATGATGCGATGCATAGCGCAGACCGATGAAAAGGTGCGACCACAGCTGCTGCTGTACAAATAATGCAAATCCGCGGCAGCGTTGAAACTACATGCGTAGCTTCATCTCGGTCGGTGCTCCACATATCGCACGTGCTGCTGTAGACTACCATACGGTATTTTACGGACAGGACGAGCTCAATCATCTCTCTCTCATTAGAGATTTTGATAGGTGGCAGTTCTCGACGAGGCCTGGGCGACATGTGTTCTCGGGGCGTTCCAATGACTTCCCAAATCCGAGGACGCGGCCTCCCGTGCAGTCCTACACAATGGCGATGCTGGCCGAGTAGCTGACTCCCCCCATGGGTCGGATTTTGGAGAACACGTACCGGAAATAAACACGCGAGTATAAGCCCTGTCGGTAGGTTCTGCACCCAAACGCTCACAGGACACAATGTTTCGGAGCTCTCGTCGTATATCTCGACGCCAAGGCCTCGCGCAGGCGCTACGGCGCTGAGCGAGCGGATCCGTGAAGCCAGCCGTTGCAGGCGAGGCGGGGGCACGCCTCAGTAAATAAATAGCGCAGAAAGGTGGTCAGAGGCGGGAGAGATCTGCAGACCCAACGATGGCCAGGTTCGGCTGATAACTATTAATATGATAGCAAAACCTTTGTTTGGCTCCAGGAACTGAGGTTTTATGCCAAAAACACGCGTTTTACTCGGCGGGACAGTAAACAGAAACTGGTAGGCTCCTCAGAACTCTCCCGACACCCCACCGTTTTCCGGCAGCTTACTCAACTAGTTTTTGGTCTCCCTAGGGTCGTATGTTGTTCCATTGTGCATGTTGCCA
Source organism: Saccharina japonica (assembly GCA_008828725.1). Classification (NCBI taxonomy): domain Eukaryota; class Phaeophyceae; order Laminariales; family Laminariaceae; genus Saccharina; species Saccharina japonica. The sequence continues at coordinate 1,261,287 of MEHQ01000174.1, forward strand.
GTTCCTCGGACGTGATGATTTATTTTTACCAAAAAACAGCAAAACTCCATGATTTTTTGCCTCGGTTCTGACGAAGAAGGCCCCTCGCTGCGAACGAATCGTTTACGCTAAAACTCAAACTGGGACCCTAGAAAATTGAGAAGTGCTCCAAAAAGCACTTGGAATTATACCGGGTCGATCTTGAGCAGAGTGTCGGTGTTGTTTTACTGTCCAACCGCGTAAAACGGGTATATTAGCTCGAACATCAGTTGACGGAGCCCAAATAGTAAGCATCCCCGTATGCGTTGGCCTAAACTTCTACGCAAGACCACCCCCCAAAACCTCTGCAAATTAATCTACCTCAAGATCCCCATTTTCGGGGTATCTAGCGGTATTAATACCGTCGCGACAGACAACCTGAGAGCAAGCATTCAACCATAAAACAGCTCGCCAGCGATTGGGGCCGCGAACTAATTTCGTAAGTGTTTTGGAGTTTTAGCGCAAGAGGTCGAGGAGCGAGGGGAGGCGGAAAAAAGCGCACGTACTGGTTGTGGAAATATACGAGTCGCTTGGATTGGCAGCAGGACGGGTGGCAAGATCAATTGAACTTAATGTTGTGGAATATGCATACCTCGCTGTCGAACGTGTCGCTTGCTGGAACGCGTGGCTGTGCCATGAGTCGTGGAGGAAGAGCAGTACATAAAATACACCACCAAATACCAAATCCACACACACAATTATGCCAGTATCGGTCGTCAAAGACCCTGCCATATAAACCACACTGGAGTGAGCCGTACCTTGCCGTCACGTTCCACCCTCACTAATATATATACAAGGCTTTCCTTCGGAGTGGCCGTCTCTATACACAAATAAAATAAAATTAGTCAGATTTGGGCTATGCCGCCATTTGCAGTTAAATGCTTCAATTGGAGTAATAGGTTAAGGGTGACTAAACATCTTGTATATTTGTGTAGGAAAAGGTAAAGTAGTGTTTTATCTACAGTACGAGTACTAACCATATCAGGATAAAGTAGATGACGCAATACTACGGATTGGACGTTTGTGTTAGATATGAGTAGGTGGCGCCAGAATGTGGTTTGAACCCGGTGTGTAAGGTGTAGGTAGGCGGCGCCATAGTCACACGGTTCTGGACGCCTCCTTGTTCGCAGTAGTCGCTGAGGCGGCTCGCCACAACTTTGAGGAGCACCTTGCCGGCATGCTCCACGAGAGAGGTGCCGCGATAAATACCTCACTCCGCCCTGTCTTTCTTCGTGCACAGTACCGTAATCGTCGCGTCCTTCCACCGCTGCGGCATGCCCCCCCCCCTCCATACAGCGACGACGGTATCGTAGAAGTTACGCAGGATGTTCGACGGTCAGGATCATCATGAGCTGAACCAGAAGCCTATCGGGTCCAACAACCTTGCGGTTCGCCATCGCCCGGATCGCTTCCTCCACGTCGTACCTTAAAAAGACGTCGCCCTGCGGTATGCACCGCGGCCATACCTTGAGTTGTCCACGATGGTCGGGTCGAGGGTCGCCTACTTGGTATTTCGCAGTTCATGAAACCACCTTACCCAGCGCTCCCGGGTATGGCCAACTTCATGCAGCAATCTACCGTCATCGTCCTCGATGTAGTGCAAAACAAACGGCCCTTCTCCTTTTCTTCCATATCCAACTCCTTGAGGGGCTTGTAGAAGCTCAACTGATCTCAATATCGGATACGCCCTTGTCGACTGTTATGATCTTCAATGAATCTCTGAACGTCTTCCGCCCTCGCGCGCTTGACCTGCTTGGGGGCAATTTTCAAAGATCTCTTACGGTTTATATCGTCCGGAGTGGCACGTTGTCGCGTCCTCGCGTCTTCCCTCTCCTGCCATCGACTATGACACGTCGTCTTTTCTTCTGCAGTCGCGCACCAACTCATCGGTGTTTGCTTGTGTCTAGTAGGCGGCCCTAGTTGGCTGAAGTCATCAACAAGGTCTCTGCTAGCGCCGCTACCTGGTCGTCGACAGTACCAGTACCAGGTGTAGTTGTTGTATCGGGCGGTAGGGGGTTACGTTTTGACGTTATGTCCCTATTGAGGCCCACCCGGAGACCCGGGCTTGCCATCATTCCTTGTGGATCAATTGCTCGCCGCCCCTACTTTGCTCGCATACGCCGATTTAACGCAAACCGGCCCAAGCGATGAACCACGAATTGTGATCTGATTGATGCCGCTCCTCTGGTGGTCCTCTCACCGTGATGGTGCGGACGAGGGGCTGATCAGCTTCTCGTGTAAGGATATAATCGAGTCGGTACTAGCGATTCCCTTTGTTTGCGGATAGACACGTGTATGACACTCTATGGGTGGGCGTGACGAAAAAGGTGTTTAGGAGCGCAAGCTTGTTGCTTGTTGCGTGAAGTAGAAGTCTCTATCCCGTTACCTTTCAATTCGTCACGTCCTTATGGACAAAGTACCATACTGTCCGCACGTCCGCTATGCCGTGTGCCGGTATGGGCATTCAAATCCATCAGTACGAGGACGCTGTCACCGCCGGGGACCCCAGCTATCGCCTCGTCCTTTGACTCTTAAAAGTAGTATGTGTCGGGGATTGATGCACTTTGGTGGGAGCATATCCGACGATGAATTACACACCATTTGGTTTTCCCAAGAGTTGAACGCGAAACTTCGTCAATCTGGCGCAGATTCACTCCACAGCGAGACCGCCCTTGTCTAACTACTCCCGCTACAATATACCCTCTTGCACCAAGTCCAAATATGTATGTCCCTTTACTCTTGTATAACCTGCAGCAATAAACGTACTGTACCCACCACATTGAGGATCTTGGAGACCCATGACATCACAGCCTAGCCCCTCGCATACCTTGAGAAGGACATCGCTATGGCCGATGCCGTTTATGCCGTTGAAGGCAAGCCTGCGAACGTTGAGCGTGCCAACGACGATTCCTCCAGCCCTGGACCTAGCCGTCACACCTGAGCGTAGTTTCCGAGCTTCCAGCGGATCCCTCCTAGGCCTCCTCCTGTTTATCCGAGCTGCGCATTTTTTCTCCTCCGTCCTACACCTTTCCCAAGCACACGAAAATGAAGCGACGCAAACCACATACCGGAACGGAAACGTTTCACACTCAATTCGAATAATGTTGGGAACGAGATACGAACACAGGATGCGAAGATTTAGTATCCCCCCTTGTCCAAGTCTCGATTTATTGTCGAAGGTCAATTTCTTACTTTTTTTCCGTCGTTGATCAAACTCGTTTGTGAAATATTTAGAGTGGATCCTAGTGTTGAGCTCTCATTATTATGAAACCAATTTGATCGTGATTCGTGTTATTCTGGGCCTACCTTTTTTTCATAATGTTTCCTACCTGCGGGCGCCCACTGTTTGGATTATGTTACTGTTTCGTTAGGTTCGTACTTGAATGCTACTACGTGCTTATATGATCCCACGTTTAGCGAAATAGAGAGGCAGAAAGAGATGGAAAGGCAGAGAAGAAGGGAGATAGAAAGGTAACCGAGGTGGACAGATCGACTCATCTCTGTGTCAGCTAGCCTCCGTCGTGGGTGTGCACGCTGGTGATGCTGCTATGTTGCTGCCCATTTTATATGTCGGCATCGCTCGTACTGTTGTGCTCCTACAGTAGAAACTGCAAGCAGGGTTTTGTACCTGCATAGCGCATACTACGGGGGGTGTATGATACGGTGATATATTCCCCATATATGGGCGGCCTAGTCGGTCCTCTTAGAGGTGTTGGGAGTCGTCCATGCTTGGCGAGGAAACTTCGCGAGCATGGAACTGTGGATGGCTTTGGCAATAGTCGTAGAGGCTGGAAGGGTAAAACGTCACACTAACCTAATCGCCCTCAAGATCCCCACCTTAAAAAGTATTACCAGTCCCTGTATAGCGGGGAGTCCTCACATAGTGTCTTCAACATAATCGCCCTGACGATCTACAGTAAGCAAACATCGCCGTCGAGACCCCCGCACAAGTCACCCTCAAGATCTCCGCTTCATATTTATTGAGCGGTATTGCTTTAGTGACGGCACAAAACCTACGAGTTTGTTTTTCAGCGCGAGAGGTCGAGAAGTGAAGGGGGAAAGGGAGGAAACTTGTTGTACTGGTGGTGGAATTGCATGTGTCGTCGTTTGGGTCAGCAGCAAGAAGAGCGACCAGTTCGATGGACAGGAAGGAAAGCAGACAAATACTACGTATCCGGCCACACAGGCCGAATAGTATTCTAGAACACCTTCTTTGTAGGACTACCATTAAAGAGAGTATGGTCTGAAGTCTGAATGCTCTCGTACGTTCAAACCAGCTGTAAGTAGCGGTGCCTCACACACGGAGAATCAGATGGTACAGCGTAGCGTACTTGAAGATGAAGCGAGGCAGGACACAAACAGGAGCCGAACTACTGTACAGAGGTACACATACACATAACTTATAATTATTCGGGGATCTTCACAAGCAAACACCAATCCACCTTGTTCATAGTCTTACTTGCTACTCGTATTCGTAGGTGTGAATATACTCAATGCAGTGACCGAATAACAAGTACACCCAACAATCATGACGATACTGTACGATTGTAATGTTATGTAAGCGCCCTCTCCGCTGCCCCGCTGTTCCATCATGCATATGTATTAGACCCCCGAATGCGTGGCGTTCGATCTGGAAAGCGTGGATCTGGAGGAATTTAAAGACGGGTGTCCTGACAGCGTTCAACCGAAGCCATCCATTGGTATATCGGTGAGTAAACGAACCGTATACTGGCAGGAAACGTCTGCCTCACATCTTGCTTATTTTTGACTCTAGGTTTTGTGTAGATGTGAGCTTTCAGTCACTAGGTTTAGGACACTGCTGACCACCGGTGTACGTAGCACTAAGAAAAAGGTGGATATTCTCTACCGCCCATCCCCGGGTTTCCGCGCGACTCTCAGTTTTAAAGTCTGGTCGGAATATAAATATCCACCGTGCTTTAGACATGCTGCGTTTTCGCCTTTGGCTGGTTATTGCCCAGGAGAGAGCGGGTGGTGACCTAAAGTGCTTCGTCACAGGAGCGTATGGAAAACTTCATATTGACCTTTGGTAGGTTTTTAACACAGGCCTTACATCTCGACTTTGAAGTGATTCAGTGGTCTACAAGAATGGAATGTTGGTGTACGCAATATGAAACAACGATCACCTGCCAAATGAACGTTTAGTATTCACTTGTGGATAGGAGCAGCTCCTCGCAAGAAACAACAGCCCCCGAGGGACGCTCATAATCGGACGCGTAAGGCCGTCGGTGGCGCCAGGCAGCAGCAAGTCGTAGGCACCCCGCAACGACGCACGACTAACGAGGTGTTTTCTTCGAGTCGGCGTTGCAAGCCAGCCGCACACAAAGCCCTCTAACTCGCGGAAATGTTTCATTTCATGCGCTGGGTCCTATTGCACTACGATGGCTACGTCACGGATACATTTGTTTTCACTAAACGGGTGCTTTTCACCAGGCTCGTAGTTTGAACTACTGTAATACGAGCCCGAAACCGAAAAAAAGTGCGAAAGCTAAATTGACGTTCCCATGACAGGTAGAACATTATTGGGCCCATATAAGACATAAAACATATGAATTATTGTACATTTGCAGCGCCATGTATATGACATTTCGAAATACAGATCTTGTTCGTATATCCTATATTCCATTTCCAAGCCGTGTATTTGTGTTCGTGCGTGGGCGGCCAGTAAGGTGCCTGGGATCAGGGTAATCAGCTGGATTCCGGCGTCTTCTGTTGGGGGGCGTTTTTATTTCTGCGCCTTGTGGATCGGAGCATTTTCTAAACGGGAAATGCAACCTGCGGGGTCAAAGTACCAAGGGGAAGCAGGGTGGCAAGCGGGGCTTTATTGAGTTCCCGCGTTTTATTCTGGGAAGTGTTCCCGGAACGTTGTGATACCTACCCAGTGAAGGAATCTACTGTAGGGACGGAGAGTTTATTGTATTTCTGGGTCATGGCGCGTAGATACGCGCATATACTGGAAATGTCTTGAAGAAGAGATGTATATCAACATATTCCAATTTGGACAAAACCTTGAACGTGTTGAAGAAAGCACGCAGCAAGTATGAACCAACCATATTTATGGACAGTGAGACTTGGTTCGAAACGCGTTTCCATGTGATCCGGGGGCGGGGGGGTGTCGTCATGTTTCAGACGTTTGGAGCGGTGGAATCAGGATGTCGTGTTTAGATGATTGATATGTGTGCATCATAAAGTGCTTTTTTGTCGTCAGAGCATTATTAGCAAATTTTTGGTACTGGCGCTGGTTATACCCTGCTCCTTCATATCCGTTTGTGGTGGGCACTCCACGTGGACATTGCCGAATGACGAATAATAGTAATACCCGGTTCGTTCTCTATACGGACACGATTCCATTAAGCAGTACCTTCACATAATCTACGGAGGTATGATTAACGTAGGGATATGTTAAGGGAGTTTGGTATTGGGGAACGGCAGCAGTCTATTGGGTGGAGATATTGAGGTGGTATGGTATTGGGGTTCCAATCACCCCGGTGGGAACTTGCCTGCTACGGTGGTGGTTGGTTCTGGGTTGATTCCGATGGGATACACGCAACAACATGCTGTAGTTATTTTTCAACCATGGGATCTCTGCGCTTCTACTTCGCCTGATCCCATCCCCATGCACTGATGTTACGGCCTTCCCGATCCAGCCGACCCCGTGCACGAGGCGTTTCAATATTTAGGATCGACTGGTTGATGATAGTTATTGTTTAAAGGCTCAAATGGGGAGACTGATGAGTCTGGCTGGAACCAGTATCGCAGAAAATCATTTAAAGTATGGGGTTTCACCCGAGACATCGAAACATATTTGTGTGGTGTTGATACATATTTCACCTCAACATCTGGACATCTGTACGCAGAATCGTTGGCAGATAACTCTCGACGTCGGCGTCCGATAAATGTTTTCAGTTTTACAAAGCAATGTACAGTATGACGTCAGCATTTTGTCTCTGCCACAACGTATCAAATGCAGATGACGTGGGGTACAAGCTTGGACGCTGGTGGCGAGAGTGAATACCGGTGAGTCGAGAGTTCTCTGGGAATAAAACATTTGTCATGGATAGATGGTTTACGGGCAGAACGCAACCGCCCCTTGCCCACCGGTGAAGTAAACGCGTTCGGGAATCCGTCAATTATAGCCGTAACGTAATATCGTCCTGATGATGCTTCGAACGCACACCGATCATCGCTGTCTACCTCAATGTTGGTTTTTATTATTAGTACTGTAGAATATTTTATGTTAATACCGGTATCATATTGCCCGCTGTTTTGTTTTGTCGGCAAACAGGTCGAGCGTTCCTGTGCTTCTGGGAAGGCCCGACGCGGGCCAGCAGTTAACGTATGTGCCCTACACCAACCTCGTACTTTCGGAGGAGGAAGACGAATCTGAGGCCAGGGTCGCCCTAACGCTTATGGTGAGGTCCACGAAAGAGTTGCCGAATAATATATTATCGATACTTCCCTCTCTGCTTGCTTGATGTTGTGCTAGTACAAGCAAATATATACCAGTATGTGGCAAGCTTGTATCTTGCTGTTTGCACTTACTCTCACCGCAATATCGTTTCCCCCCCTGTCTGCTACGCACAACTGATGGTGCGAAGACGATCGGCAAGAACGTCAGGAAGACACTATCAGGCAGCGATGAAACCAGCTACCCGGCGTTGACACTTGCTACGACCGACCACGTCTTCGCGGCCCAATCTGTGAGTGCTCCGCATCGTTTGTATGTCCGCGAAATGTGATGTGTTTTAGTTACCACCAGCACTGTTTGTGCGGGTATATATTTCTAAGTATAAAGTGGCCTTTGTTTTTCAATGCGGTTATTACTTTGTTTTCCTGGCTGGGGGTCGTTTCCTGCCGCCCTCGGCGGTGGGGCATGTTATGTACACCACGGCGCAAGTATGGGTCTCGGCCGGGCTCTGTGCCTCATGATGCGGGCGTTATAAACATCAAGATCTGGCAGGTAATTGCGGGATCTTATTCCGCCGAGCCAGGGCCGAGCACGACAATGGAAACCCACACGAAACACATTCACAGCGGGTGTTCGCACTGTCTCTGCAGCGAAATACCAGCCCTTGGCGCCTGGCCACCTCGCACCTCGAACGTCGTCGCTTGACCACCTGGCCGCCTTGCACATCGGCCCTTCTCTCGTGCCTTGTTTTTCGTGCCACGGTGCTTTCTGTGTCTACATATGTACGCGTACGAGTATCTACGTGCAAAAAGAAACATATAATTAAACAGCGGTGCAATAGGTTTTGCGTCGGGAATACTCCTGTCGATCCATGTATTGAAAATTCATCTGTTGATCTCTGAACTCTCCTGTTCGGGGTTTAGCTACCACGTTGAGCCAGTCTCGGCATCACTCAACAACAGTGGCAGCAGCACCTCATCCAGGCACCAGGCGCTCAACCCCCAAACAGGTTATTTGGGTTTGAAAAGCCTCCGCCGACAGTACAATTCCAAAGCAGCAGCGGTACAACAGTAGCAGCAGCGGTATGCAACAGCGGCGGTCCTCGTGTGTTACTACTGTATACATAATATAGTTGCCATTGTTCTGTGTTCCCCTTTTTCAATTTGCGACACCCCCGGAATTTCAAGCCAGCGTCCCGAAGGGCAAACTTGTACTATACAGGGTATATTGTATACTTAAAATAAACGATAGTATCTACTGTACAAGCCGTTTGCCTACCTGATGGGTTTATGCTGGCGTCAATGCTTCACCCTAGGAAATACCGGACGTTTTTGCATTGGCACCGCGCTGTTTTGGTACAGGTCTTTATTGAACCAGGGTATGGTGTTCTTTCATGCAGATGTTGCGTCGAGGATACTGCATCCCGACGCGACGCATTGTATTTGCACTAAATCCCAAATGAACGTAGCTGGGGTTAGGTTTGGGCGTGTTGATTTACCTAATGGTTGATATGAGTTGGACCGGTCATGACTGCAGCCATGACCGCTCATGACCGTTCACGACCGTGGCCATGAGCGGCCACAGGACCGGTCATGACCGCTCATGACAGCGGACATTGCCAGATACTGAATCTTCATAAGGTAGTTATTTGCGCACTCTGATTGGCTAAAGGGTATGCTGCAAGCACCTCAATCAATCTACAGTAGACAACTTACAAGCCACAGCATCCCGAGCCGGCCGAATCAACCTTGAGGTTTTCAAGCACAGCCTCCACGCCCGACGAATCAATCAAACTAAAGCCTTACTATTAATAAGCACAGCATCGCAGCACTGAGCGCTGGCATATGGTTCAGGTTAGGGTTCGGGTCAGGCGGTCGGAGTTAGGCGCCGGGCACAAACCGCCCGTCAACATCCACTATCAACAGGTGTTCATCACCGTGGCCGTGAGCGGCGGTCACGACCGCGGTCAGGACAAATCCATCTAGTGTGAATCACCCCAATGACCAGACATGAATCCTGTTTTGAAGGTGGTATGCGTCAGTCAGCGATGAGACCACTGATCAAGTGCCCTTCGCATTGTACCCGAACGCTTCAATAGGTGCATCTGAGTTCACTGTGGCCGGCATGAATTTGTTGCGCCTGTTGGGCTGTTTCGACCACCTTTCACAAACTCTTAATACGTCAAACGGTGCTCCCCGCCCCCCCCCGCCTGAAGGATATCACTGGCGGTCCGGTGACTACTAGTGCCGGAGGAGAGCTATCGCTAGGCTACTTATCTCTTACGCTAACCCTTGGCTCGTTCGCCTCGACGGAGCTTTCCGACATCAATCCGACGGACTCGACGAAAATCCTCGGCTTAATCTCGAGTATTGGTGGCTTCTGGGGTGAGTGCACGGGTTGATCAGACCCAGCAAAGTTTCCTGTGGATGATATTGCCGTGAGATACGTTGGTGGTGAGTGCTACCAATTATCCAGGTATTCAACTGACATCCTCGCCCTACGCTGTGTGTTCCGCCTCCTCGCCTGTTAGGGCTCTTGCTCACGGCCTGGAGTTTAATATTCATTGCCACAGTCCAACACAAACCCGAAGAAAAAGCTCGCAACTTCAAAAAGGATATCGAGAAGGGGAAAAGCTTCATGGTTAGGATGAAGTCTTCGCGCACCGGGGGTGCGGGCTCCGACGCAGACGGCGGCGGCGAGGAACAACCCAACTGGGACATCGCGCATGGCGGTCCCCTTCGTGCTACCGGCAACACTAACGGCGTCAGGGTATCGGAGAATGAAACCACGGCGTAAAGGACGCGTGCGAAGAGCAGGTGAGACTCTAGCCTGCTGCTATGAGTGCCTGAAGACATTGTGAGTCGGGTGAGTTGCCGTCCTATTAACAACGCGTCTCACGCGATCCATGGTAGACAGTCTCTTGGGTATGGCAATGCGCTGTATATGGTTGGACGCGTACCATGTGGCACGGGACTTACAACGGCCATTCGTCATTGTTAGTCTTGTTACGGTTGCAAGACTACAGACATAAGAGGTTATAATCATGAGCACACCGGGCATACACTGTATCACACGAACTCGAATTCTTACGCTTTTGATGCGATAACGTGCTACGCAGCGCGAGGTGTACGGACCCAGCCCGGTGTTGGATGCTGGGCTTGTTGCGTCAAGGCATGGATGGGAGTCAATTATGCACAAATGAAACCAGCCGCAGAGTTGGGCTTGCTGTGCTATATAGTGTACCAGGTATTTCTTAACGTTCCTGGTACATAGAGTGGCTAGCGACGGGCAATCGTTTAGATCGCTAAAAAAAGGTCTCCAAGGTAAAGAGTGTTCGTCGGGCTAGATCGGCCTTTATGAGCAGGCACATGTCGTGCCCAATCCACCTTCTAGCTTGTTTGGATGACCGATATGTCGCCCTTGAGCCCGATACCTCTTGTTTGGGCACAATGACCTCTAGGCGTGTGAACAGGGAAAATGAGCGGTGGTCACCAGACAATCTGACTGCGCCTTCCCTCCTCTTCCCGCCTTGCCTTTTTATGGTTACACGCGATCAATACGGTGCCCATGTGTGTTCAGGGTTTTCGTTCAGCAACGGGTCATTGAAGCATGCCATTTCGGGCGCCCTGCCCCCTCAGTCCGCACTATCGAGGCTACACCAACAAGCGATAATGGGGGCCTGTCGACACCAAGAGCGCAACCACCGCTGCTTGCGCCTACCCTGCGTAACTGTTAACTCGAACGTCGGTGGCCAGCTGTTCAAAACTTAGATGTTCTGATGGCGTCAACGACCTGTACGCTTACAGTTTCAGAACAAACCATGGACGGTTGCGAATAGCTCACGTTGCCGAATCACGGCCAACACAGGCGTCTGCATGGCAGTACTGTAGACATGGTATTTTACACCTTTCCCACGGAAGCCCCCCTGGTAGGCATGCCTCATCGATACAGTTTCCGTATTTCTAGTGCCGGTATTAACTACCCCTCGTAACATTTAGAGCTTAACATGTAGTACTGTTTACACTGGTGTAGAGCAACGACATTCCCAATCGCGCACGTACTTGCAGATGTTGGCAGCTATACCTTCGGCTAGGTGTCATGCAAGGCAGTAGACACCGTAGTCGAGATCAATCGGGAGTTACAGTAGTATGACGAGGCTTTAAAAACAGCGGGACGTATCGCCTTGTGTGGATGATTGTCGGTACATTCGCTATATGGTTTGCATGTTTTTCCATAAAACCATAGCGAGCTTTCTGGCTTGAGAACGTTTAGTTGGCGTCGTTACTGCAACCCGTGAGGTACCTCAGTAGGCTCAATCTCCAAGCCAACTCACCTGGTAAAACCGTTTAGTAGAGTAATCATTAGCGTAAGGTCTGTTCGGAATTTCTTGTACCCCAGGTAGTAAGTTAGGGTAATAATTTTCCAAATTCGAGCGAGAATTTCAAGGCCGATGGCTCTGCCTCTTCATTGTCGGGTGCGCACAGCGTACAGATTTCCACGCATTGTTTTGTTGGTATTTTATCTGGTGTGCACTTGTGTTTGTCGTCGCTTGCACCGTTGACTGCGAGAGCTGTAAGCATCCCATTTCACACAGGCTAGCGTCTACAGAAGAAGCGGGCGATCTTGTGTAAGTTTAAGGGAGTTATTTAATCGCAAGTGGCCCCGATCTCGCTGTGGGATAATGGATGCAGTGCGTTGGGTGGCCTTGCTGTTGTGTGTTTTGAACGCGGCAGTATTCTGTTTTGCTTTTTGTTTTACCTCGAAAGCAGACGGCCTGCCGCAAGTAGTATCCAGCGTTTTTGCATCGCCACCACTCAACTACAGTAGTATAGTCTATGATCGAGAAGGGGGGAGCGGGGTAATCCGTGGCGCTCGAATATGTGGAAATGCTTACGCCGTTCGAAAAAAATTATGGTACTGGGCAGTTTCATACAAGCGTAAGCAGGTTTGGGTTTTGTTGCCGAGCAGGGGGGAGGGGGGTAGTATAGCGGTGCTTGGGATCGAGACGGAGATATTTGATATCATATAGTGGACTCTAGTTGGATTTATATCATACAGAAGTGCAGGCTATGCACTTAGCACTAATGGCCTGAGGTCTCGATCTGGCGGAGTATTTATATTCGCCGGTGTCTGTGTATGATTGGTTCTCTAGGACGCGCATGTCCGAAGCGTGTAGCTGACGGGGAGTTTGTGAGTACCACACACGGTCGGCAGAGCAGCATGTCGACGTATCACCAAACCGTTGCACGCTGAGACGTTCCGCTTTGACCGTGACTTCGGGATGATCATGTGGTGGTTTTATGCACTGCTGTCGTTTGCCGGCGATGTTGGTAGATTCGGGTTTGTGGAATACGATGCAGGAGTGTTAGGTATTTATGGGATGCTATTTGTTAGAAGCTACTTGAAGAATAAACGTGCGACTTCAGGAGTTCTTAGGAAAATGGCAAAATGTGTCGGGGGTTATTCATCCGTCGAGTAAGGTTAATACGTCAGTAAAGTATACCGATGGTCTTCATGAATCGTGTTGTGTACCTTGTCTATTGGCTAGTTGCGCGCAACTTACAGGGGAACCAACTCTGTCTGGTACCTAGAGTATTTTGTAGTTTGTTGTATTTTGTACACGAGCAGAGGGGCTGCTAAAGTTCGTCTTGAGCTGGTACATGTGATGCTATTCCGCTCTTACAGAGTATACAACAGGGGGGGCGATGGTTTCGGGTGGGATGGTATCAATGTTAAGACAATATTATTGATTTAATTCGAAGGTTTTACCGGCACGCTCTGGTTTGTTGAATTTTTCCCTTCCCGTAGTTACTGTCGAGCTTCCAAAATGAAGCTCTATACTGAAATTGATATGGACATATCCAGAATTTCGTGTTGCTGTTTTTAGCAATTATTTTTGAGATGGGGTTAGGGATTGCCGTTTTTACATTGGCAATTCTTCAGGATGGAAGTTGGGATTGCAGTTTTTAGCTATTGTGTATGATGGTGTTTGGGAGTGCCGTTTTACCTTGGCCATGATTTATGATGGAATGTGGGGGTGCCGTTGTACCTGGCAATCTGCGATGCGTTGCCGAGTTCGGTCCCATGGCGCACTGGTAGGGGGGTTGTTTGTGGTACTTGGCGGTTTCATAATATATATCTACGAATATTGGGGGTTTGTATCAGGTGGTGAGGCATTTTGGCCGGAGTTGATACTTGAATGCTTCGGTTTGGATTTTGGCTTCCCCTTTCAGGAGCAGTCACTGATAATATGAAGATACGACCCAGGCTTTCATATCTATATTGATAAATGCTGTTTTCGGTATGCATGTCTGTCTGTCTGTCTGTATATCAACACGGTAGCGGAATTCAGAGCGCCTGCGACCCGCCTTTCTCCACGGGGAGGGAGGCTGGGTGCCAAAACGTGTGGAACACTAAATCTCGCGTCGCGTCGCGTCGAGCCGTGGCGGCCGGTCCCCAAGCCGGTGCCGGAGGGAGGGCATTGCGTATGGCTATATTTATAACAGCTCATATTTGAAAGGCATCTTACTGGTCGATTGAGGTATGAAGCCAGCGTTGCTTCTGGCTGTACGTCGTATTGCAATTCAGAATACGAAATAGGTAGCCCATTGGCCAATTGCAGCAGTGCAGCGCAGTGCGACGGCATTACACAACGATCTGTATCCAGCCTCACACATCGCACAGCAAATCGGCAGCAGCACAGCACCAGCAGCACCAGCAGCACCACCAGCACCAGCACCAGCAGTAGGCAGCACCAGCAGTAGAAGAACACCCGGGCCCATGCCGCCCCAAGCCGTGGTCGTGGCACAATGCGGAGGAATTTCTAACACACCTGGACACCCTAGCTTGCTGACTTACAAGTTTGAATTTGTATTCTGGCAGCTGCTTGGTTGACCGAATTCATGCCATAGGCCGTTGGCTCTTCCAAGAAGATTTGTGCTGACTAGAGCTATCGAGGTTCCACCACACTAGAGGTGGGCACCGGGAAGCGAAAAAAACAAACGAAAACCGGACAATGAAGGGTTATTATGAAAACAAAAAACCGGATAAAACCAGTTTTTTTCAGCCGGTTTTAACCCGAAAACCGGTTAAAACCGGATGGTAATGTGAAACGCTTTCAAATCATTGAACAGGGCGGCATGTTTTGGTTAAAAACGTGCTGTATATATATATGTGGATTTCGAGCCACAATGACTGCCGTGATTTCAAGGTATAAAACATTGTTGTGAAGAAGACATTGATTGCCGGTACACAGGTACTCTATACCTACCGGTTACTATAATTAAAGTAGGTCTTTCTTCGCGATTACTTGCTTCCTGTCTTTTGTTCCTATGCCTTGCAGATCAGCGTATTCGGAAGAATTTCCTGCGCGCGGTCTAACTACACTAAAATCAAGTGAAAATATCCACACAAATTTCAAGATAAAAATCAACACTAATTTCAAGATATCATGTTTCCAGACTAAAATCAACTTTAAAATAAAGAAGATAAAACAAAAGTGAAAATAGACGTACTTACAGATATATCGCCCAGGGATCCCTCATCCCTGCACTCTCAGAGCTCTCACTTCGATAACGCCTCCTTCCATCATACCGGAGATTTCCTCCCTGTCTTTGTTTCCCATCATTTTTTGTTCGCGAGAGCCTTTTTATTTCTCGGTTTTGGGTTCGTGCGTGTACCCAGAGAGCACGGCAGCGCGGGCGCGCCCGGCACCATCGCGGGTATGGAAGGGTTCTGGCCAGTAGAGGGGGGGGTGGAAGGAGCGCTGTTGCCTTTTTCGTGGCTAGGCGTGGTGTGTCCATCGAGACACGAGGGAAGCATGAAGGGGCTTTGTCTGTCTCGCTGCTGGTCGTGCGAACCCAGTATGTCTAAAATTATAAGGATATTTTCTTTGTGTAAAAGGATATTCAAGCGGTGCTTATTTGTTCAACCAAATATTCTTCACAAGAGAGACACGGGCGGTTTGAACACCATAATGCTCGAGCGGGCGAACAAGGGCCACGGTGAGCACCGGGCTTCACGCGAGGCGGGACACGCGGCTCACTGGGGTAGAGGGGCAGTAGAGCTCGACCCGGACCGAATCGATAGCGAGGTGATCGCGGGGGGGCGGACAGCATCGAGGGTGACAGAGCGTGACAGTCGTTTTAACTTGTTTTTTTCTTTTAGCGGCGCAAATCACGATATGGATATGTCGTTCGAAATTCGAAGTACTACGAGTACGACGTACGACGGCTGCTGTTGTTGTTGCTTGCCGTTTTGTTCAAGTAGGAGTACGAGTACGAGTACAATACGAGTACAAGTCGAGTACGAGTAGGAGTAGGAGTACGAGTCGAGTAGGAGTACGAGTACGAGTATATTACGAGTACGAGTCGAGTACGAGTAGGAGGACGAGTACGAATGCACGTCTTTCTCAGTTTTGTGGATTTTTTTGTTTTTCATACTTCACAACTTGGCGGCCGTGCTGGTGCTGTGCTTTTTCTCTATCATACAATAGACAATGGAGTATATACAAATTACGAAGTACTATTTAATATTAATACGTACAGTGATACTGTTGTATACCACACATACTCACGAAACATGCACATCTCACACCCCCACAGTAGACAGCGCAGCGCCGTGCCGTGAGTCGTGTGTGCTGTGCTTTCTCTTTCGAACGTACAGCTTTGTAGTTCTGGAGCATGGGGCTATTGTGCACCCCGAGCATGTTTTGCATGCATGTCAAGTCCGGCGTTTCTTTGTTGCACCATGAATCTCTAGGCATTTTCAAGTCGCGGTGCCTGCACTACATCATGGGCCTCTTCTGTACGCCTTTCCTTCCGCGAGCGTAGCGGGCGGCGTCAGCCGCCCGCGAAGCGGAGCCCTTGTATATTATACAGATACCGTACGTTCAAGTTTTATATACCGTGGTATTATACAAGTACTCCGCGTGGGTGCCGGCATTCCCCGGCACCCATGCTTCGGATAGGACATATACCTGGTACATGAGTTATTTGGTACCATCCTTATTGTTTACGACAATGTGATGGCGCTCGCTCGTGCTTCGATATCTGACGCCTACGTGCAGAATCAAGGCAAGGCCAAAGGTTGCAGGAAGAAGGGAATGCTGCGTGCTGAAATATTCAGTTCGCAACCTCATTTCTCAGTCTCAACAGTCAGTCTCAGAAATGTATTTGGCCGCTTCCGGTGTTCCCTGGATAGTCTCAGTCCTCAGGATAGTTTGCGAGATTGACGACAACAATCTGACGGCGCTCGCTCGTGTTTTGACATCTGGCACATACTACGTGCAGAATCAAGGCAATGCCAGGTGTTTCAGGAAGAAGGAAACACTAGTGTAAGTGCTGATACTCAGTTCGCAACTTCATTTCTCAGTCTCTGTCAGAAATGTACCAGTCGAGGTGGTGGGCTCAGTTTCAGTTTGGGTGCGTGCGCCGAAAACACTTCGTCCCGAGCAAGCGGTTCCGCGTGGATATGCAAAGTCGAGATATTAAAAAGCTGGCAACGGGGGGGGGTCTCAATTCTTCCCTGACTCTCGTGTGTCCGAGCAGACTCGTATCTACAGTACTTTACACTATTCAACAGTAATAGTATACTGCTGTACAGCAGTACGTACTACACAGCAGCAATCAGCAGTACTACAGTACATACGAGCTGCTCGCTACGTCGTACATACAGTACGTACTACTCGTATGTACTGCTGTTTGTTCTTGTACGAGTATATACTGTACGAGCACAGAAATATTGTTTATAATCTGAAAAAGGACCTCATTGTACATGAATCCACCCGAAAAAAAAATCAGTTGAGCTTCCATTCCTCCGTGGATCTTTTGAGTTTGAGTGGAGACTCAGCACCGCAAATATCTCTCTCAGCAGCAACCGCACCACGCATATCATCCTCAGCGGCCAGTAGAGCCGAGGCATCTCCGCAAGATCCACCCACTTCAAGGTCGCTGCGCTCAGCGGCGGCGCTTGACCCGAGAGCGCACGCGGGCGGAAAGTGAGGGGCGGAGGCTGGGGGACGCGACCCTCGAGAAGAGCGGGCGAGCAAGCGAAGGCGAGGACGCCGAAACGGGTCCCGAGTGCGAGTCCGGTCTAAAGCGAAGTCAGAGTCGACGAGGTCCAAGATCACCGGAGTGGTCGAGTTTGATTGTGTTTATATCTACAGTATATGTTTCGATATACAGCACCGGCCCGCTCATAAGAAATAAACTCACAAGAAAGTCAGCCTGAGAAATTAAACAAAATTGAGAAAGCTCTCAGCCTCGTCAGTGCGTAAGGTTTAAGAAAGTGGCCCCTTCCTGTTGCTGGCCTAGGCACACGCCACCATTCGTTGTACAGTACTTGGGAAAACGTCTTCTCGGGGACCAAAATAAGAAAGCGCAGCATAAGAAAGTGTGCTTTCGCGCGCGCCCGTAATGATAAAACCAGCCTGAGCTCAATTCCAGGTTGCTTGTGAGAGGGCCGGTACTCTATGGCAACTATAACGCGTCAACAGATCATCAATCAGCTGTTTATGGTTGATGTACAGACTTACTTATACGTATGCTTGATACCCTATACCAGGCATAATACTACTGCTGTGTGTATCCTATTATCAGTACTACTGGTGATGGTTTTATTCGGTAGATAATCAGTGTAGAATTTGTCCGGTACTACCGGTTTAAACAGGTTTTCCGGTTTTATCCGGTTTTTATCCGGTTTTAACCGGTTTTCGGTTAACCGGTTTAAACCGTTTTGTTTTATCGAAAACCGTCTACTCGTACACGCCTGCTGAGCTTCCAAAAACCGGTTTAAACCGTTTTGTTTTGTACCGGTGCCCACCTCTACACCACACCCAGGGAGGTGAAAGAATGACGCGTGTGCCGAGGCTCTGCCTCTGTGGAGAGAGATGGCAGAGGTGGCACCGAAGTGTCTGTGAAGATCACTTGAGAAGAAGAAGAAAAGGCATGGTTTAAAAAGGCGCTTATTTGGCCATAATGGAAAGAATACTGACCTCAGGAAGAGCAATGGAAAAGGAAGAAGAGAAGAGAAGAGTGGAAAAGAGGGAAGAGGAGTAGAGTGATCGAGGTGGGCGATACCTGCACCTAATCATCCCGGTATAATGCCCATGCTACGGGCAGTTACATTCTACTGTAGTATGTACCGTTCCCTGTAATATTCTCTACAGCATTATAGTAACGTTCTAGCAACGTTCTCAGCATCGTTCCTGATGAAGATGCTTTGGGCATACAACAGAGCGCACTACGAGTAAGACAAACTCGTAATCTATCCGTGTATTGCAATTGCCCGAATATCTAGACTAAGCTACTCATATACTCGTATCAGTGCGTAGTGACTGCACATCACAATATATACGTATGGATCTCAACGTCCATATGCTAACACGCCCCCGTGATGAAAGTCAGTAGCTAGAGTAATGCCCACGGTGTAGAAACATGATACTCAAAAATCAAAATGAACGAGTGAAGAATGAAAGAATGGTACAACATATTCCGGCCTGCCCGAATGCAGCGGCAAAATGAAAAACAGTAAACACAAAGTTCACTACATATTCAGTCCCGTGTGATGACGGTGACAATATGGCTGTACTCATGTCAGAAAAGCTAAATGTGGTTGTGCATGACCACTGAGTCCATAGTGCATGACCACTGAGTCATAACCTACAATGAAAAGCGTAGAAAGTTATCTGATGTACTTGCAACCCGCCCCCTCAATTGAATGCTACAATGATAGAGCTACGGAAATGGTACGTAATCTTGCAGAAACAAAAAAAGTCGGTGTGTGTACCCAGACAAAAATAGCAATGACCTACTGTATGTACCAGTACGTGTGAATACTCATTTGTCCAGCAATCAACATTGGATAGTTGAAGAGACATCCAATAAAACTGAGACGAGTGTCCAGTGTGGAGTATAGACGTGCGTACGTACTCATATGAACCCTACAGAGTAGTACCTGGTGTAAGCAAAGTCAAAGAAGAAAACAAAATTGTGGTGTGAATACCAGCGATGTATACCCTAGAACAGAAGCGTTAACCCGTATGATGGGTGTGTTCAACGCGCCACCTGAACAGATACCTAGAGTAACATGAAATCCAAGTAGAAACTGATGACATTCGTCCAGTACAGTGTACATGTATGTACGTACGTACTCGCAATAAGATTAGGAGTACAGATAGTACGGCAATAGACTACGTTGGGCGCAATCGTATCGCAACATAGACTCGTGATGCTGTGGTGTTGACCAGCGAGCAAAATCCTAGCAAATAAAGCGTAAGAAAGTATCTACTGTACCTATGTTACGCCCCCCCCAATGGATCCTAGGAGTAAGAAATCGAACGAAACCGAAAAGAAAACGTGTGGACGTATACTCGTACAGGTATGTGTCCAGCTACATACTGATATGTGTATACTACATTCAGCATTGTGAGTGAGTGTGTATTTAGGATACGTACTCAAATAAAAGAAAGCTGTGGAAAGCTATGGAACAACCGATTAAAAAGGCAGATGTGTATCCGTGACGGAATACAGCAGTGCGCATCATGTTTGATTACACATACATATGTAGAACGTACTCGTGTGAAGATACTCTACGTACAGCAAAGAAGCAAAGCCAACAGAGAAAAAAGTATATAAAATATACCTCCCCCACGAAAACAGAGACAAATAAAAGACAGAAAAGGGCAACCTACAGCAGTAAAATACAGCTGTAGTACTTGGTTGTTGCTGCTCATGATGATGCCGATCTTCGTTTCCGTGCTGTTGCTGCGTAGACTTTGTTGAACATGTAGTAGTAGTGTTGAAAATAAGTGGTGCTGCTGTTGATGATCTTCTGTAGGCGGTCTTGTTGTGAAGAACTAGTCGAAGCATACGAACCAGACCGAGATGTACGAGTAGATGAAGATGGCTGTGAGATGTTGATGATGGCGATGAAGAGCTGACTAGATGGTGAAGACTTGTCCCCGCAGTCAGTCCGTAGTGATGTGCTGCGCCGTGTTGCTCGACGTGTGCGAGTGCTGGTAGGTGTTGTTGCGGTTGCGCCGTTTGTTGCGGTGCAATATCAAAAATATATCCCCAGACCGGTAGCAAGCATACAACAAGAAAGTGTGGAACTCCTTGTTTGCGATGCACGATGCATCAGTAAATCCCGGCCAGAGCAATGTTTGCTTTTAGGCTAAGATGTCACCGAATACGTAGCTGGTCCCCAATGCGCTGGAGATGGCGATGGCTAGCTGCTTGATGAATACTTCGGTCGTGATGCTGTGGAGCTTAATCCTGGTGAGATCTCGAGCGGCCGTCTTGTCCCCTCCGATTCTTAAAGAATAACTTGAAAAGAAAAGTATAAATGAATTGCTGTGGATGACATGAAAATGCTGCTGAGTAGAAGCCACAGGACTGCTGTTGTAGGTGTCGATGCCTTCTCGAAGCAGTGATATTGCAGCTCGTGCAGTAGTAGTCGAAGTAGATGTAGATCCTGGCGACATAAACTGAAGAAATTGCGAAGTTGAAGCGCTGAGTGTACCTTCTGTAATCAACGATGATGATGATGGCGAAGCTCAGCAGCTATCGCAGGTAGCAGATGAAGAACTTGAAGTCCCGTATGATGTTGGAGGTGATAGCTCCTTGTAAAGCAAGATGTGTTGCCCCTGTGCCAAGCTGATAGTAGCAGATAAACCGACAGGAGTTGACTCCCGTGGCAGGCTAAGTTGCCGAATCATCAACGGCCCGGCTGCGTGATGCAATGCTGGTTGGCCTTCTCCCCATATGGAATGGACGAGGATATTTTTTATATTTTTTCCTTCCGAGTCTTAAGTCGTGTTTTCGCCTAAAAGCGTGTAAAGCCGTTGCTGGATAAGGATAGCAGGAGGTATTCCCCCCGATACTACGCTGGGTAGCAGATTCGTTAACGACCTGGCTGTTTGATTCAGCACGTGTAGGTCTACTCGGCAATGCTTGCACGAGGATACATCTATTTGTACGTACTTCGTGCGTAGTAGCTCGAAGAAACGGTTTTAATAACGACCTTACGCGTGTAAATAACGAAGAGCCGGCTCGAGACTAACTTTAGTTGTGATGGCGAAGAAACAGCAGGTCTTGTAACGTTTCTTCTTGCTTTACAGCGTGGAAGCAGTGCGGAACTTGCTTCGCGTGTGATGAGCAGAAATAGTTTCGTGACTTGTTTCGCGCTTACAGCTTCAAAGTATCATAGTATCGAAAACAAAGATTTGCGTGTGATGTTACAAAAATCGTCGGTGGCTTATTTGTGCAATTACAGCGTGAAAACGATGTTGAATGTACGAGTACGAGTTTCGCGACAGAAGCGTAAAACCGGACTCATTACTCGTACGTGCCACCCGGGTAAAAGCGTGACAGCAGTCTCCTTACCTGCTTCGCGCTTAGCAGCGTGAAAGCAGTACTCCTTGTAGTAACCCTGTTGAACGAGCTTGATGAAAATCGATGATGAGAGTCGATGTCGATGCTGTCGGGTAGATGATAATCTTCTGATGTTTGAAGCAAAAACCGTATTCCTCCGCAGTGGAAAACTTGAAATTTCTTCGAATGTAGAACGTGACGCGCTCGCCGGGAGACGTCGTTCCGCGGTGCCGGTCGGCGCGTAGACTAAAGTCGAGGCTCATAACCTGAACGAATGATGCGTGTGTCGAGGCTCTGCCTCTGTGGAGAGAGATGGCAGAGGCGGCACCGAAGTGTCTGTGAAGATCACTTGAGAAGAAGAAGAAAAGGCATGGTTTGAAAAGGCGCTTATTTGGCCATATTGGAAAGAATATTGACCTCAGGAAGAGCAATGGAAAAGGAAAAAGAGAAGAGAAGAGTGGAAAAGAGGGAAGAGGAGTAGAGTGATCGAGGTGGGCGATGCCTGCACCTAATCATCCCGGTATAATGCCCATGCTACGGGCAGTTACATTCTACCGTAGTGTGTACCGTTCCCTGTAATATTCTCTACAAGGTTATGGTAACGTTCTAGCAACGTTCTCAGCATCGTTCCTGATGAAGATGCTTTGGGCATACAACAGAGCGCACTACGAGTAAGACAAACTCGTAATCTATCCGCGTATTGCAATTACCCGAATATCTAGACTAAGCTACTCATATACTCGTATCAGTGCGTAGTGACTGCACATCACAATAGATACGTATGGATCTCAACGTCCATATGCTAACAGAAAATATCCCATCCCCGGATAAAAAAATCCTCCATATCTCTACAGCTCTATCCAATTTTAATAGCGGCGCATCTGCAAAAAAAAAAAGAAAAAGAAAGCAATTCGATTTATTTCCCGGCGTTTTTGACGCTGGTGGCTGTAGCTTCAAATATTTCGCACGTTTTTTCCCCCTTGAGGTGCCCTCGGCAACGCCGCCACCACGAGCGCTATAGTTGGATGCCCAGCGTGTTAATATTCAAACCGCATTCGAAAGAAGACATCGAGAGCAATCCATAATATACTTCAGCTCGGCTCAACTCATCGGGATGTATGAGATATCAAGCAAAGGGCGCAAGGAATCTTCTCCGGCGCTGCTGAAAGCAACACAATACGTGCATCGTACAAAAATTATATATATTAAAAACACGATCTGGCAGTGTCCCCAATTTCGAGCTTCGAAGTTATACACCAAGTGTTTATACTTCCCTTGCCTCCCAGGTGCCTTCGTTCCGAGTACTATTCGACGCTCGTTCGGTCGCGGGGAGGGCGTTATCACCACCGCAGTAGCAACAGCAACTACAGCAAGCAGCACCAGCAGCTTGCAAGCTCATTTGGTTTAACGATGTTGTCGTCGTCGTCCTCCTTGTTGGCCTCGTCTGTTTTTCTTGGACTTGTACTCGTTTTTACGTACGAGTAGTCGTATGATACCTCGAGTACTTGCCACAAACCGCTCACGGGGGCACGCATTTTACCTCTGGTGGTGTACATGGCAAGCCCTTGTCTCCATATATCTGGAGCTGCTCCGTGCACAATGCTGCGAGCTACGGGCGGGGCTGGCGTCGTTGAAAAAACGACACGTACCGACGAACCTCTCATGATGCCCCCTGTTCCTTTGTTGTTGGCGATCCAGGCGTATGAAGCCCTACTTGAATCGAGTCAAACCACATGCGGCACGAACCGACGGCAAGTTAAAATAGTCCGACACGAACCGACGGCCGCCAGTAAAAAACCGCCCCAAATGGGGACAAGGACGGCAATTCCCCGCTTGGGCATCGCCCAGGACGGTGTGGAAATCCCACCCCAATCGGCTGATCGGTGATTGGCTGAGGTTCGTCTACAGGCGGCAACCGGAGGCGACAGGACCCCATCCCCGGATCAGAACTCTTTCCGCATACGTATAACTCCAACAACCTGGGGACAAATATGAGCACCCCCCGGGTCCATCCTGCCCCACAGGGTGTGGAAACCCCACCCTCACGGGCTGAATTCTTACTGGCAATGCTGATAGAGCCAGCATACGGAGAGAGTTGCCCCCTAGGCTACATTGGGATCACCCGAGGACGATATGGTCCCCGGATCAGAAATCCTTCCATACATCAACCAACCCAACAACCCGACGACAAAAACGGCCACCCCCCCGGGTCGACACCGCCCCGTAAGGTGTGGAAACCCCGACCCCATGGGCTGATTTCGGTTTGGTTGGGGCTCATGGAGCCAGCGCGCCGCGAGAGTTTCCCTCGGGGTAATGCCGGGGTCCCGCCGCACCCGGGGACAATAAGGTCCCGTCCCCGGATTATACTAGATTCGATACATCTACAACTCCAGTAATTCGGGACGAACACACGCACCCCCCGGGCCGATACCGCCTTGCAAGGTATGCAAACACCAACCCCATAGCTGATTGCTGATAGACTTGAAAGTGAACAGTCGCACGCTGCAGCAACTTGCTGCATAGACTATGAAAATCAGTGCATTAATTAATAACAACTTTAGGCTGGAAAACGACACAGATGTGACTGCTGCCCAGCTGCTGCATGCTGCTGTGGCCACTGACATGTATATGACGTCTACACGCTGCACAACTGCTGTAATAGGCCAATAGGGGGAACCAAAAGGAACTGATCAATATGTCTCCGTAGAGGCTTGGCTGTAGCTACCGAGAAGGTATTAATGAAAGAAGCATAACAATAGTCATCGTCGAATTGGGGGTATTGGGGGGGGGTACTGAGGTGACTGTAGCTGTATTTACTGGGTGTGAGGGGGAAAGCCTGGTTGCACGCACAGACGAGACTTTGGTACCACGGGGAAAGTGATATTAGCCCCCGAGAAAAGCCCTCTAGTCGAGTCCAGTGTGATGGCATGCGTGGCCTGTACTGGGTGCAGCGAGAATATGCTAATGGCAAGGCCGTCCGCTACGTAAACTCGCGGTAACTGTACACCTCGCCTGTATCACCGTGCAGTTTCAAGTTCAAATTCCCTACGACAATAACATTTTCGACTGTACCATCGCCAGTCTTGACCCATTCACGTCCTTTAGAGGGCACCGTGCGATTGAACGCGTTTGTCGCGTCTCCTGTGATGTGATTGCTAGCTCCGCTATCACACCTTCATGCGTTTTAAACAGAGATCGCTACAACTGAGTGACCAACAATAGCATGCTCAGCCTTGCCTGGAGTCACAAAATATGCCGTTAGCACGTGTAGTGCAGTTGGACCTCTACCATGGGCCCGACTGCCGGGCTCGCGCCATCCCGGTTGGTACTGCTCTTGGCTATCACCACGCCAAGCTGTTATATGCTGCTCGCCTATATGTCGGGCACCGAGCGTGCTTGGAGCGGGGCGCGTCAGCGCGTTGGCGCCCGTAGGCCGAGCGCAGCAGCAGCAGCAGCAGCAGCATCAACAACAACAACAGCACCGACAGCAGCGGCAGTAACACACGACGAGAGTTGTTCGATTCCAAAAACGAAAAAAAAGGAAGATGTTCCGGCTGCTGGTGCTGGGGTGATTGTGCTTTTTGTTTTTGTAGTTCAAACGGATGCCTCCGCTAGCTGTCACCAGCTGTGCTGCTGCTTGCGGTCGTGGGATAGCAGCGGTGGTACTTTGAGATCTCCGTTCGCAGCCGTTTCGGAAAAGTTTGCTTGGTGAGTCAAACGATCTTCGAGAATACCGGCAAAGGTTTCGTTAATCCGTATTTAACTAGTTACGTAGCCATGGTATCAGCTGGCCGAGCATGAAATGGCGTATTAGAACGAGTGTGCAAGTTTCCTTTACGGTAGCTGCTGCCTCGCAACTTCGAGTACCAGGAACCTCCTCGCGAGCCGTTGTGGGTGGTCTACGGGTGCTGTCTGGCGCACCCTATGCTCTCACCTCCTTCATCCGTAGCGGAGGCATGCTACCTTAAGGTATAGGTGCACATTTGTTTGGCTGAGGGTGGACACTTGAAGAGCTATACCTCACCCAAAAACTGATTTTGGAAGAAACTAAAAGTGCTACCCGATGAACAATCGCCCGCCCAAACTATAAAATGGAAAACCGTTCCAGCACAAGATTAAAATTTCGACGATTTAGGATTAAGGGGCCTCGCCATTCAGAGCACGTTTCATCCGAGTAGTGCTACCTCTAACGTAGCAATGGCCAGCCTTCCTTGTTGGCATATAGAAGTTTGAGACACATACGTACTATTTTGATGTGCTGTCACTCGTTCCGTGATACCAGTCGATGTTGTAGATCGCAAGGCGAGGCTCATAACCTGAAGCAGTTTTGTGCATGTCGAGGCTTTGCCGTCTCTCTTCACAGAGACAGGGCCTAAATCAAACGTTAGTTTTGGCTTCCTTTAATCCGACCGAGTTTCCATGCGTCTGCCAGTGCACACGTACTATTTTCGTAGCTTTTGCATGGTAGCATTCAATTGACGGGCGCGTTGCAAGCACGGCATACGATTTGATACAGTTTTATCTCGGGGGTTACGACTCAGTGGTGATGGACGACCTCGACTAGCTTGTTGACACAAGGGCACCCATTTGGCGACCGTTAACGAGCGTGAGCACATTGCAGCTTTTGAGTTTACTGTGTGTCATACTGCCGCTGCCATCGCGCAGAACTGAATAGTTTGTATCGTTTTACGATGCGGTTTCCTGAGTATCAGGTTTCTACACCACAAACATGACTCTAGCTACTGACGTCCACCACGGGGGCGTATTAGCGTATACACGTTGAGATCCATAGATACCTGTTCCGATGTGCAGTCACGATGCACGGATACGCGTACACGAGTATCGTAGTTTGGACATTCGGGCACATGCCTTAGGCGTATAGTTCAGGAGTGTGTCCTTCCCGTGTTAGTAGTACGGTATGTTGTATATCCAATGCGTCGCTGTCAGTAACGATATTGATGACGTTGCTATGAATAGAACGTTGCTAGCACATTGCATATACCGTTACAAGGAGCAGCAAGGGATAGCGTAGAGTATAACTGCCCGTAACATGGGCATTGTTCCAAGGTGATCCAACGATGGCAACGCTTACTTCCGCATTCCTCTCGACACTCCACTCCACTCCTGTTCCCTTCACCTCCTCACTTGTTCTCTGTGTCGCTAGATCTCTCGGATTATTCTTCTTTCCACGATGGCCGCACAAGCGCCTTTTCGAACAATGCTGTTTCTTCTTCACAAGTGATCTGTACAGACGCTTCGGTGCCACCTCTGCCATAAATCTTCACAGAGACAGAGCCTCGGCACGCCTCATTATTCCATGCCCATACTCAGCTGGCTTCCCTGTGAGGGTCTGTGTATGTGCGCAAGTGAAGTGTAAACGCTCAGTTGGGTGAAATTATTGTCATTCTGTGCCATGCGAATGTCGACGAATTTAGACAACTACAGAGGACCCCGCTACATCCAACGGGCGGATTCATCCGCAAACCCCTTGCAACTTGGACGTGCCAATCTCTGCAGAACACCTGCGTTCAAAGTCCAATGCTGAGATAACCACAAGCTGCCATAGGTGAGATTCCAAGTCGACGCAGCCGTTCTCTGCTAAGGCCTGAACCAGTCCTAGGTCCTAATGCAGGGTGTCAAAATAGCGGCAGCATATCCATCATGTAAAGACGTCTACAGTAGCTATAAGCGTTCCCCGGAAACCTTCCGATGAAGGGTGAATATGTTTCTGCGTGGTATTAACTACGATTGCCCCGTGTCCTTAGGTGAGAGGAAGAACACGTAAAAAAACAACCTACCAGTGGCTTCATCGACGATGCGTTATTGTTTATTATCAACGGGTGTCCCATCACAGAATTTCGCCTGCTCCGTTATCCTCTTACTACGTGCCAAACGTGGTACCATTTTCCGGCACGTTAACCATAATGTCGAACTGACACCCGAACAGCATGAAACAACACCCGTGTTTGTGTTTGGTGCCATATTTTGATGGCTAAACAAGCACACAACCGATATGTGGACCAGACCCGTTTTGAAGCGAAATCGTCCTAGGTAGGCAGCACATGCAATGAGTGCAAACCGCGCCCAGGTGTCAAGCCGAACCGAAACACGAGCATCACAACTCTCGCGAAAGTCTTATGGCCGCAGCACGTTTCCTGGGCGTAAGGCTGGGGGAAGCAGGGCCAACTGGGCGCGACGTGGCGACTCCTCCTACGATTCGAGGCGAACAATCCGGACCCCCGTTGCTCTCAACTTGTGTGGACTGGAGTTAACCGCACGAACCAAAAGCATGACTATGTTAACCATCTTTGAACTGATTGCTACTGCCATATCTTCCACACCCGTCCAAAGCTTAGATATGGTAGCCATATAGACCGGCTATATATAGTATTTCTACTACTATATGTGGTAATCAATTGACGTCCTAAACGACAATATACTACTCGCCCTGAATACTGGAAACGGTAGACTGCTACGAGTTTTATCAGCGCGAAGATTCCAGCGACGATCGTCCGCCAAACACGAACAAGTGCAAAATAAATGCAAATAAACACACTCGAATACTGTCCAATCGTCGAGCCGACAACAAGCGCACGGTGTAACACCAGGTAGACTAAACCCGTGTTCAAAGTGCCAGAATATTTTCCCGGCAGATGCTCACTCGTACGCGCGAGTACCCATGAGCCAATGCTAAACAAGGTCTGTAAGCGTTCGACCCATGCTACGGTAGAGGTGCACCATGTTGTTTGTGAGGGTGGTCACCTGATAAGCTCTATACCTCAGCCAAAACCTGATTTTGGAGGAAACTATTGGGCTACCCGATGAGCAATAGCGTGGCTTAAGTATACTAATAAAACATATTCCAACACAAGAATGAAATTCCGACGGGTTCGCGTTAAGGAACCCGATCATTCAGAAATCGTATCTGCCAAAAAAGGTATTCCTCTATCGAAGCACCCGCCGTTCCTCCTCTATTTGAGCGTTTTGGGTCGGATCCTCCCCCTTCTCGACCATCGGCTACTTTTGTTTCCAAACACACACGATTCGCACGTAAAACCCAACTGAGCGGTGATTGGGTGTGTTGACTTGTAGCTGGAGAAATCTTGAGATGCCTCACGGATGGCAGCAAGAGTTCCCACGACAAAATCCGCAAGTCGGTCCAGTTAGTATGTGTCTTTGAAAAAACAAAACATGCAGACCCCAGCGTTCCTATCCACCAGGAGACAAAACACAGCGGTATGACCTGCTGGCCTCGAGTTGGTGTCGTATACCTAAACCGTAACTCTCGGTTAATTAAACATAGCGTGGTGTACTTCCTTACACCATATACTCAGCCAATGTGACAGGATCCAACTGTTGACAATTGGTCCCACGGCTACCAAGTGGGCGTGAACCCTATTATGGGGAGCATCGCTGCTTTACCCCAGCGTGTAAAACGTTCCATGACGTAAATCCCCAACTGGTGCTACTTGAAACCGGTACAAGATTACTAGGAAATGTATCGACGACTCATGGGCGCGAGAGGGGGGTGTCCCCGGACAGGGATCCTAAAGTACATGCAGGCACCTCTGTGGTTCGTGCTTCGATGAGCGGCGTACATGATTTTCAACAATGCAGCCCATGGAAACCATCGAGAAATATTTTGAACAAGCTAGCGACCGGTCTTGGAATTTGCAGGAGACACAGTACAGGCGTGCTCGTCGGTAATGATACTCGTGCTCACTGTAGACAACTACCCAATATCGCATGCCAGCGAATTTTCGTCGCTGCTGAGGTGGGAACGGGCCGCCTGGAATGACTGCCTGCAATAATGACTGGTGGAATAAAGCCCCAGGTCTTCGTGGGAAAGTCCTAGAACGCGTGTGGCAAAAGCACAAGCGGGGGTCGCACATAGGGAAAGGGCAGACAGAGTGATTGGGCGTGATGCAGATACAATGTGTTCACTGCTCCCGCTTCGGTTACAAGGGTGAGGGTTTCTCAAACATGAGTTTGTAATCTCAAGGACGACACACCCGCAGTACACCAAACCCTGAAAACGAATTGAACGTGGCGCGTTTTTGTTCGTCAAACAACAATCGAACTTGACTAAACGCATCGATCGGTGGTGCCTTTAATCCGACAGCCTAGGCGGTCCCCGGGACCATCCCCGCTGCGAAAGTAAACGTACTCAGCGCAGTAAGCCACGAACTGCATTCCGTTAACAAGCATATACTTAGAGGCTTGTTTTACCCCCCGGCCCAATCTAGCCCACCACAACAACAAACGGGTGTTGGCACCAAATTCATGCGGTGGCTACTGATATCTATAGGCCACACTACAATACCGCTGTCCACGTTATACTTGTATTTTGTATACTCCGGTGGACGGGTAAACGTAAAGCTGATGTCCACAGTGAAAAATAAAATATGTCAAGGTTGAGATGCTCATGGTTTGCAACGTCCAGCGTTGCTGCCTTGTCGCTTTAACACACCCGCGAAGAAGCGGGACTTTGTAAACCCTATGCATTATCCTAAACGTCCAACCTTTCACATAGCCTCTCTCTGTAAACCCCAAAATATCTAGACGAGCCCCACGATTACATGCTGGTTATATAGCGCAGCAATGCAATCCACAAAACATGTATAACGGTGATGATACCAGCATTCGCGAGCCTCACCTGGTACCTGGGCGCGCTGCTCAGACCTTGCTTTCACCCATCGATACTCTACCGCCGACACCGTGACCGCTAGCGTGACGAGGACCTCCATGCGCGAGGTCCTCTTTGAGGTTTGCTTGACACACGCACTCTACCCGGTGCGCTACCGCTGATGAACGCCAAGGTCCCTCTACAACCGCCGGGCTGGTGTCCTCCTCGAGACATCTCTTGATGGCTTTTGTGAAGTTGCGAGCCCTTTGTTTGGGTGCGGTGTCGTTATGCCTGGCGATAAAGAAAACCCCCCAGGCCAGGAGCAAGATCTCTAACAGGCGCGGGCGTGAGAACAATAGCGCACGGCGAGGAAGTCGGTTAAACACCGGGGCAGCCGGTGGAATTCGCATCTAACCTGACGCCAAGTAAAGTAATACATCGAAACGTAAGGTTGGCCTATTGGCGGCGTGCACTTACCCCAGAAGCCGCCAATGTTTGCAATGAAGTCGAACATGTCAATCGGGTTGTCGTCGGAAAGAGTCGTCAGGGAGAACGAGCCGAGGGTTAGGGTAAGGTACATGAAACCAAACACAGGGCCTCCGTTATCGCCCGAGCTTGAATCGTCGGAGCTTGAGTAGATCAATTCGCTATATAGCTCGTCGTACTTTTCCTGCACGCGGAGGCGGGGCGGGGTCGACACAAGGAGTACGTGGTCAAAACATGAAAAACAAACGCATAGGGTAACTCGCTTTTGCGGGCCACAATAAAGTTGCATTGTGAAGCATTGTCTCTTGCAGTCCGAATATGTTCAGCCAGGGTGCAAAACCGTTGCTACCACAACTGCATGGGACATTTCCACTTTTGCAATGGTGGCCCAAATTGGCGTAGGCCAGGACTGCTTACCTTGCATTGTATTCACTCGACTACCGTAATGTTGGAGTGCAACCAATCCCGCGCAAGTGACCTGGTAATTACACGAAAAAACAACACGTTTCACGTTCACGTACATAAATTGATACCCTGGTAGTGCTCAACTTTTCGATGTCTGCACATTTGACGCATATGGCACTCACAGCTTGGTCTCGATTGACGATGTAGGTCGTAGAAGTTGTCAATACTGGATAGTTGGTGACGGAGCTGCCCGACAAGTACGACCTGGTGCTTTTGCCGATTGTCTAGGAATCATCCGACAGACGATACATGTACGCGCACGCAGCAGTTAGAGCAGAAGACGTGGTTATGGTGGGAGGAAGCGTACCGAAGTAAACTACAACGCGATAATTTTGAAAACAGCACTGTGCAATTGGTGGGTAGCCAATAACGCCAACAATGGTCGTCCCCCTGCAACCCATCACCCCTCACCATGTCCGTCTGGGCGATCCTGACCTCGGATGCACTTTGCTCATCTGAACGTTCGACGCGGGTGTAGGGCACCAGCGTATTCGCCTCGACTAGTTCCCCTCCCAGGTAGACACTGACCCTCGAACTGTTCGAGAGCGTACAAGACGACAACGGGGTGAGCTCAGGCCTAACGTAACCCAAAATAACCAAAGAGAAACTTAGTATCAGTTGACAAGGGCAACCATGATGACAAGAGTGCGCTTACTTGGAAAGTAGGCATTGGCCGTGTTGGATATACCCGTTGGTCATACGTAATCGTGCCTTTGATTGATGTATTTCGTCGGACCCTTATTCTACCATACATAGTTGACCAAATGTGCCAGGAAACAATCATGTGGTTCGGATACGACCCGCCGTCCATGTAGCGTTGCTGCTTGTCGCAAATGATTAGACTCACTTGTATTCCTCCTCGTCACCCGTGTCGTTGTTCGCGATCCAACGTATCTGTTTTCGGCGCGTCGGGGGAACAAAACACAATGCTGACGTCACACAGGTGAAACCACGGCATATATCCCCACGGCTCGAGGTTACACGACGGGAGATACATATTTGTGAGTTTAGTTGAATTCTCGTGATGATGTACTGCTGGAGTCGACAGACAGCTAGCGTCCAAAGCTACGGATGTACGAAACGTTAGGAACGGCAACAGCCAACAAACGTGTCTCAATGTCTTGTGTGAAACCACGAAAAGGCGGCCGAAAGAGCATAGGTGGTGGGTCCCGTTTTTTGTCGACTCCTGTGTAAATTGATTTGGCTCGGCTTGAACCCATTTTAAGGTTCAAAACAAGAACTGTGGATGGACGCAACCTGGCGCCGGTGACACTGTTGAGAATTTCGGCCGGCTTGGTTGGTTGAATATGGTGCCAGTTAAAGCCCCTGTGCAGAGAAATGTGGACGGCCTGGGAACGAATCATCGCACCGAGCACGCTTTGGCGGCCTCCGCAGGAAAAGGAGAGTATACACGAGGCGCGGATACTCTGCAGTCTTTTTTTACACCAGGACGTAGACGAGCATGGGTCGCATCATGATTCATAGTTAGTATAAATATGTTGAAGAGCAACGGGACGTACATGGATTGGTGGATTCACGCACGCCCTCGAATTCTCTGACCCAAGCTCCTGATTGCCGAGACCTATACATATTTGTTGTGCTCGGCAGCAGTTGCCGATATTTCGAGGTAGAACAAAGGTAAGCCCGAACAACATGTGTTTCGCCGATGTTCGGTGCTGACTCGGTTTTCGTTCGGAAATCGAGCTCTACCTCAGGACCTATACAGACGCACTGGTACAGCAGTAAGGTCGCGCCTATTTTGTCTCGGGGCTGATCGAGTGAGAGAGCTTTATACCTCGCACAGATTCTACTTATGATATATATATAGTTAAAAACGAACCAGGTCAACACTCCCTCCCGTAGTCTGCAGTAGCCATACCACGAAACACATAGTAAAACACACAAAAACAAAAGAAGAGATTATCCCAACGAGAAGGCATGCCTTATTGGCACGCGTGCCACGGTCGATAGAGGTAGCACGTGCTTTATCTGAAATGTTTGTTTTATGAATAATCGAGCTCCTTAAACCCCAAATCGTCGTAAAACCATTCCTACGCTTTCGAATATGTTTATGCTGTTTTGCGTAGGCCGTGGGATTGTCCATTGAGTACGTAGCAGTTAGGATTTCCTCTAAAATGAGTGCTTTGAATGAGGCAATCGAGCTCCTCCTGGTAAGCAGCCTCTCTGGAAAAAACGCATGGTGCACCTGTACGGTAACATACGTTTTTGGGTAGTTCTCCTCGATCGAGACGCCCTCATCAACACAAAACATTGTTGGGAACAATGTGCCACTCCTACCGTAGCACACGTCTGCAGCAGTATATGCACCCCCACTCAAAACACGCCACCTAGTTCTAACCCCTGGCCTCCGCGCTGTGGGTTTGGTTTGCCCAGTGTTTCGGGTATCACCTTTAAACCAGGGATGGCAGCTACGACCGGTAATGAACCCCCACATGAGCTGTCGTCTTGTTTTTCGGTCATCTACTTCTAGAAACGTTCCCGGGTAAAAACAACCTCCATGTACACTGGTATTTCAATATTTTGCTTTGTTTGTCACGGTGGCTCTAGAAGTCTAGCGAGACCAACGCGCGCAGGTGACATGCCATGGTGTCTAGTTCGTGTTCAATAGGGATTTCGACTTGTATCCTCTAACGGGGATGGTAAGGATGCCTATCCATAATCCAATAGCCCTGCGGTATTTCCGGTAGAGGCAATGATGAAATGTACTACGTTTCATGTAAAATCAGGGATAGGTTCACCGCACTAACTTGCGGTAACTGCGGTGTCATCCCTGCGTTAGACCTTCGAAACCTAATATTGGTCCACGAGCGCGTATGGTGTCCCATGGGCTTACTTCTTCGCTGGTATCGCACCAGATGCCTGGGCCTCCAAACGGCACTACACTACTTTGTTCGGGATATTATTACCCCTTTCATGAACGGGTGTATAGTACACCTGCTGCTTATTTCAAGAGCAAGCGAGGGAATGAAGGAGCAAACAAAAATGCCGACGAGTAGGAAGAACAGGCAACTCTGAAGGCACCACTGCTGCGATATTTACGTATTATATGGCATCAAGCTTAGAGGGTGGCACGAATCAGCGTATAGGGGCGAAGGAAGGGGGTGCAGACGAGACGAGACTGGAAGGAGAGATATTCATGTAGGTACGGCATCACGCAGAGGGGGTTTCGTCGCTACCACATAAACACGCACGAAGATAGCAACCGCGAATGTGGCCATCGACACCAATGCGCCGGCAGAGAGGGGGGGGGGGGGGGGCGTACTCATTTGTTGCTTGCCTTAGTCATTTGACCATTGACCACGCATCCCTTTCGAGACGGAGCACCGTTCCTACTCCTAATAGAGACGCCTCCAACACTTGGGCGCTCATTACGTTGTTTCCATATATTACAAAGAAACGTTTTGCTAATCTTATCCCCTTCCTGCTTCGCCGCCTGTGGCCACCATCTATCTCCTAAGATAGCGATCGTTTTCTCGCTAATATTTAGTGTACCAAACTGCTCCATGTCACACTCGTCTATTTTCCTCATCTCCTCCTCTAGCACATCCCTTTCCTCCTTGTACCTTTCACATTCTCCTACTATGTGAATTCTACTCTCTATGGCGTTGCCACATGGGCACATCTGTGCATCTACTTCCTCCTCCTCCCGGCTACTGGTATACCTCCTTCTTCTTTCTGGCAGGTCCAGGTCCCCTACACGAAATCGCAGTTTCAGCTTTTTCGCGAAGTCCATTGGGCCGTGCAGATACCTTTTCATTACTATTCCTTCTCTCAACCCCCCGTATATATCTAAGTGTTCTTCCCCTTCCACCTTCTCTCTCGGCGCTAGCCTTTCTCTTCTTTCTATCCTTTCTTTTACTTCTGTCTTGTATCTCCGCTGAATTTATCTATGGCCAACATCTCTTTTCGGTTTCCTATATCCTTCCATACTTTCTCGACTACGCCACCCCACCTTATTCCAGCTCGCCCTTTGGTTACTTTCTCCCATACAGCTTTATCAACTATGGCTGGCAACCTCTTATTTGGCACTTTACTTTATATCGCCAGTTCAACTTACGCACGTCTCTATTTGTCTTTAGTGGGTACATTCCCAGTTCTGCTCTCAATACTGTATTACTCGTCGTACTTGGGCCTCCTATTAATAGTACTTTTTTAGCTGCTGTCATCTGTACTGTTTCCAGCTGTTTTACGAGCTTCGCGTTCCCTTCCCATACTTCTCCTGCATATTCTAGCTTTGGTACAATCACATTCATCAGTATACATCTCTTAATTCTAGTGTCAAGGTGCGAGTCTGTTAGGACTGCTTCCATCTTGCCTACGTGTGCCTTACCCTTGCCTATTATTTTATTTATGTGTGCATCCCAAGAGCAATCTTTTGAGATCTCTACGCCAAGGTAGGTATACTACTGGTCTACGATCGGTGCTTCATCTTCTCCCCACTCCCACTTACGGTACAACGGCCGTACGTAGTGATCACGTCTGCCGATCTGGCCACGGCTGCTGTGTACTTCGCCTGAGCTCAGTCAGTGGCGAGAATCGCCCGAGCTTACACCCTTGTAGACAAGAGAGACACGGCTGACCTACTTAATGTTACCGTGGAATGTAGAGTTCCTCTAATAGCTCGGCACGACACGTATATATTACTCTACGTGAAGCCTCAAATTAGGCTGGCCAACACTGGGGCCATTGGACAGGTCGAAAAACAAACAAGCAACACCAGACGACTACGTAGTGCAACTTGAGCAATCACGTGGGTTGTGCCCCTATTAATAGGTTTATGAACTTCGACAAGAACAATACCAGACGTCGTCTAGATATCTAGCGTGCAAATATTAATGCATCCATATCAATACTACTACACAGTCAGAAATTACTTAAAAGGACACGAAACAGGCGCAATTCCGGGGTGTGGTAGGTGATCTCACCTTTAGCTTCATGTACGGCCTCTCGGTTTTGTCGAGACACTCTCTTGCCTCGGCGTCCACGTTTCCCAGGATGAATGTCACGCATCCACTCGACTAACGTAAAGCGGTAGGGGTCCCATACACAGAATATCCCGAGGTCGAAGGTCATTGGTCAGTACGTAAATAGGCCTGGCTGTGTGTTTATATCGTTTATTCCCAAGGTAACGCCACATTGTACCTCGTTCTTGCCTCGGTCTTGCACTTGAATATGTACGACTGTCGCCGATAGCTGTTTTCGTCCGTCCGCAGAGGCACCATGGCATCCGACGAGAACAAACCCAAACCTTTTTTAGTGTCGCCTCTGTTATTCGCAGTGCCATAGCTCGCTCTCTCACTATGTAGGCGTCACATCTCTCTCATACGCATCACAGTCCATTATTACAAAATCACTCTACGCTTTTTTTTTATTCAACTCTTATAGTAGCATAAAGTGCACGTATTAAGCTTCGTATATACAGTAGTGATAACAACCGAGCTAGTGTTGATCGACTTACATTTTCCGGTGATTTGGCTTCGACGTTCGAGACTTCATTATCACATGGATCGTATACCGTAGTGACCACACTATCGACGCAGCCGTTCCAGTCACACCCGTCACCCCCCCCGAAGCACACCTCCGTGTAAGGGAACGGGTAGACGTCGTCCTGACGATTAAGACAAGGAGAGAGAAAGAGAGGGAGGGAGGGAGAGAAAGAGAGAGAGAGAGAGCCAGAGAGACAGAGAGAAGTAAGCGGCAGGCGCCGTGAGGGAGAGGAGGTTTGGCAAGCAAAAGGGCTTGAGGCGAACACCTATGTATTGACACCTCGTCCTCTTGCTCCATGACAGGGGTTTCGCGTGGCAATGCCTCAGCTCCGACTGCATGCTGCTGTAAGCCCGGTTAGGTCTTCGCGGGTGCGGTATAGCTGCAAAGGCCTACACATACGTAACAACAATACACATACCGTCGCAAAGGAATATATTGCGGGACATATACCGTAGAACCTCATGGACATACATATCACAAACTCGGTTAAGGTTAAGTTAGTCCATGGGGAGCTGTGGCAAGAAAAAAGACATGGCCTGTTTAGAAGCTTCCATGCAACGCGAAGGCGGTGGCGGACCATCCTCGCGGATGTAGAAGTACCGCTTGTACAACCGGGCCAGTGTTCGTCTGTTAGAGACTGGAACGTACTACAGAGGACTGTGTTGCCGGAGACCCCGAGGGCTGCTGTGTGGGAAGAGCGTGGCGCTGTATCGCGGCGACGGAGCGGGGTCGGGTGGCGCTCGGGATACCTGGTGCCCCACGGAGAATACTACGACGGAGAGACAATTCTGAAGGCCAAAACCGACGTCATGACACGTAAGCCACAGTTATGAAACTCCAATCGACGCAATCACTGCTGTACTACAGTACACAAGTGAATCACATCATATCGGATTTAATGGAGTTAAAGGAGTTGCTGTACGGCGTCGTAGGGCGTGTAAATGATGATATCCGCCGTGTGTGATGTTTACTTGCATATACGTCGTATTAATAGGACAAGTATATAAAAAATGCAACAAACAACGAAATGGTGCTGCGTGCCGCATTGCACCGTACAGCGTCGCGATAATAGAGCTACGTTCTTCAAGGAAACACCCGTTTTCGTGTTAATTTACAGAGGTTAACGACCAAAATAGTTACCTTCGGTGTCAGCAGCGGCATGCCGTTGCCTAACACCCCGCTCGGGGTTCCACCCCACTCGACTACCTTTAACGTTGTTCGTACGTACACATGAGAACCACCAGCGAGTCACGGATTACGTCTGGCCCAGTTGAGTACGGAACAAGGAGGGGTATGACAAGGTCATCACATCACGAGACAGGATATAGTATTATAAATTAATAGCACAACACAAACATAAAGATAGTTTGCCACGGGGTAGAACGAGGTGCCGCCAAGTGCAAACTCCTTTTAAATAAAAAGCCACGCGTGACCGCTAGGCGGTATCATAGGCGACAAGGAGACATGGTGGTCATTCTGCTGTAGAGGTTTGTCCACAGGGGAATACAGCAGCATGACTAAATGCATAGTTTTGTATACCAGGTGTGTATAATCGAGAAAGCGAGGCGGAACCTACTTGTCGCGACGGATTCGAAGCGACCTACGCTGCAGGCGCTCACCGACACGGTGAAGATGGTGTTGGGGTTCTTGTACTTGTTAACGAGCGATACGCTCTGCCAAACCACAACTGCGAGCAAAGAAGGAACCAAAACGTACCCAGGCACGGGGTCAACAATTTGTTTGGTCAAGTAATCAGACGTCATGTATTCAGGTCAGGTTTGTCACATTTACGTATGGGTGAAGTCATAGGATTATGGGCCTCCTTATTTACTCGGATGGTATGCGATGGGAAATACAGTAGTGCTATACAGCAGTGTCAGAGGCCAGACAGATATAATAATAATAATCAGTATCAAGCCCACCAACCAAACGGTAACGGACGATATACTGTATGTAGGTACCGATTGGACAACAGCAAACCGCGTGGCGCGCGGTACATCCTGTCAGTGTGTGACAGTTAGACATACATTTGACAATTCA
Source organism: Saccharina japonica (assembly GCA_008828725.1). NCBI lineage: Eukaryota > Phaeophyceae > Laminariales > Laminariaceae > Saccharina > Saccharina japonica. The sequence goes on from MEHQ01000174.1 coordinate 1,300,228, forward strand.
GTACGACGGCGGGCTGACACCCGCAGCTGCCCTGCGTATCCCCGCTAACGTTTGAAGTGTACAAAGTGCAGATATGCTACTATTAATAATATAAGTCAAAGATGTACACATTATGCCAAGTGGCGTACACGTAAGAGTTACAACTATAATACTGTACTTGTATATAACTGATCTGCTGCCTTTTACCACAGGAGCCTAGACGATAAACAATACGTTAAGCTCACAACGAATGAGGTTTTGTTTGCCTTTGATCATGCACGCACGAAAATAAAGTTACCTGCTATGAAGATGTAGTCACACGTAGCAGACTACGGGTACTCGATTACTGTATGGACTGCTGAGGTAGGCGAGTGTTGTACTGATTCGACTACTATTTATAACTGTACTACAGTAAGTATTACTACGGCAGAAGAAGCTGGTCAGGCACACCAGGGGGTATGATCTACTGTTGAGTTTTCATGCGGAGACGTGAGTATTAGTTGAGCACGTTGGAACTGAAGGTCCTCCTGAGAAATCGCATGATCGAAGCTGTGTGCAGCTGGCGTGAGCCTCCAGGTAAGGAGGGTACTATTGTAGGTCTACCACAACAACCTGACTAAAAGTAGCGTGCATGTTGAAGTTGTGAACTCCCTTGAAGCATTGAATCACTCTACGTTTTGATGAAACGATTTTTTACAAGGCTCCTCACATCCAATAATCGTCAGCAGCATGCCTACCCAGACCAGTGCCGCCTGCTTTTTGTTCTCCTTGACCACATCATTTGGCTTCCTGTGGCGACCGAGAGTGCGAGCACGCCAACGAAAAACATACAGTAAAATGTCTTCGTGATAGCACAATAATGTTTCGTGTGTCATATCGATGCGGTCATGAGTCGACCTCGCAAATGCGACTCAGTGGCTCACACAAGACGACAGAAAGGGGTACACCATGTCTACTGAGCTAACAGTTAGCGCTGAGTTTCTTTCGGGGTCTGATGTTATATCCACGGCACACCTCACGCAGGGAGGATATCCACTGTACCCCGGCTAGACAGGTACACGTGAAAGCTCTGAAGATTCTCACAGAACGATCGCCGGGGTTGGGGAGGTGTTGGCAAACTTTTGGGGTCTGTCACGGTTGGTATGGCGAAGAACGAGGGCGGGGATTGGTACAATAGTATATATGTTGCCTACACTATACAATAAAACCTGCGATAAACGAGTAGCTGGGCTTCGTGGTGCAGCGCGAACTGCGGGATCGCCCACTCATACCCACACGCCGCGTGTACACATCGACTCGTTTCGTGGGCGAGTCGACGGAGCGGTGGAAATGGTTCGCATCGTTACACTGACGAAAGTGGTTGGAGTTTTCAGTGAGCCCGCAGGAGGTTGCAAGATGAAAGGGCTACCGTTAGTATCACTGCAGCAATACAGTATTCGCGTAATAGCGAGGCAAGGCCGCGCACGCAGCGTGAGGCCATTTTGATTATGTTTTGAAAACTAAACCTCTTAAATGTGAACAATAATACAGGAGGCCGCCATGGCCTCGCCGAGGAGGTGAGGAGTAGATGCGCCCACGCATCGATTCTACCTCAACGTCGACCGCCTGATGAGTATAGAACGAAGTGTGCTGGTGAGTGATGAGCAATTGCCATACGCTTGCATATTTCTGTCTTTCTTCCCAGCGGGCTCCATTGTCACCTCTTTGACCTCTCAGAGATCCACGGCAACCCCTTTTTGCTTTTCATTCTGCAGCACAAAAAGCAAGCGAAAAGGTCCACCCCGCGTCGAGGAAGGAACCTCCAAACGTGGAACGCCCTCGGGATTCCAGGGGTCCCACGGAACGCATCTGGATATGATATAGTTGGTACAAGTTTAATGCGCCAGTATCTTGGGAAAATAGCGAACTCACTTCAATTCCCACCCGCCCCCTCGGTCCCCGCACTTCCACCGCCACCTTACGGATTTTACGAATTACATGCTGCTTACGTCATTATTCAGCTTATGCTGAATTAACTCCGTAGATTGTCTCGGCAAAGCCCAAACTCCGCCCCCCCCCTGGCCTATATATGATATATTTATGGATTGGGTTGGCGTCGGTTGGCGGCGACGCTGTAAAACACGCCTCTCACTGCGTGAGCTAGACCCCCAGGGTACCGTTTTCGTTTTTTTTTGGCGGTCACCAAGGCAGGCGGTCGAGCTAGATCATTTGTGCGGGGTTGAGAACATTTGCTCCGCACAAGAGGAATGATCGTATCACGTAGTGTGTATATGGTAAGGCACCCACGAGGCAGTTACATAGTGCTCCCATTGCTGTCTCAAAGTGGCCACACCAGAAATTAAATTTACTCATTGAAGCTGTCGTTCATATGCAAGTTCGCCTCCCAAGCGGTTCTTGGTAGGATGCACCTCACCCTTCATGCGACTCGCCCAACACCTCACGGCGCTTCGCGCTTGGTGCTAGCAATGTCTGCCTGGTCGGTGAAAACTCGACATGCTCCGTCCCGGCATTGTAGGCATGCGAGGGTCTATGGTCGTGCGACTACGGCCATGCATGAATATCGAGTACCCCCCCCCCCCCCCCCCCCCCGTGTTGGGAGTCGCCGGGGGCATCGCACGGTTTTACCAGGTAGGTTTTAAGCTTCCTTAATAATATTATATTTTTACGCCCACTTCGAAACGAAATGACCACAAACGAATAGCGCCTTCCTTGATTTAGCGCTCTTCAGGCATCGATGTCAGTTACGACTCATTGGAGACTACTGCGCCATGTGACAACATGTGAGGGACCGGTCGCCCCGGTAGACTAGTGGTCAGCTTCAAAGGCTACTAGCATTGGTACCCAAGTTCGAATCCCACCGTGGTGAGATTTTCACTTTATTTTCACTTTATTTGAAGAGATAAAAAGGAACCTATTGCTGAGAGCGCCTTCGTGGCGTGGGTAGGCGGAATCCGACGCAAGTCGACGAGGGAACAAAGTGCTGAAATATTCTCGCGAAAAAATGCAAGGCACGTCAATACCGTAGCGGGGAGGGAGGAGAAGAGCCTACTTAGTGACCCCGGATCTGAGTTACGACTAAAGATGGAGAGAGAAAAGAAGGGCGACGATAATAAATGGGATGGACAAAAACAAACCAACATCCTACGTTCAAACGTCAAAATATCGGTCAAAACAGTAACTAAAGCTATCCGCCCAAATAAGTATTCCAAAATATAAAAACGACTGGGGCAATGTCGACCCAATATTTATATACACAGCTACTACTGTACTGTATGATTCAGATTTATAGTTTGTTGCTCTATTACAGTAGCATCTTCATAATATGTCTACATACGTTTTCTATCGCCCTACCTGTAGCCAACCAGCTCCGTTGCGGAGTAATAATCTACACCCCATAGTCGATTTTCATTTCGGAACAGAGGAAGTACCACAGCAGTAGTGAGCCATGTTCAACGCCCGGGTCGAGGTTGTGGTGTCATAATCAGTTTTCGAGTTCAAAGCTTTCAACATGCAAGACGAGATTACTGTACGTATATCACTCAACATATCACCACGGCGACTATTTACAATCTTTGGACTGTAAAACTTGAGTGCAGTCTACACTCTATTACGAGTGATTCAGTCGTGTAGGGGTGAAACAGGGTGCTTTATTGACTACACGTCCATTTTGATTGGTCACCCCCTCTACCCTGATCATATCTCATTTGGCATCCCGCTCCCACATACTAGGTGCAGCAGTATAGGGCTGCGGTTCGGGTTGGGGTTATATTTAGGGTCAGGGTTAGGGTTAGGGTTAGGGTTAGTAGACTTGCACACAGGTATCACATCCCCTCGCACAAACTTGAAATTGTTTTGTTCGACAACGGGGAGGGTGCAAACTCCTAGCTATGCGTCTACGGAAAGCTCTCGGTATCACATTTCGAAATTAATCGACTTCGTAGTGTGTCACCCCATTCTTTCAGAGATTATCCCCAAAGAAATTCGAATCAGGAACTGCGTTTCCGTACTTGTTGCATACGGTGTATAGCAGTAGGCACCTCTTGTTAGCGGGAGCGGAGCTTGCCCCTTTTTCGAGAAAATGTTGCGGGACCCTGTGTAAGAGACGCCAATTCACCAGGTACGTAGTCCTAACCCTCATCAAACCCAATCAACCATTCATTGTTTGTCAGTCCGTAGCCCCTTTGTCGCGTACGCAGTCTGTGCCAACCATTCCATACAATAAATGATAAGCACTTCATCGAATGGTTGGTAAGCTCTCCCATTGCTTCGTACTTGCAGGTGCACACACTTCATCTCTACACTGCTGTGTAATGGCGGTACTGGCTGTAGTAAACTACGTGTATCTCCTCAGCAGACATGAACAACCCAGCGAGCAGCGCACACTCTACGCAGTTAATAAGATGATCCCGCCGGCCATACAGGCGTTGCCAGTCGCTGTTCGAAACTGCCTTTAGTATATGTGTATACAATAGTAAATATGCCTGTGATTGTGTTTGTACCAACCACAACAATTCGTACTGCTGCGTACGTAATACAAGTGCCAATAATATACTACAGTACTACCATTACTGCTACTACTACAGTACTACTACTACTGTTCGTTCGGCGGTCGGACTCACTGTTCGGGCGGCAATTAAAAACATCGATTGACAAATAACTCTCGGCGGCGAGCTAGTTTGAACTGCACAAGAAAGCTGTCCTCAAAACCCAAGGCCGTGTCGTCACAATACTGTATATTTTCAAACTCTGCCCAGGTTAGTGTACCATGAAGTGCAGCCGATATCATTAGGTGATATCGTACGATCCGATCAACATCATATTCGCTAACTTGTCGGGATCGCGTTGACAGTAAATCCCCACGTTATGACCACGGTCCCGCGCGTCATACGGGCGACGTGGCCCCTAAACTCAACAGTGTCAGAAAATCAGTGAAACCCCCAACAAGCTAAATTGAAGCAGCCCAGTGTACTGTATCATAGCTCACTGAACAATATCAACTGCCCATCAAAAGGAGTTTCGTGCGAGTATAATTTACGCAACTATATATATGAAAAAAAGTGACGTTTCCGGCCCATGGGGGCGAATTTGGTACCTACGGTTTTGGGCTCCGTACGGCTGCACAGCAGCTTTGAGCTACGAGCACGTACCCAGTGTCAAAAATGCACGCTTTAGCGATCGGAGATTTGTGGGCATGCGCGGAGCAGTGGCGGGCATCAGCCGCAACTGCGGCAACACGCCACCTTGTACTACGTAAGTACGAGTATTACATAGTATGTGATCATAGCTCACGGTGTCCCACTAGGGCTTCAACTTGTATGTGCACATTACTGGGCTATGAATTGCAGCCGGTTCAGAGTGATCATTGTCGCCAAATGGTTATAGTTGTTCGCGACTATTTTCTAATAAACAAGGGCTCCGCATGGGTGCCGGCATTCGCCGGCACCCATGCTTCGGGTAGGGCAGGGAAGGAGTTGGAATCGTTCCATCCGACATGAACGAAAAACAAATGAAAGGAATGCCAAGAGTTCCATCCTAATTCATAAATTATCAGGAGATAAAGGTTCACAACACAGAAAGCAAGCATACGACTAGTTGCAACACACGTTGCTGGCGTTGAATGTGCTGTCATTAATTGGAAGTCAGCGCATGAAACGAGCAAAAAAAGTACAGCTACAGTGCAAAATCCACGATGAACAAAAGAGGAATTTGCGCTCAAATGACCATTGAGCGCGATGAATGAAACTATACACAAAGCTTCCGTGCTCGGGCTGCAGCTGCTATAAATAGCCTCGCAACATACAGCAGCACAACTGTACGTACAGCAGTAGTACATTATTTTTAATGGTACAGGTGTGGCGAGTTCGCAGTTCGTACCCAGGTATTATGCGGCGAATCAAATCCACGAGTACCGTAGCTATGTTGGGGTATCGTGTCGTCTGGACGATAGTATGTATTTCGTCTCCCCCATTTCAGAAAATAAATGATTACCCCCCTTTATATAATATGTACGTACATAAAACAAGTCACGCTCTTTCTGTTCGTTATTATCGTACTCCGCAGGTTCGTATTATACATCGCACGAAATGTAGTAGGCACCGCAAACGAGCGATCAGTCGCAACGTACGTAACGTACCTCATGCCCGTACGGCAGTAGTGCTGGTTTTTGCTTTTCCGACGTGTCAAACTTCACAACAAAAACACATTTTACGAGTACGTACAGGCTGGTTCAGGTATATCACCCAAATTTTCGTCAGTCACGATGCCGCATGCAATAGCAACTCCAATGCCATATATTTGGTATCATACTGACCGCCATGAACAGTGCAAGAGGGTGACATCGTCAGTTTGTTGTTCATGGACCTAGAACTGGCTCTACCGACGTAAATATTGCCCGACCAATAACAGGCCTTCAAAGTGGTCAACAATAGTCAGGCGTTTCCATAGGAGAACATTTTTTTCCCCCCCATTTGTTTTTGGACAAGCCGCTTCTAGGTGGCCCAAGGCATGTTTGAACAAAGTTTCACGCAAATATTCGAAGATCTGACTGCGTATGATTATATTAAGTCACATTTAACGCCCAAAGTCGATTATATACTGAAAATAAGTAATTACGAGGCAACGCCTATTTTTGCACTTTTACCGCCCAAAAGTCCCAATGTCCACGCCGTTTTTTGGAGATAGACCCTGAAACTACAGTAGGTACACATGTTTTATGCGCCCTACCCGAGCCTTTTACGAATGAGTTTTTTTTTTTTGTTTCGCCGAAAATTTCGGTTTTCTTCAGACCCGAATTTCCCAAAAAAATTACAAAACGAGCAATATCTGACGGGAAAAAAAAAACCATCCGAAAGTCTCGGGTAGGGCGCATAAAACACGTGTGCCGAATTTCAGGGTCTATCTCCAAACAACGGCGTGGACATTCGCCACTGAAAATGTTTTGGGTGGTATGCTTGAACCAGCCTGTACATATACGAAGTACTGCATTTATCTACACAGTAGAGTGCAACTGGTCCGATAAACGTGCGTTTGTCTTCAATGTACTTGTTTCAAAAACGACCTGGCAATTATTTAATAGTTATTTTCTGGGACATAAAACAAAAAGGGATTTATCCATGATAAAATCAATATAAATCGATCCTCAAAACATCCCGCACGCGTTCACACGGTTCCCGGGGAGGCATTGAACAGAGGACGGAGGAAGAGGGGCGTTGCAGTCGATCCTCTCGACACACGCCGGTCGCCCCGGTGGGCTAACAGGTAACCACGAAACGTGTTAGCGTCAAGGTAGCGAGCTCGAGCCCCCCCGAGTGCACGCTCGTAGGGACTTTTTCTCGCAAAACATATCTCGACTACGTAGCTGAAAGCGCGAGAGCGTGAGTTAGCAAAATTCAATGAAGATCGACAAGCGTGGGGAAGGCTGAACCCTCTGCGCGATAAAAAGCAAGGCAATAACCGTAGTGAGTGGGAGAGGAGGGAGAGAAGCCTATTTTTTTACCCTGGATCTGAGTTACGACTAGGGAGTGCGAAGACAATAAATGGAATGAAAACAAAACAAAACAAATAACACACACAGCAACACTGTCAAATAAATGTAGAGTGCCCCTACCTATGATACGGTAGACACTCGCTCGGGGATGAAAGGAGAGGTTCACAGCGTAATCAGACGAATCGCCCTCCGGGCGTCGCCCCGACACTAACTTCAAGTTACAAAATCCATACTAATTTCAGGATGAATATTCATGACACAAAAATCATTTCGTTTTTCAAATAGTCGAAAAAAAGTAAAAAAATGGATCTCCAGAACTTCGGTCAGGATCGAAAACGACCCAAACCTCGACAATATTGTCGTCTTTACACAAAATTCAACATGAAAAGCAAAAACAAATAAATCGAGTACGTAAGAATTATAAAAAACTATGCAAAGGTCTGACCACTGACCACAGTGCTAAAATGTTATTCCTTTGGCAATTGCAAACACTTTATTATTGGAGTTGATTACTGGGGCTCTAATTATTTTCCGTGTTCGGGCACACGAAATGTAGAGAGGCACAGAATACCGCAGCTCTGCATTGTAAAGAGGTCGCACTAGTACTCCTACATACTCGAAGTACAGCAGTATGTGCTCGTACTCAAACAGCGCTCGAGCCTACTGCTGTGCCTATATATGGAGCTGCACGTACGCGTACGAAGTACGCGTATTGGTATACATACATGCTCGCTATGCACTGCGAATAAGGAACATGGGCATCGACTCTTCGGAGCAAACTATGCAAGGACTGACGAAATGTGACTCCTGTATTATACTACTATTCCAGTTAATTTAAAAAGTCACCCCTTCCTTTGTGTTTGTGACTACCCCCGCCCCTGTCAAGATTAAAAAAAATGCTCGACATGCCACCCAAAATCCAAGAATTTTCCTACTTCTCGCTTCACTCTCCCTGCCCCCGCACGCGTTCGCGGCGAGGTAAGCGGGGGGAACGAAGGGCTAGGAGCGTCGGAGCCGATCCTCGAAGAGAGCGCTCGAAGAAATTATAAAACCTCGAGACATTGAGGTGCCGAGATTCCGATACTGAGGCCGGCCCGGAAAAACAAATATTTATCGTGGGAGCTTCAGGGTTGAACCAACATCAAATTATATATGTTTATATTACTGACTGTCATTACAGTATGAGTATACATATATATTGGAGTCCCCTATACAGCGGGGTTGGGGCTCGTTCGAAAACCAACGGAGCTAATTTATCGAACTGACTCAATGAATCGGGCTTGCCGATAAAAACTATGATCGAAACCTTTCTCTTGCTTCGATTGCAAGCAAGGGTCTGCTGGCTGGCCCTCGTACTAGCTGTTGTTGTGCGTGCAACTCTAGTTTTATTTTATTTTATTTATTTTATCCTCCAGCGGATGAGTAAAAATATAGCTCAAGCCCCACACACTTCCACGTCTCGCTGCGTGTCGTGGGTCAATTCAGTCCATGCCCCCTCGGCAGTATCAGCAACTCTAGTCTATACGAGCAACACATTCACATACACTATACGAAAAACAATGAAGTATGGACAGTATAGTCTCTCCGCAGCAACCCGATACCATGGTACCTGGTACAGAAGCAGTACACACTCCACTCCTATATATGATTACCTGTTTTGAATAGCCTACAGAAGAAACTTCCGCCGGCCATACAGACGGCTCGACCAGTTGCATGTCTGCAACTGTTGCGCCGTACATTTTTGGGCACGCTGGTTCAGTGCGGGTATTATGTAGTTAATGAGCAGCACTACATGTTACTTTTAATGTTATTGCTGTATAAACGATTATTACTACTCTAATATACAACGTGCCACAAATCTACTACTAACTCACTACTCGTGTCGGTTCAGCGGTAGGACTTACGTTTCAGTCGACGGTACGAACGTGGGAATGTTGCATCGTGCTCATCCGCGAGCACTACGCCGTATACCATATATTGGCCTGCACCCAACAATCAAGGTGTGGGAAGGATATGGAATCCCTATGGGGTGTCTGGCCGTGCTCAGCGTAGTAGTCTTGTTCCTGGTTGGTTGGCCCTACTTTTGTCGCTATGATGCGGTATGTACTCTAAACCAGCACAACAGGTATCCATCATGATAATTAGGAGCGACACCGCTTTCAAAATTTGCACGGCTGCCAAAAATGCAGGGTCCTATTTGGAGCTATTGTGGGTCAAGCGGAAGCTCCTGTGCATAGGAAAGCTGTAGCGGAAGACCCGTGACGCACGGCCAAAACTCTCGCAACGCTATTTTTTCACTCTTGCCAGCGCCTCCGGCGCAACTCCGTCATTCGCCCGGGGTACGACAGGAGGCTGTAGGGTTCATTCGCGACTTCCCAGCAATAGTCTACTGCTGCTTACGCAACACCTTTTGTACCAGCCCGACAAGTTAAAACACATACTGCTGTGTATACACCTAACTATTACATCTAGATGCATATCGTCACAGCACTGGAATTTCCAGTCCACTTCGAGGCCGTTTTCTTTCAACGCGAGGTGTACGTTTTCGTTTTCTTGTTCGGCTGCCGTGTTCGCTTGCCCCGACTTCGCCCGGGGAGGGCCTGCCCGTTGTCCTGCTCTTCTGGGGTTTCGTGCGGCCGGCCAAAGCGCCGCATCATGTCAAACTTCCCTGACATCGGCCCGCCAGCCGCTAGCCGCTAGCCGGTTTCAAGACATAAAACCATTATTTCCGACGGCGCGAGCATCGCACGAGCAAAAAATCACGGTATATGCTGTATATCTATCATTCATGTATTATATACGGAATATGCATACGGGTAGCGTCTATACGTAAAAAGGTGCTGGTACTCTGTTAAAGATCTCGGTTTGCGGCATACAAGTAGGTTACAGACACAATAATAGCTATTCCGGGACGAGGAAAACACTTGAATCACGTACACATGAACTACAGAAAAAATGCAAGCAAGGGTCTTGCTAGGATTGAACGAAGGACGATCCTGAGTCCATGTAGAACATGGCACATATCGACACACGCAGCGGATTATGGTGTATATGTGCATATGTGCTGTACCTGGTATCTGTTTTTCATGGATTGCTACAGTATATATATGCATAAAGTCCATACGTAGAAAGGTGCTGATACTCTATTAAATATCTCCGTTTACGGCATATCAGTAAGATCTATTAATAGGCACAAACACAGTTCATCCGCGATCGAAAAACACACTTAGAGAACGTACACATGAACGGCAGAAAATAAGCAAGCAAGGTTCTTGGTAGGATTGACCGATGGACGATCGTGAGTCCATGTGGGACATGGTACATATCGACACACAAGCAGCGGGTTGCAGCTGGAAGCTCGGTAAACAATATGGCTGTACTTCGTAGAATTGATAGTAATAGCACAGTGATATACTACTACTGTAGTGGCCCAGTACTCGTGGGAGTAGTAGTAACACAAGTGATAGTGCAGTGTAGTATTAGTAGTAGTAGAGGTAGAATCGGAACCAGTACAGTAGTAGTATGGTCCACCCGTAGCTGTTGCGTTGCTGTCCAGTGTATGTGCAGTTACAACTTTGCTTAGGTGGTTAACAGGAACGGCGGCAGTGCTTTCTCGTGGGCGGACGTCGCAAGCGTATTGCAGTCACATCAAGACCGTCAATGTGGCAGCAGTAGTGGTCATCCGTATTCACATCAATCCTACTGTATGTGCTACCTGATTTTTACGTGCATGATAGTTGTCGGGGTTCCATACACGATACTCATTTTTACTCTATCGTCTTTACACTTTTACAGTAATACTGTTATTTCGAGACTATTTCGCAAATATATCTCCGACCTCAACATAATGCCGTAAATACCTTGGCAAAGTGCTGTCGCTTTTACGGTCTCTGCTTATTCTGCAACACATATTACCCATCGCGGGCTTAAGCGGAGCAGCGGTGGGGATAAGAACCACATGGCAGAGCCCCTCTTGTACATACACGAATCATTTTGTCGGTGACACGCGTTGAGTACCGGCAGTCTCCGATGTATTTGCGCGACGTTTTTGACTGATGTTGAAACATTATTTTAAACTACTGCGTTAATAGTTACGACTTACTAAATGGTACTGTGCAAATGCACAATGCGATGCACCTGTCGAGATCTTTGTTGTGCTACAAAACCAATAGTATAATCGTGCTACAAAAGCAGCAGTACTGCATGCGGTATAGTACTCGTATTCGTGAAAACCTTTTTCTTCCGCTACACGTCGGCATACCCAACACTTTGGAAATGGTCGCGACCATAATGCGTGGATAAGACCAGCGACCTTCTTATCGCGCGACAGCATCCCTATCGATTGGTTTCCACCGTGTGTTGCCTCCTCCTCCTGCTTCAGACCTTACGCATATACATAGTGTATCCAACAGCATGAGAGAGTGTTGAGCCGCTAGAACCAAATACCATAGCAGGGGTATCACGGGGAAATACCCTTCATGGGGAATACAACCACAAGCCCCGCCCAAGCAGTCCACGGGTCTCTCAGCGCCGATGGTCGCTGACGTACACACATGTATACATATATACGTGGTATGTATCAACGGTGCGTCATGTAAAGTGGGTAATTACGCGGGATTTGCGTTCTGGCCAACATATGGAGCTACAAGATTACCTAAGTATAATACTCGTATCAATATCGCATATTACTCAACATCTCTGTACGACGGGTATGGCATTCGGGAGCGGTATTATAGATACAATAGTATAGTTGGTTGGATGTAGCGATGTGGGTTACCCGGGTAACCCAAATTACATATCCGATAAATACTCTAACCCAACACACCTATGTAGTTGTTTCCTTTTGCATTGGGTAGCCTGTATAATAAGTGCAAGGTGTATCTTCTACCTAGAACGAAGGCTTTTGTAGGAGGCACGATTCGAAGCAGGGCATCGCGCGCCGTTCGTTGTTCGTCGTAGCAGGCGACTAAGCGCCATCACGGCTGGGCCGGGTGCGTGTTGAGCAATGACGCCGTCTACAACACTGAAGCCTATGCAGACAGACGGATAGACAGAGCAATGCCACGTTTGGGTGGCGGCTTGGTCACTGAGTTCCTCTCATGAGGAGCTCAATATCTCGCCCGAATCATGACTTGGAAGGTTCTTCGCGCCACCCAACCAGCATTTATACGAGGAGCTACAATACCGCTGTCCTGAAACATATTGCTCCTAAACCAGTGCTAGCAGACTGGTAGAACACACGAACAGACAGGGCTGCTGCTTGTGGCCGGTTCCTGGGGCAGCTATTACGTGGTTTCTCAAGGGCTTGCATATATTTATATTTGGTTGGATAGTTACCAAATTTAGCAAAAAGGGGAGAACGATATACGCGCAAAGGTATATTTCTAACCGGCAGTTACTCCTGTGAGGAGCTCAACCGGTCACAAAGTGCTGTCTCAGAAGGCCAAAACTAACACTGCAACCCCTACGGTGGAATAAGTCGACAATCATCCCTGCTCTTACCACATGTTGTTCAGCGCCAGCTAGCGTGTCGTTGCCGATGTCCCCCGCTCAGCTGATGTTCGGTTGTGCTCTGTATTATCTGGTTATCTGTCCTCAAAGACCGGCAGCAGAGCGTTGGTCGTGTACGGTCGGTGGGGATTGCGAGGCGGCGTCGTGACGTTGAGGTCGCCAGCATTTTTATACGTACCGCAAGTAAATTTAATTGACACCGCAATGTTATCCACTAGCCCCACTCATTGTATTTAGTACAAAACAAAGACAGGCGCGATGCCAACATTTACATACGGAAGCATTACACGCAAGGTGTAGTCACGGCAATCACACGGAAAACAGTGAGTTGCATTGATTGTAAATTTAGCAGTGGCTAGGCTGGTCAACGAACTGGTCGAAGCAGTCGGCGGGCGACGACCAGGATTTTTCATCCACGTTACATTTCAGTAGTAGAAAACGGGTTCGGAATTGTTATCAGAAAACAAGCATACCAGGCATGCAGTGAACAAAAAAACAAACAGCTAAACACAAATGCTTCGCATGCTTTTGTCTCAGCCACACACATAAACATACGCCCATACATTGCTATCACGTCACCATACCCAATGCCGCCTACCCCCAGATCCCGTTGCATACCTGTTGTGCTGTTGGACTTGCATGCCTTCGTGTCCAGGGGTGATTGTGGGATGGTGGGTGTGTGCCGCAGAATGGAATGGAGACGTGGCGAACCGGAGCATAGAGACATACAAATATATACGATACTGCGCGACCCTTGTTGTGGATACTATCGTCTTCATTCAAACAGTTCAGATATGGTCTGAACTATAGTATCAATACACAGATAATGGTCAACGTTGGATATACGGATGTTCCGAGTTTTCGGATAGACCGACCAACGGCAGTGGCACGAAAAGGCGGAGGGAGACATTTCTGCGTGTTTTACTCAGGGTTGATATGCAACTCAAACGAGCAATATTGATGTTGAATACTCTGCCCCCCCCCGCGGGATGCTCTCCATATGCCCGTAATGGACAATATGGTTATAGATAAGAGGATGCGGTAAACAGGACTGCTGTACTGCCAAGGTGTGTACCGATGTTTGTTCGTATTTAACCAGGGAATCGAAAAGAATGTACGTAGTGCTATTTATTTTTGAATGGAATAATCGCAACAACAGCCGTCGACGTGAAGTAAACTAACTAATGGTTTATTCTCCTGATCGCCCGCAACATAACTGAAACCACCACCAATCATCCTATTCATAGAAGAGGAGGCAACCCCCCCTGGGATATAATGAAAGGCCCACAGGTAAACACGAGGAGACCATGCAGTTAACATGTTGTGTGCTAGCTATCCATTTCAATATGGGGACAAAAATAATACACACTTGTTTGTACCTGCATGGCTTGCTTTTACTATGGTATGCACAGCAGTATATATTTATACTTACCTAAACATTGTCTGTACTCACCATTGCTTACTTTTATTACATTGTACATATATATCTAGACTTACCTAAACCTTGTCTGTACTCACCATTGCTTACGCATATACTATTTAATGCATATCTATACTTACGAATATGGACATTTAATGCATATATATACTATTTAATGCATATCTATGCTTACGAATATATTATTTTATGCATATCTAAAGTCAAATGTCTATATTTGGCTTTGACGCGCTATCATGGCGTTTCTTGTATGATAACATAACGTACGTACTACTGTACACGTATATAGATACAGCAGTGTCGGGAAACAAAACGTCACAACAAAGTTGTTCGGAGACTTCGTTGCGCAATGACACCCAACGTATCTCCGAATAAACTACGTCGACGGCAATCTGTTTCCTCGAGCAATGTCCTTGCATAAACTCCTGGGTGACAAACCAGTGCCCAGGCCTACGTATATCAAACGGCAAAGGAGTAGTGGTGATGGGACACAACACAAGCGGTATTAGGACGCCTGCGCCGCCACAACAGCAGCCTGGGCTGGACGACACGCCACCACAGCGTATAGGGCGACACAGCTAGCCATCTCCTTGAATGAGTAATCGACTGATGATGCCATGACCGGGAAAATTGGGGTCTGCCGGAAAGCGGAGTGGGTACTCGTACGAGAACGAAACAAAAAGGCACGCCACCTCAAGTTGGGTGACCACGAGGAGGACCGCCGAGGCGAATACTCACTAGCCAACAAATCGTAGAGTTACAGGGCTCGCCGGCTCCTGCTGCAACCAGACTTGTCCTGGTGACATTGCTGCTTTGGTGGCGAATGAAGAACCGCAGGTAGGTCTGATATCAGGCCAGGAGAGCATGACGGGGTAGGGGTGTGGAGGATTTTGCTTACGCTGGCCGAAATGAAAATGAAAAACGATAAACGCACTTGCACGCACCCAACGCGACGAACACACACAACCTCGACGGCAAGGAGAAAGGCGACAACGGCGGAAGGTTTGCAACTTGCAAAGGGTAGAAGCGGAGAGGGCAGGTCGTGGCAAAACGTGGTGGGTCACCGTGGTCGACCGGAAGATCGTATCATTACATGCAGTGGTCTCATGTTCCTCACTCGATTTCATGGCTCACCTCCTGAAAAAGTCCTCATTGGTGACTCTTGAAACTTCTGGATGAGCTCTCGCCGAGCATGCCTATCGACGAACAACACTTGGAGAAGTACTCACCCCACGTTTAACACCGGCCCTGATAATCGACGTTTTGTTTCGTCCTGTTTTCTTCCAAAACTCTTTGTGGTATCAAGCAGGAGGTCGCCGACGGTGAGCGGTAGCAGCAGTAGACAGTAATGAAGCTTGACAGCACACACAACGTCGACGTAATACAGTAGCTATGCATACTACCACGAGCACGATAACCAATGTATTCGTGGCAGTAGTCGGTATTTCATGTAAATCGCTAGATAGATTCTGTAGCGGACATAAAGCAGTGTAAGGGGCGATATACCATGTATCAGAAGTTCGTCATACTTTAAATGAGAGAAGATGACATCCGGGTTGGTTCCCTGTCCTGAAGACATACATTGCCTGAATCACATTCGAAATTGCCCCAAACACTTCACGCACAATCTATCCAGCGGGAAATCATCCATCCCCGCAATCGACAGCATTCATCTCGAGGTTGTACTAACGATTTCAGGCTAACCTATTCCAAGAGTTTTTCCAGTGCCTCGTGAGCCTCCGGCGGCTCCTGCGTAGGGCAAAATGTATGTCTGCACCTTGTCGATGGGAGCAGGGTGACAGATGGGAGGGGCCCACTGTGGGATCAGAGTATCTGAAACGGAATCGGGTGGAAATATCCGCACTACCTATAGTATTTTCCGAGAATTTTCCTTGCGTACCTGCTCTAAGCTTGACCCATTCGTACGTATGGTTATTATCCGTCGCCCACTTACAGTTGCATATATCATACCTTGCTGCAAGTATATTGTCTCCAACTGTAAAATAAGACACGTAAGTATTCACAATATCCAAGACACTACTGAAGACACATGCTACGATAGAGGTGCACCATATTTTTTCTGAGCTCCTCACTTAAGGGCCCGTTTTAACGAAGAAACAAAAAATCAATTTGAAAGAAAAAAAAATCAAATCCGCTTTTCATTGGTCAGAATCCGCACCACCACCCAAGATTACACCCAAAGATCCTAATATTTGGTGCTGGTGCGTGTGTTGACCAATGAAACGCGAATTTGAATTTTATTTTTCCAAATTGAATTTATTTTATGCTCGTTAATATGGGCCCTAAGGAGCGTCATACCTCACCGAAAAAATGATTTTGGAGGAAAATAAAAGTGCTTCCGGATGCGAAATATCATGACCGAAGTTTACTCTGAAACATTATTCGTCACAAAAATGAAAGTCCGGCAGGTTTGGGTTAAGAAGCCCGATCGTTCAGAAATCGATTCGGACAAAAAGTGCTACCTCTACCGTAGCACGCGTCTGAATCCATTTTCCCGCTTACGCCCGTATAGTATAATACACCAGCAACAACAGGTTTCCATACAACCAGGCCTTGATTGACGCAATATCCTCTGTCGTCAACGCCCCCCCCCTCCATAGTATAATTTCACGGTAAGAGTTGCACTGTTTCTTGCCTTTTGAGGCAACATTGTCTGCCAGGCTGCGCTCTTAAAGTGAGCAACTACAGGTCTGTATGACAACGTTTTGTTATATTACGGCGGACCATAGGAAATACGACCTACGGTACACACAAACACCTATATATATTTGTAAATTGCCCTGTTTTTACTAACAATACATGGTCCAATTTACATTTTGTTTTTTTTTTCCATCCCATTTAATATATTCGCACTCCTGTCCCTCGCCCTCCATAGTCGTAACTCAGATCCGGGGTCACAAAGCAGGCTCTTCCCCCCCCACTACGGTTCGTGCCTTGATTTGTATCGCGCAGAGGGTTCAGCATTCCCAAACCTCGTCGATTGTCGTCGAATTTTGCTATCTCACACTCTCGCGCTTTCCGCTAGTCAAGATGTTCTTTGCGAGAATAAGTGCCTACTAGCATACACTCGGGGGGGCTCGAACTTACGACCTTGACTGTGACCGGGACGAGATTCACCTGTCATTCCACCGGGGGCGCCGGCATTAGCCCTCCGTAATAGAGTGTTTTTACGACCATTACGGGGAACCATATATTATATAGGACCTACGGTACACAACAAAAGACGCATGCTACGATAGAGGTGCACCATGTGTTTTCTGAGCTCCTCACTTAAAGAGCGTCATACCTCAACGAAAAAATGATATTGGAGGAAAACAAGAGTGCTGCCGGATGATAAGTCTAATGACCGAAGTATACTCTGAAACACTTTCCGTTCCAAAAATTGAAGACCGGCGAATTTGGGTTAAGGAGCTCGATCGTTCAGAAAACAATTCAGCCTAAAAGTGCTACCTCTACCGTAGCACGCGCCTAGAGTGTGTTTACGACTATTACGGGGAACGATATATTAATAGTATAGAGGAACTACTACGGTAAAAAACAAAACCAATATATTTCCATATTTTCGTTTAAAATATGTGGTCCTATTTACTAGGGTCCTCCGTAATAGCGCATACAAGCCTTAGTCGGGTTGCGCGACGAAATTCTTGAAAGTCATGCCGGTTTGGGTCATATATTAAGCTCGTCATGTGACGAGCTCAGACAATAAGGCGCCACACCTACGAGGTGGCATTATTTGCTGCGAAGTAGTGGTGTCCCCCCTTCTCCCCCAAATGGCCGAAAGAGTTTTAAAATCGTTGTGCCCCCTCCAGGGGGTACGTAAGCTTATATTGGTTTGCACGATAACCGTGTCACCCCCGGGGGGGAGACCATGAGCGGGTGGCACGCTCCGCCGCCGCCACGAACCTCGCTCTCCAATGCCAGCGATGTCTGGTGTGAGTACCAGTACCACCTACGAGCGAGCACATAAGATGTATAGGACGAGCAACACTGAGGGATGCTTGCCGCCTTTGTCGGGGGGTAGTCGCGTCGAGGACAAAAAAGAGCGATAGACCCTCTGACACCTGAGGAAGGATCCAAGGAATCGAGAGCACCCTAAGCCCCTTTTCATCCTTCCGCGGCCCGTCGGGTTCTAAGGCGACCCTTTCGTTCGGTATCAGAGGGACTGTCTCCCTCCTCGGCATGACGAACCCCCCAGGGGGTGTGTGTGAGCATCCCCAAGTGTTGGCCCGTCCTTGACTTCATATTATGTGCTTGTTCGCACACGCTGTTGAGATCCAACATCGCTGGTCACTGACCGAGCGTGAGGTACGCGGCGGCGGGGAAGCGTGCTACACACAAGTATGTGGCCAGGGTGCTTAGAATAAAGTTGTTTGGAAAAACTCCCGAGGACCTTTCCCCCATTGTGACTTATACCCCTACCACTTTTTTCTCCCCGGGAACAATGTGTGAAAATAATCCAAAGTTTGTACCAGGGGGCATTTGCGGAGGATAATTCATAAAACGGTATATATATATGATTTTAACGTTGCTGCGCAGTGACATAGGAACATCACTACTTGTGGTATAACATATCCCTTATATAGTTACTTCCTATAAGTACAAGGCTCCCCTTCCCGATGTGGTTGACTTGAAAACCCCGGGGGTGTCGCGATATCCTATTATAGCCCCCCTGCCCGCAACCCTGTGGCATGACGTTACAGAGAGTTCATGCAACACATTCGAGTCACGATTTAACCCAAAACCTGCATGTACTTCGTATATGCACACCTTTCATGTAGTGCCACAAAAACTAAAAACTCGAAAGCAACGAAGACACTTTACTTCCAGCGAACAATGATTCGAACCTAAAGACAAAACTGAAACCCTCGATAATCGGAAATCATGAATCGTGTAATCATACCCCTGTGATTCAACGAATGCCCCTTGCAAGCCTGCGTGGCTAACAGGTCCCGCGAGGCCACTCAGAAGAACTACTGTATATTGTATGAGGTAATCCAGGCGGGTGAAGCGCTTGAACATGCATGGGGATTCGTCCCTTAACGCCTCCCCTCTATATATATAATACGTAAAACTCATCCAGGCATTGCAGTGCCTGAGCATGACACCTTTAGTCCATTTGCGGAGATGGGCATGTCATCTCCGGTCATCTGCGGTCTATCACGGAGACCTGTCGGCGCTAGCAATAGAAAAAACTCTTTGGTCCGGATAATACGTACTTTTGGCCGAGTATAGCGTTCTCCTCCTTTCGCTAAATTAGTAAAATATCCAAACAAATACATACATAAACGTATATATTAATAGTATCCCAACCCCTGGCTTTCTCTTTCCGTGGCACCATCAATATCCCCTGTCCCCTATACCCGCCGTGCCCCACTTGTGTGAATATTAATTAATCCACACTAACTCAAGTGACAAATTACGTAGTTTATTTATCCACCCCTGCCCTTGTTCTTATCAGCAAATGCAAATACTATACACCGGTACCTGGTATTTTGTGTCCCTCTCGTGTCGAAAACTAAATTTACCCACACTACTGTAGTTTAAGTAATGAATTGATTAATTTCACCCACCCCTGGCTTTGGTATTATCAGCATATATACACAATTGTATATGATGTATACCTTGTGTATGTCATTGAAGAAATGTGCTGTAATTCTGGGCACTAAGAAGTTCTCCTCCTTCCTGTCTTGCGCATTAAATAGTCTCGGCAAAAGCGGCATTGTGTGCATACGGCAGGAGCGGTACTGGCTGTATATATTTTCATTCCTGATATATTTGCTCTCTCAATAGGCCTCTTATTGTCCCCCCCCCTTCTGCACAAACAAATGAATATCAACTACACTTAACTTGAATACTGGTTGTTTGTAATGCATATATTATTGCTTATGCACATATATACGTCACATATTTTCGAATGTTATCCCTTTTTTGTAGAATAATCTCCCTCACTTGTTTTATAAAAACTTATTAATCCATACCACCAGTATACGTAGCTCAAGCGAGTATATCGCTTGCCTGTTTTGGCAGAAACAATAAACTAACACTACATGTACTGCCGGAGCTAAAAAACATTGATACATAAGTTACAGTTACATCCACCCACACCCTCTTATAGGTTATTACTAGGGAATATATATATAGATATGTATATCCTCTACGGCGAACAGGGAAGGGGTTACGCAAATGGCTTAAAGCACGTACCGTCTGTCACCCAGAAACGAGATAATACACTCCCTGGGACGGTTTTCCTAGGCTAATTTATCCAATCCCAGGGCAGAGGAACCAACCTACGGTGGTGTGGTAGTAATCGTACACTAAGTAGTAGGGAATGTTCCGAACTATCAAACATATTCTACTCGGTTAGTTCATTTGGTATTTCGACAACATCTAAAATGTTATTGTTTTTGTTGCAAACAAGGGAAAGGGTGGGGTGGTAGCCGTACTGATATTGTCGCTGTCAAAAGGTGCAGAAGTGAAATAGTAGATCGTGTAGCACGCTACGGATTTGACTAACAAGTGGAACCTGTGTCACTACAGCTCCGAATCCTCAGAGTCAAGTCTCCGAGGTAGTAACAGCAGGGGTTGATGCTGCCAAGGGGGCATGGGGCGAATTGACAAACCACACGAGGCGCAACATGGGAGTGTTGAGGGCTTAAGCTCTAGTTTTACACAACCGCCGGAGGGAAAAAGCATTGAAATAATAATTAATAGTTCGCGTTGATTTAGAACCCCTAGGGTGCGGTTCAGCGCGATTTCCCGTTAGCGAATTGTTTCTCTACAGTACACTATACATTGGGAAGATCGTAAACGTTCCCCCACAGGGACACTGTTGTTGACGACACCCCCGGGGACACGTTAGCTTACTGTGCAGCCGAAATTTAAAACTGGCTAAGCCAAAGTGCTCCCGGAAATATAATTCGTGATTGTGTCCACGCACGCTGAAATATAGTTCATCATTGTGTCCACCCAGGCTACTAGGCGCTCTCAGCAGTTAATACCGTTTTGTTTTCACGTTTGCAAATAAGTCAAACGTTCGACCCACGTGGGACTCGAACCGCAGAAAAACGCTTAGTAGCATTCGAGGGTACCACGATTAATAGACAATCGGGGCGACCGAAGTAAATACGCCTACTGCTCTATAAGTGCGCTGCTGTGGTGTATTATACGTGTGCCACCACCATGTAGAAGGCACTATTTAGTACTGTAATGTAGTGTACGATGACCGGTATGCATCGGACTTGCTGCATGTAACTAACTGTGATAGGGGGCGCAATTCAGGACCGCAAGTTTTTGCGGCGAGCCGTAATGCTTTACTATGTTGGACGCGTGCACACCTCAGCTGCCTTTCTGCAAGGCAACTTGTTTTTGTTGTGGTCTCTCAATCTACCCGCTGGATTAAAACAAATTTGGCTTCTCAATTTATAGGCTCTCAAATCTCACTTTTTTCTACTTAATATTCTACCGTGCACCCCGAGACATCCAACGCGTACTTCGTGTGGACGTCTATCACCGCTGTTTCTTGCCTTGCTACTTCTGGTAGTCGAGTATAAGCTGTGATAATAATGCATCAAATATAGTATTTCTCGTGTAAAACCAGAGCTTCGACCTCATACAATACCATGATATCAGGGTGTATGTCTAAAGTTCTAGAATTTCCCTCCTTGTAATGTAAGCGCGCCAACAAAAAGCCCCTGCGTACTGGCTACTTAATATTCTACCGTGCACCCCGAGAAATCCAACGAGTACTTCGTGTGGACGTCTATCACCGCTGTTTCTTGCCTTACTACTTCTGGTAGTCGAGTATAAGCTGTGATAATAATGCATCAAATATAGTATTTCTCGTGTAAAACCAGAGCTTCGACGCCATACAATACCATGATATCAGGGTGTATGTCTAAAGTTCTGGCATTTCCCTCCTTGTAATGTAAGCGCGCCAACAAGAAGCCCCTGCGTACTGGCAAGCCCTAGAACTTTATTGTGGCTGCATCCTAGAAACATACTTGAGCATATATATATTTTTAATTGTATTTATAGAGTCATAGCACTCACCGACAAGCACGATTGCTTAATTGATACACTGCGATTTCTGGAGTATTCCCCAGAACGTGCGCCTTGTGTTTTCATTTGATTATTTCCTATGTATTTGTGGTCTTCTGATGTAGTCTGAACTAAAGGGCGTAGTCTACTACTGTAGATGTGTAGACAAGATTGCGTAGTAATGTTGTCGAAGCTGTAGTTGTTCTCGTATTATCTCTTGGCCATAATTAGTTTCGGAGCCACGAAAGACAGGCTCCGCCAACTCGGGAGCTTAAAAAGACCGTGATCATAGTTGCTCGCTTTGGGGCCGGAAATTGCATTTCAGTGGCCTGAGGACCATAACAGCAATACAGTGTGTCAATATTGGGTTACTTTCCCGTGTACGTATTGTTGTTGTTTTTTTTTAACATTTTTGCTAATTTGAAATAACGGATCGTGGGAGTTTAACACGCTGCACCCTACAGTGTATCCGGAGATGAAGGCACATGCCGGGGTTGACACCGGGTTTTCGATAAAGCCGTCGGCGGTTTAAAGCCCTCCGGGCCTGCATGTCGACCGAGCAAGAAAAAAAAGGTGGTCAAATAAAAATAGCAATGGAAGTGTACCGATGGTCCATACCACACATACATGTCATAATTGATTTACTGCAAGTACACCGACTGCATATTTTATCCTGACTACACCAGCATGCGGAGATACTACCGGCCCTCTAATGAGAAAACCGGGATACTGGCCCGGGGGAGATTTGCCGTTTTTGAGGATGGGTCCAAGCGAACTCCGTTTAATAAACTGTGCGATTTCTGATTTAACAGGGAAATTCAACCTTTAGTCCATGTGGGGCTCTCTTGTATGAAGGGGACGACAAGGTTTTGATATATGGCATATGACACACACAGACACTTCGCGTGGCATCAAGTCATCGTAACCGATGTTGCCGTAGGGACAAAATGTACCGAGTACAACCTAACCGCATGAAGGCAGTACAACCAGAGAAATATATACTCCAACTTCCCCCGCACACACACGTTGCTTTGCACCGATCGTACATCATGTATCGTTGAACTGTCGATACAATGCCACACCAAGATACTGGGATAAGAAGGCACCGTACTGCGGCCACCCACAAACCCCCACCCACCCACCCACCCACCCACTCATCCACTCGCTCATGTAACAAATAGTGCAGATTTCTTCTTGCGGAGTGCATAATATAAGGACTATTATGATTAATCAATGTTGAAGCTTATTCCATACGTACGTAGCAATAATTATGACAACTTGAATAGATTACATACGTACGTCCGTAGTATTTTCCGCTGAACTTTAGAGCAGCATTCTAATATCATATACGCGTAGCATCATCAGTGATACTACAGTAGTAACCATCTGAGAACGGTACTTTTTTTTGTGGGTTCTGCCGATGGCTGTACTGAAAGAACCAAGGCGACAATTCACACGCCGGTTGTGTCCAACAATGCCCTGAGTGAAAATGAAAATTCGCGTTCGCGTCGATTTTTATATTTTTCAGTTTTGCTTTAGTTATAGCCTTGAAAGGCTATTTTTGGTAAGGATTGCAAATGGCCAATTTTCAATATATTTAATTTCGGCTGGCTCAGGAAACCATATTCTAGACCCGATATTGAAAATGTGTTCCCGGAGGATTGTGGTGATTAGCTATACGATCATCATACAAGTTGTATTGCAGTAAAATATCCATTTTTGATGGCGCTGAAAATTTTTCCGTTTTGGGGTTAATTCCTTACTGTCAGTAAGGAAAAAAAACGCTATAGTGATATGGGTGTAATACATTCAGCATTGGTGTGATTGTGTATTTAGGATACGTACTCAAAGCAAAGCTGTGGAAGGCTAAAGAATAACAAATACAAGGTAGATGTGTATCCGTGACGGCAAACAACGGTGTGCATCATGTTTGATCTTACATAAAAACGTACTCGTGTGAGAATACTCTACGCACAGCAAAGTCAACAGAGAAGAAGTCTAAGGGCCCGTGTACTAATGAAGGCAAGTTTCAAATCGTTTTTTTTTTATGAATCGAATCGTTTTATTTCCGATTTGAAGTGAAAATACGGCGTTGTGTCCTATCGTGTGAAACCACGTATGTTCCGTATGTTCTCGAGATGTGAATGAGATCGGAATAACGCGACATCCCACAGAACACCCGGCTGACAAGTACCGAGGCGAGAAGCTGAGAGCGATGGCGTGCATCGTCACGTGCACGCCGGCTATAACCTCTGTTTTATTTTTAAGGCCCAGGCTAGGAAGCTGTCACTCTCAGCTTCGCGTGGGTGGTCGGAGGAAGCCCTTAAATGCCATGTGCCGGACAGCGACAGCGATGCAGCTATCAAAGTCTTGAGTTTTTCCTCCATGTTTTGGGTCGATCGCTTTGTTCTCGCCGGGCTTGGCCGATGGAGCTGGTGGAAAAATTGGGCTTGCGACCGCCATGATTTGTTTTGAGGAGCCACCGCCGGGCCACGTTGTGCTATGGTATGTAGCTGTGGGCGCGGCTATTGCTCCGGTCGCCACTCGTTGAAGTTAACGATTTATCGCCTCGTTGGTGGTTGTCGACAACAGCCCAAACAGCGACGGATCGCCTCGGGGACGTTCACCCAGTGGGAACATGCCATGCATGTTGGATGAACTCCAATCGATTCGAATCGATTCGAATCGCTTCGATTCGATTTGAAAAAAAATAAAGTATTTTGGGACTTGTTTTGATATCCGATCGAATCGATTTTTTCATGCCCCAAAGTACAAATGTCTTTCCGGTGATTCATGTTTTGACCAATTAAATGAAAGTCCGCGTCGATTCATAAAAACGAAATCGATTTGAAATCGATTCGATTAAAAACTTTCTTTCGTTAATACGGGCCCTAAACACATACCCCCCACGAAAACCAAGATAAAAAACAGAAAAAATAACAACCGACTGCTGCAGTACACTACAGCTGCAGTCGTACGTAGTCGTAGTCGTTGTTGCTCGTGATGCTGAAGATCTTCGTTTTTCGTGCGGGTGTTGTGTAGATATGCTGCACTGCTGTGTACTTGATGAAGTGGTGCTGCTGCTGATGATCTTGTACGTAAAATAGCAGACCAAAAGATGTACGAGTAGGTGAAGATGGCTGTGATATGATGTTGATGATGGCGATGTAGACCTGAAGAGGAGGTAAATACCTGTCCCCATAGCCAGTCCGTAAGGTTGTGCTGGGCCGTGTTGCTCAAAGAGTGCGAGTGCCGGTTGATGTTGTCGCGGTTGAGCAGCGAGTAAAAATTACCAGGCATGCCACAAGCAAATGTTGGAACTCCCGCTTTGCGAAAAATGAGCAAAATCTCGCCAGAGCCGTGTTTGCGTTCTGGCTGAGATGTCGCCGAATACGTAGCTGGTTCCCAATGAGCTGGAGAAGTTGATGGCCAGCTGCTTGATGACGGCGTCGGTGGTGGTGCTGTTGAGCTGAACCCTGGTGAGAACGTGGACGGCGATGTTGTCGTCTCCGATTCTGGAAGAAAAGCTCATAACCTGAAAAATGTCGACTTGATTGCTGTAGATGATGATGCATAGTTGATGAAGTGATGCCTGTATGGTTTATGTCGATGCTGCCAGAAGTGTTGTTGTAAGATGAGTAGATGACAATACCTCCTCGAGGGAGTGATATTGCAACGTTGCTTGTACAGCAGTAGTCGAAATATATGTATAACCAGGTGAAATAAGCTGAATATGCTACATAGAAAAAGGGCTGACGATGCCTTCTGTATTAAACGATGATGATGATGGCGAAGTACAACAGTCGTAATCGTAGCAGCAGATGATGAACTTGTACGAGTAGTGCTATGATGTCCGGAGGTTCTAGCTCCTTGTTAGCAAGAAGTGTCGCCCCTGTACCAGGCTGATAGTAGCAGATAAACCGACAGTAGTTGACTGTCCCGTGGAAGGCTGAGTATCCGATTTGATGAACGCCCTGGCTACGTGATGCAGCGCTTGTTGGCATTCTCCCCGATACAGAATGGACGAAGATGAGTTTTCCTTCCGAGTCTAAATTCGTTCTTCCACGTGAAAGCGTGAAGACGTTGATGGAAATAGATGCCTAGATGTAGGCAGGAGGTTATCCCCTCATGCTACGCGGAGTATCAGATTCGTCAACGACCTGGCTGAATATTGCAGCACGTGTAGGTCTGCTCGTCGATACTTGCACGAGGGAAAATCTATTTGTGAGTACTTCGCGCTTGGTAGCGTGATGAACGGTTTCAATAACGACCTCACACGTATTAAATAGCGTCAAACCGGCTCAACACTAACTTCAGGTGTGATGGCGGAGAAACAGAGGTTTTGTAACGTTTCTTCGTGCTTTACAGCGTGGAAGTGGTGTGGACCTAGCTTCGCGAGTGATGAGCAGAAATAGTTTTGTGACGTGTTTCGTGCTTAGAGCTTTAAAGTATCATAGTATCGAAAAATAATCTTAGCGTGCGTTTTTACAAAACTAGTCGTATGGCATATTTTTGCAATTACGGCGGGAAAACGATGTGGAACGTACGAGTACGAGTTTCGCGCACATAGGCGTGAAACCGGGCGCATTACTCGTACATGCTACCCGCGTGAATGCGTGACGGCAGTCTCATTACCTGCTTCACGCGTAGAAGCGTGAAAGCAGTACTCCTTGTAGTAACCCTGCCGAATGAACTTGATGAAAATCGATGAAGAGAGTCGATGTCGATGCTGTCGGGTAGATGATGATCTTCTGATTTTTGGAGCAGAAATCATATTCCTCCGCAACGGAAAACTTGAAAGTTTCAAATGTTTAACGAGACGAGCTCGCCGGGATACGTCGTTCCGTGGTGCCAGGCAGTGCGTAGACCAACGTCGAGGCTCATGCGACTGCGAGGCTCATAACCTGAAAAATGACGCGTGTGTCAAGGCTCTGATTCTGTGGAGAGAGATGGCAGAGGTGGCACCGAAGTGTCTGTATATATCACTTGTGAAGGAGAAGAAAAATCATGCATTGAAAAAGCGCTTATTTGGCCATATGGGAAAGAAGATTGATCTGAGGGATCAATGGCAAAGGAGACGAGAAAATAAGAGGAAAACATATAAGAGAGGGGTAGAGAAGAGGAGTGGAAAGTGGAGTAGAGGGTTAGAATGATCGAGGTGGGCGATGCCTGCACCTGATCATCTTGGTACAATGCCCATGCTACGGACAGTTACGTTCTACCGTAGTCCGTTTTGTTCACTGTAATATTATCTACAACGTTATAGTAACGCTCTCAGCATCGTTCTTGGTGGAGATGCTTTGAACATGCAATACAGCGCACTACGAATAAGACAAACTCGTAATATATCCGCATATTTTATTTACCCGAATATCTTGACTAAGATACCCATATACTCGTATCAGTGCGTATTGACTGCACATCACAATAGGTACGTATGGATCTCAACGTCCGTATGCTAACCCGTTCTTCCGCTCTCTCTCTATCATGACTCAGACCCGGGGTCACATAGCGGGCGCTCCCCCCCCAACTCCTTACAGAAAACGACATTTCTCCAGTTTTAACTTCAGGGCTAATATCTGTGAGACGTTTTAGAGAGAGTGGGTCATGGGCACAACATGTGTGTCTCTGCAGAGCCGGGTCGATATGACGCATGTTTCGTCACGAAAAGTACGGCTTACTCTAAAACGACTCCCCATACCTCTGGTACCCCAAGCCTAGGGTGATGCTTACAAAACTCGCAAACGTCGGTTGTGCAAGCTGTTACAGTACCATCCTCGAATGTTCCCTACCACAGGTTGTCGATGTTGTTGTCGTCGCTATTGATTGTTTTCGCCTCTACAGCAGCACATCGCACCCCTTAACTTCGAAAAGGAGTAGAGTCATTTCTATATTGACATCTTGTCCCGTTTGTCTGTGTTAGAGTAGTGCTTTCGGCGAGAAGGCGAAGGTAATCTAACGTTGTGTGTGAAATACACAAGGCCGCACGCCCGTTTCGCTTGTGTGAGCATACTGACCCCGCTAGGGACCTGTCCATCGTTTGTTTTTCAAGACCGGCCGGGTTTCTGGAACGAAACTATGTACTCTGCGCCAACGGCCGGTTGCCATAAATTTGGGATTTCTGGCTTCGACAGCTAATATTACAGTAGATCAGTGCATGGTGTGTTTTCAGAAAGTTTTGCCACGTGCGTACAAGCAACGAGTACATGTCGGTGCTGCCTGTAAACGTGTAAGTATATGCACTAAATTCGCATTTGCTTCGTCCCGTATGTGTCTGTTCCAAATGTTTAATATATTTCGCTATTCAGGAACACGGTACGTTCTCCCATCCCAGCGACTACGAGGAGTCCCTACCCGAGTAACAGAGTATCCTCGGCTACCTAGCGGATGAACGTTCACTCGATTTAGCCGCAACGACATACGCGGAGCTCGACTCATCAAAGGAATTGCTCTGTGTGAGTGACTGGTCATTCATGGCTGATGTCCACGGGGTGGCCGAAATGATCGGGTTTGGCTCGTCTCCATACGAAGTTGGGGTCACCTTGGAATTGACTTGTCTGGGAAAGAGTCGAACGCTTCAAGAAATTATGTACATCAAAGACTGTATGTATTTCGGGGCTCAACGTCACCCGTATCGGGGAAGCTACAGCCGCTGCGGCCCTGTCAAGAAGGTAGCACCCCACAACCGGGGTAGATCATGACCCACGGCGTGTTTTCCGTATGCGTCACCCCTCTAGCATAATGTTTGGTCTTTCTCGTGTAGGCCATGAATAATGATTAGTCACGCCAGTATTTTAACAGTGATCCGTAGGACTCCTAAACTTCGAGATGACAACCTGTGCGACGGGATCACGGGAGGAGCGTTGGGTTTGACTGTGTGCAGACCAGGCAAGGATAAACGCTTGTATTCCAAACTACGAAGCTGACGTCGAGGTTCTGGGGGTGCCGAGAGGGCTAGACGAAATATTGAATGTCGTACCTATCTCCTCCAGCGAGAACACCCCGCCGCCAAACGACTACCCTTCGAAGCCGTTGGGCGCTTTTACAAGTACGCCACTGAAGACGTGTACGCATGCCTCGTGTTGCACACACACAACTTTACCATATGTGTCATTCCTTGGAGATCTTAGGTAGCGCAATGCCCAGCAAAGGGCCACTCGCAGCGATCTTGAAACCATCAACACCTTAAAATACTCATGTTTCATGTTTCAGGTTTTATCAACATTCCAGACTATGATTTGTAGAGTATGGCTGACGTATTTACACCAAATGCTGCCAACGATATGGGATGGTATACTCTATAGGAATCTTACCAATCAAAACATGTGCTGCATTCATCTTGATACCATGTTGTCCTGGATTTCGCGAGAGTGATCTTCCGTCTCTGTGCCGGTCGGCTTGTCGAGGAAGGAGACGTCAGCGCGAGACGAGCACTGTAGTTGACCCGTGCCGAAGGTCTACTGTTGCTGAAAGAGCTCACCATCGTCCAATACCAAGTGAGTAAGCATGCCGAACCTTCTTGCGCCATTCCCCTAGTGGGCACTTCAAGGAACCTTGCAAAGGTCGCCAGAGTATCAGTGCGGGTTAGTACCGGTCATTGTAGCTTATGGTACCGTTGCAACTCGCGAAGACTCGGTCATATTAACTCTTGATACCCTTGGGACTCGCGAATACTCAGTCATATCAACTCTTGGTAACTTTTGGGACTCGCGAGGGCTCAGTTCTACAAGTGTTTGGTATCCGTACTACAGTATACCCCAAATGAACTCGGACGGGAGAGGCGACGATTGACTCCCGGTAACTCGGACTCGGATTCTAACAACCGTGTGGATGTTTGTATATAGGAAGATATTGAAACACACAAAAAACGGGCTTTGTTTTTGTTTTACCCATTGGGTCGGTACTCGCCAGGACTCAGTCATTTCAGCTTCTG
Organism: Saccharina japonica; assembly: GCA_008828725.1. Lineage (NCBI taxonomy): Eukaryota > Phaeophyceae > Laminariales > Laminariaceae > Saccharina > Saccharina japonica. The sequence continues at coordinate 1,330,633 of MEHQ01000174.1, forward strand.
ATACCCTTGGGACTTGCGGCGATTCAGTCTTTCCGATTTAGATGCGGTTGATCCTCGCGAGGACTAAGTAATTTCTGGTCCTCATACCCCGGAGGCTGAGTACTCGGAAATGGGTCGGACATGCGAGTCAAGGACTGCGCCCCGATGACTTGGAGTCGGATTCTCACGAAGTGTTTTAGCTGTTTTGTTGATTGGGAGATACTTGATAACAAAATACGCAAACAAAATATGTTGTTTTGCTTTTGTTTGATCCGTTCGTTCGTTACTGGCAAGGACTTACACATACTAGCTTCAGGTAACAGCTGCGCTAGCGGGGATTTAAGCATTTCAACCTCCAGCACACGTGTAACTCGGGAGGAGTCATTGAAGCCTTCAAAACCCTTAAATTTCAAGTGGGCTCAGTTGTTTCAGCTTCTGGTAAAATCGGGTTTTAGCACTCCGAAATATCTCCGATTCTTGAGTCAAAGGCTGAGTCCGGACGACTCAAACCCGGACTCTAACGACCTTTAGGATATCTCTTGTAAATATACTTCGCATTGCTATTATACGTACAGACAGTCCAAACCCCTCGTGTGCAACAACGCCTCGATACAGTGCAAACACAAATTTCCCACATCTCGCGAACGTCGTACGGCTCGCACGCCAAAACAATCTTCACCGATGCGCTCCGGTTGTTCATACGGTCATCACGTGGATATTTATGCTCAGTATCGACCGTTTTATTCAGCTTATTCGATGTTTGAGGGGCCCGTTCGGACAATATACAAGAGCACTGCATTCTATTATACGAACAAACTACTGTAGTTTACCTTTTCAGACGCATTACTATTTCTGGTATAATTTCGACCTTTCATGACTCCCTGCCGAAAACGCCATTTCTCCAGTTCGTATGCCCGCACCCACTCCCTGTGAGCAGTGTTAGAGGGCGTAGGTCACGGGCAACATTGTTTATTCAAAAGCCGGACTAATCCGACGCCCTTTTCACCACGAACAGTGACCTCTTACTCAAAAACGAATTCCCATACCTCTGGTACCCAACTTGAGAAATGGCAGTTTCTCCGGCTGCTGATATTTTTTTAACTCCGATTTTCGGTGAGGACGCCGCGCGTTAGTAGGCCAACCAACTTGAGCATCTAGTTCGACCGTCCGTAGCGTTCTACGCGGCCACAGCAGAGTGTAGATACCAAACAGGAGCTCCGAAATATACAAATTTCGCTGCTGAGTACTTTCGGTTCATGATGCAAACAAATTAATGCTTGCCCTCCCTTTCAGATCCAAGATCACCAACACCTCCTAGGTACTATAACGGACAAGCTATTCGACGGTCGGGTGCAGATCTGAGGATTAGAACTGGAGCTACGCCGTGCTCGACAAGGAGCAACGATATGGTGTTATTGTACCGGAAGTAGTATTGCTGCTGCGAAAATGACGAAACATATATATTTCTAAAATACTGGGCTCGAGTACGTCTTTTTTTTTGTTTTGACCGAAGGGCCCCCTTAACGGCCACTAGGCGGAATGCTGCGTTGTTGCTGGAACAATAGATCGTTTAAACACCATAGATAGGTTATAATAAACACGCACCGTGTATATGCATGAAGAAGTTGTTGCTGGCGCCAGCTCGTACACGTATAAAATAAGTGCATAATTGTATATATACTCCAAAGTAGAACACCATGATACATTTATTTTGTCGAAAATCCTATTTTTTAAGCTGTGTGTGATACTTCCATGACGTTTACTACGGGTTATATATGACCTCACCTAGGGAAGGAATCCTTTATCGAGATACTCTCTATTGCAAGTAGACTATATACAGTTATACGGTATTAAGTACCTGGTATGTAAATAATATGTATCATACAAAATATGAAGAAAGAAGGAAATGCGCAGAATAAACACAAGCTCCGGCGTTTCGAACAGTCGTGTGGGGAAAAGCCGAAAACCAACATGTGCGAGGCCAGAATGTCAAGATGGGGCCGTTGATCGGTCCATCCAGCACACTTTCGACTGTTCTATTATTAAGAAAAAAGAACGTCTATTTTTCGTGGAATGCGTTAGTATATATACGATACCCGGTACATACGTATCTGCCCACTGCTGTCTTCCACCAGCCACCTCTCTCCGTTCTGCAGCGCACTTAAAAAAACTGTCCTTGGAAAGAAGGCGTGCGAGTCCAACACCCAAACAGGTATGGGGTGTGGAAATGCTCGTAGCGTGCTTGATCCAAACGACCAAGAAAAGTTTTTGTGTAGCCGTTTTTTAGTCGTCACGCGCGCTTGTTTTCTGTAAATAGTCCCGAAATCATCCGGTTCCAGCTTGATTGAGATGGTCCCTCGTCGTCCATCGACCCTGCCCGACAGCCTTCGGTCCAACCCAGCACTGCTTCAACACGTATCCGTCAGTGTAGCTGGCGGCTTGCTGTGTCGCTCTCTTGAAATATCTGGCACGTTCTGGTGTGCATGTATACCAGACAACATTGATCGCATCGCCATTATGTTTGGTGTCGCCTACTACACTTTCTATTGCAGAAAGAGAGCTGCCGGTGATCAAGATAGCACAGATATAATCATGGCACCCGCTACACCTGACCTGTAATACTAGTTCGCAACAACCTCAACGACACAAGACCTCGCGTCCCCGTTAACGTTTTGCTCGCCACAGCCCCAAGGTCACAACGCAGTCTCGCCTCCCCGAATACCACGCATACTGTATATTGCTGTTTTTCGTGGGTAGGTACCTGCTGGGTAACCCGATAACAACTGGCATTCACTGCACCAGTTGTGGGCATCGACAACGAGAAAGACCTACGACCGTACCTACCTACCTATTGTAGCCGCCAAACAACATGTGGTAAGAGGGGGGGGGGTGATACTCTGGCTGTAGAACCACAAATTAATTAGTTGCAATCAGTGCCCGTCCATCCCGGCCCATCGTTAATCACATTCACTCGCCGGTTACGACGAACAATACGCGAGATGCCTGTTTTACCCAGGAACCGACTGCCGAATCAACATTTTCTGAACAAAACAATCGAGAGTCTCACCGGTTGACCAACATTTTCAACAAAGTATACGCAAGGTGTATATTTACGTGGCATGATACTGCTGTATATGTACGCGTCTTCTTCTCTATGTGAACTGCTGCTACAGCAGTTCTAACACTTACTATGTACGAGGTCCAGACACCTGGGACTTATTAAATACGAGGTACCAGGAACCTGGTACATCGATGTACCAGGCACCTGGTACATCCTGGAAATACGTATGAGTTTCGACGAAATCGTCGACCTCACTGCGGTCGTTTTTATTTTTCATCTACACATAATATACATCATATATACAACGTACCTGTATAAACGCACGTTTTTAAGCTTTATTTTGACCCATCCGCCGGAGGATTAAAAAAAAAAAAAAGCACGTTTTTGTTCTGTGTTGGTGTGTTGGGTTCCATAAAAAAATGGCCTAAAAGTATTACCTGGTGCGCCAGGATACGTGACCAGTAAATTTGCCGGATTCGGGCACAACAGCCCGATATTATTATATCAGGCATGTACATATAAAATATCATACATAGTTGTCACAGTTCACATGAGTTGGCGAGAACATGACGATTGCTGTAGTATGAAACACACGAATCTTTCCCAATACAGGAGGCGATAGTATCGAAACGCACGTATGATGTGATGATGTGTTCGTAGTGGAGGTGACCACGTGACCACACAACAATAAACTGCTGCTGTAGTTTATATTTGACATGAAAGCAAAAAATGTAACGATGCTACAGCAGTAGTACCGGCCCGGGCCGCTCATAAGAAAAGAACTCACAAGAAAGTAAGCCTGATAAATTGAAAATTTGAAGAAAGCTCTCAGCCTAGTCAGTGCATACGCTTCAAGAAAGTGACTCCTTCCTGTGGCTGGCCTGGGCCCAAGCCACCACACTCATTGTACAGAGTACTACAGGGGAAACATCTTCTCGGGAAACAAAATAAGAAAGCGCAGCATAAGAGAGTGTGCTTTCGCGCGCGCCCAGAATAAGAAAGTCAGCCTGAGCCCGATTTCAGGTTTCTTGTGAGAGGGCCGGTACTGCTGAACCTGGTTAATAAAAATGAATATAACATCAGCCAGGGGGCACACAGGTTCGAGAAAGGCCCACAGGGCGACTGGACAAAACACATACGTTTTTCGAAGAGGAGCACTTTGTTGCAATTTCGAAGATTTCGTACGTAGGCTGGTCTGATATCATCCCTAATTCCGGTTCACCTTGGCCCCCATGGGCTACACTCCCCGCTGGAGGGGCCACTCGACGCTGATGGGGGATTCCCCTTCCCAGCAGTGGCAATGGAGTCGGTGGGCCAGAATCGAATTCATCTAGCCCTCCCGGCTCCGGCGTCCCTCCCAGCTCCGACGCCCCTCCCAGCTCTGGCGTCCCTCCCAGCTCCGGCGCCCCTGCCAGTTCCGGCGATGCCGGCTGTTGCAGTTGCACCGGCGGCACCCGCATAACCGGTGGTGCCTCCCAGGTGACGTCCCTTGTTGCTATCACCTTGTTCGCCCGCGTCAGCATGCGCAATGAATCACGGGGGTGGTCGATGCCTGGCCCGAGGTAGAAGCTGCTCTCGCACCTGGGGAACGACTTTGACGGGCGGTTCCAACGACAATACCCCGGACGAAGAAACGGGTGCGGTGACGCAGGTGCAGTCTTACCATGCCACACCTCGTGCGGCGACTTGTTACCCGGGTTGGACGCAGTCGCGGTGCAGTTCAGGGCCGCACACACCCAGTGTGCAGCCTCAGCCCAGAGGGTCTCCGACGGTGGCAGTTCGACGTGTGGGAAGAGGATGGGGGCTTGGATGCGAGCAGCAAGCGCCGAGTTTTGGATGATGCGGAGGGCTCGCTCGGCAACGCCGTTTAGCTCTGGACACTTTGCGTTGGTGAATTCCTGTTTGATGCAATACTGCCTGCACACGTTCCCGAAATCCCCACCAAATAACTCTCCCCCATTATCAGACCTTACTCTCTCTACTTCCGACGTTAAACCATCCGCACGTACATCAGCCAAAAACTTCATAAATGCGTCAGCAGCATCGGACTTGCGCTCGAGGAAGTATACCCAAGAGTACCGGGTAAAATCATCCTTCACTATCATCACGTACTTCTTACCAAGCAACGAAGGAACGCTCTTAGGGCCACTCAGATCCACGAAAACTCTTCCTAGCTTCTCTATCGCGCGTGATTTTGTACTGTTAGCGGTCGGTTTACGGCATCCCTTGGCCATAGAACAACCAGTGCATGGTTTCAACCTACCTAGCAGCTCTACACCTAGTTATTTGGCAGTCTCTCTCAACAAAAATTCGTTAGCATGGCCGTGCACGCAGTCGAAAAATTTGATGTCTACAGGAGTCTCATGCGAGTCCGCGCTACCAGGGGCTATCACGGGGAACGCTAGAGGATCAGAATCGGCAAGTTGCACAAGGTTCCCGCCTGCCAATGTCAAATTTCTGAGCGACTCAGGCTCATGCTGGTCAACACTATCCGGGGCTATCACAGGGGAGCCCAGGGGGGCAGGGAGAGCAGGTTGTACGACGCTCTCGACGGGTTCGAGAGCCGACAAGGGAAAAGGGATGCACTCGTCATCGGGGTCAAGCCGTCTACCGTGGTTAGAGTAACCAGAACCATCACTCCAAAACCTAAGACGTCCGTCCGCTAGGGTCACGCTCATATCCTCATCGTCAGTTGAGAAACCTACTCCTCGCGTGTGCGCAGCTATTAGGGAAAAAAGGTTGAAAGCCAACCTGGGCACGTATGCCACCTTGTCTAGCCTTACTGTGATGCCTTCTTCTTTGTTGGGGAAAACAACCGTCAGCGACCGGTAACCCACAACGTCTATGAAAGTATCGTTGCCAATCTCAACCTTGTCCTCGGATGGTTGCACGTCTTGGAGCAAGTCAGCTGATCTAGTCATGTGAAAGGTTGCACCACTACCAGCTATCCACTTCTCTGTGACGTCCTTACTCTGCTCGCGCTCTCCTACCACATCGCTCTTACCAAGCACACCAGTCGCTAGACAGCCTATAATCTCACCAGTGCCGTTCTGGGACTTCTTCGCGGCGGGAATGACGTGTGCGGTGCAGTCGAACCATCGATGGCCTGGCTCCAAGCATCGGTGACACTTGTTCCGCATGACGTCGTACTTCTTCTCCCCGTTCTTCTTACCGCTGGCAGTGCTGTTGTTCTTGGCTGTCATAACACCACCGGAAATTCCCTTACCAGCTCGGTCAACCTTTCCACTACCATCCTCCTTACGGTTTCGGCGACCGGGCTTGTTCGCAACTAGGGCCTGTCCTACGTTACGGGTCTTGGTGTTTGCACCCCTAGACATAATTGTATACCGTTGCCTGACTATCGCCTCTATTTCCTCCCGGGTGATGTCGTCCTTGTACAGTATCGTGCGCTGTTCGAATTCGTAATCGCTGGTAAGTACTTCTACGATTTTGAGGTTTACATCCTCTACAGGCAAATGAACTCCCAGGGATCCCAAAACACCGACAATCTTGTCTACACGAGCGAAAAATCTCATCGGTTCTTCTCTCTTTTCCATGACCAGATCGTTGAACTCCCGCTTCCACTTCGACTTTTCAGCCAAAGTTTTGGGCAAGAACCAGTCCTCTAGCATACGCCAAGCTAAGCTAGGGGAGTTAGTATCATACACTCGGCTGAGCAGTTCGCGGTCGGTGACGCTCTCGGTTATACAGGTCCATGCAAGTCGGGACCGTTTAATGGCCAACTCACTGAAGCCTTGGTCCAGTAAGTATACCGAAGTTACAGACGGGTCACCTACCATCATGTCAGACATAGTGGTGAGAGCCTGTATGCAACCGTTAGCAATCGCATAACCCTCGAAGCGTCTCTTCCACAATGGATACTCTACACCGTTACCATTAAATTTAGGAATTCCGGACTTGATACTACTGGTCTCCCTTGGTCCTACAGCTAGATGACTATCCCCTATAGTACCTACATCACCGACAGCTTGCAGCAGACTATCAGTGGCGGCTCCAACTCTACGACTAGAAGCAAACCCTGCCTGCTCACTAGTACCTTCTACACCTGATGAAGGCTGGTCTCCACCGGCGGTCGCCCCTTGCAGCCCGCCAGTATCCTCTCGACTCACCTCTACTGCCGACAGCCTTTGTTCGAATAGCATTGCCTGCGCTGCGAGCTGCTCCTTCAAGTCTTCTATGGTCTCTTGGTCCATCTCGGAACACCAGTCAAGTTCGAACTTTTCGTTAACGTATTTAGTTGACAGTGAGGATAAGGAGACGGAGTGACACCAACAGCCCCGAGCTGTGAGCCCAGCCAAGTACTGCCCTATGCAGTCTGTCCCAGAGAAAAGAAGATGATGTGTTTATGTCTTGAATATTACAGCAGTACCCAAGGGAACACGAGGAGAAGAGGGTTGGAGTGGGTGTAGGTTGGAGTGAGATGAGGTGGGAGCGCGAGCTCCTACCCATCACGTCTGCCCACCAACTACAATCCCTCGCACGTTCCCGAACCACAGACCGAGGTCCAATACGGGCCACAAATCAACAATTCTCAATTCCAGAATAGCCCGCAATGTCCCGTTCACTATAGTCAATGGACTTTCCACATTATATGTATGGGCTACTGTAAATCCCGTAATGCCGCAAGCGGAGCGGACGATCCGCCACACTGTTAGTGGATATAACCTATATCGAACAGATTGTTCGTAGATACTCGTAGATGTGTTCGGTGAGCCGCTCCCAAGCGTTACGTAAACAAAATTGGCGTTTTTGTTTGTTGTCTCGGTCGACCTAAGAAATGGAACTCTGACCATTCAATATCCCGAAAATTACTAAGAAGCCAAGTACAAGTCTAGCGAAAGCGAATGCTACCAAAATAATTCCATGCGGTCACGGCTTGGCCGGATTCCATGGACTGGTGCTACGATAGGGGGGGTACTCACATTTTCACTACCGGGTTTTGGCCACTCGGAGGAGTGGCTCCGAATATAATTTGAAATTGGACCTAAGCATAGTTCGTTCGTGTTGCGTAACAAGTCCTCCAATGGCGGTGCATATGGAACAACAAAAAACACAAAAAGGTAATATGAATACAACGCAGTAAAGCAGTCACTCGGCCGAGTGGCTCTGTGCAGGTGAAAAGTAAGCATATATGTATGACCCCCCTACCGTAGCACCAGTCCATGGAACATGTGTGTCGAATCTCCGCGTCTATCTCCCAAAATCGGCGTGGTTATTGGATGCATACGAAGAGTTGGCCGTATGTTTGAACCAACTCGTAGGCCATACCTACATGTATCCCGCAGAAAGCTCGTTAGCAGTTGACAACAAGCTTGCTAGTAGGGTAACATTGTTTACATAAAAAAAACGATTTTCAGCTGAGGTATTATATCATCAATAACATTCATTCAAGTTTAAGGCCTACTTCAAAGCAGACCCAAGGCCACAGAGCATCATATCCATCCCCAACATTCCTGGTGACACCAATCTCCACTATTTGGATGTTGTTTTTCGGATATGAAATGCCGCCTCTATTTCGACACGCTGTGGTTGGACCTTTATCGCATCCGTGCCTTCTCCGGGAGCTTATGTATCGGCTTGGTGCCTCATCCACGCAGGATTGGGATGTCCTCGAGGTCGACTGCCCGCAAGTTCTCCACCGAGGTCTACACATGAACTTTGGCGTGCTGCAGTGGTCAGAATTGTCCAAATTGGGAAGAGACATAACGAGACAAAAATACAACCCCCGACTGAAATGTCGCACTGCATCTGCAGACAGCTTGAAGTTTCTGCAAGCAACCACCGCCCACAACTTGAATCACGCTCCTTTGAGGGGTTAACGTGGACATCGGGTATTCTAGACAGCAGTGGCCGTGCTACTGTAGTTGCAGAGGTAAATGTATTGTGAAACCAGGTATGAGTTGGTGCTAGTACACCGCGCCAAACGTATAACGCATCCAAGGTCTACGCATTTGTTGAGGGGCATACAACCCCAAAAAATGGCAGAGAGATGTTCTATGGACCCTTGCCAACCAGTTACCGGACGGGTTTCTTTTTTTCGGGGATTGTAACCAGACAGATGTTGCTCCTGCGTATTTTGTTTTGGATATTATGGTTTGGGCATGTCCGTTTTGTCCGTCGTCCAAAACAAGATAAACTCGTTCGTCATCGGGCTGGCACGGGATCATAGAATGCATACACGACGTGTGAACGCGCAACTAATCGGGACCAATCTAAAAACACGACATGAGTATTTAGACTTTTGTGCAAACAAAAATGAAAATATCTGCCTTGCTATTGGCCCTACGCAGTGAGTTCTCCGACTAATAAATCTGCGATAAATAGTTTAGAGCCGTGCCTTGGAGTACCTGGAACCGATTCGTTCCGAAACAAACATGTGGAAGAATAAGAATGTTCTTGTTTGCTTCGGAAACACCTGATATATCTTACTTATTTGACGGCCTGTCGTTGGTCTGAACACCATTTCGTCGCTAGCGCACACCCGACGTCTCTCAGCAAAATAGCTACGAGTAGGTATCCCGCCCTCTCCCCCTGTTCATAGCGGTCCAAACGACACCACAGACGCCCGAGTTTGTATTGCGATCGCCATTTGTGGCGGGTAAAGTTTGGGGCGATTGCTTGAACCAGACTGCACCTGTTAGTTTTTTATGTCAACTTCAGGCGGCAGTCCTCGTGTCATGGAACATTTCAAAGGCAAGTTCGGTAGGGTATACCGGTACCGGACGCGTGCTCCGGTAGAGGTAGCGCTTTTTGGCTGTATCGTTTTCTGAACGATCGGGCTCCTTAACCCAAATTCGTCGGACTTTCATTTTTGTGACGAATAAGGTTTCAGAGAATACTTCGGTCATGAGATTTCGCATCCGGCAGCACTTTTCTTTTCCTCCAAAATTATTTTGTGTAGGTGAGGTATGACGCTCCTTAAGTGAGGAGCTCAGAAAAATAATGGTGCACCTCTACCGTAGCATGCGTCATCGGGGGTATATTTGTTGCGCGTACCGAACTTACCGAAGTATCGGGTACCGGTATTGAAAAAGTACAGAACTTACCGAAGTGTCCGGTACCGGTATTAGAAAAATAACGAACTTACCGAAGTGTCGGGTACCGGTATTGAAAAAGTACCCAACTTACCGAAGTGTTCGGTAGGGTATTAAGCACACTACCGAGAAAATACCGGTACCCCCGGTATTGTTGACGAGGGTATACCGGTACCCGGGGCGTATTTAGGTGAGCGTACTTACCGAAGTGTCAGGTACCGGTATTGGAACAATGCCGAACTTACCGAAGTGTCGGGTACCGGTATTGAAATAATACCGAACTTACCGAAGTGTCGGGTACCGTTATTGAAACAATACCGAACTTACCGAAGTGTCGGGTACCGGTATTGGAAAAATACCAAACTTACCGAAGTGTCGGGTACCGGTATTGGAAAAATACCAAACTTACCGAGTGTCAGGTACCGGTATTTACGGAGGAAATACCCCCGGTATACTTCGGTACGTATCCTTATCGAACATAACCTAACTAAAAGTGTACTTGTAGCAACAGCAAACAGATGCCGGCGCCAATGACAGAGAAAATGGCAATGCCACCGCCGCCATCCCAACCACGTAGCAATCGGAAGCACTGTTAGCAGCAACACCAGCCCCAGCAAGGAGCAACAACAGCACACAGCAGCAGAGAGGCAGAAGCAGTAGCTCCAACTTGGGCAATGCGCTGCTGCTGTGGGCTCTACTGTATGTTTTGTACAGTCCACGCGTGCCACTGCCATCAAGTGCCACGCTTGAAGCCCGTTCTATACCCCAATCTCCCAACGTTGAAGCTCCGCATACAGTTTAGATCATCGGCAACCTCGCGTAGTGCTGCTGCAGCTGCTGCTGGTACCTCACTGGTTGAATACAATTAGAGCAGCGATGGATTCGAGATGTCGCGTTGAGTTCCGTAAATAGGATGCATGATACGATTACTTTCTCAGGTGAGCAGTCGGAGCTTCTCCCACTACACGAAGCTGCGCAGAGCGTGCCATAGCACCGCCTCGGCGGCGCCTCGAATCTCACCGGCGCGACTTGGTGATAATATAATCTATCATTTCGCTTGGTACTCTCCCCGATTGTTATGTTGTGTCTGCAGCCGTTCATGGTGGGTGTGAGATGAGTCGTTGTGTCACTCCAGAGCCAAGGACCAGATGGATACATGAATGTAGAGAAAACTGCTGCTGCTACAAATAAATACCAGGTACCTTGTATAATGTCATAATGTGTGTCCGTATTGCATAAATACCCGATTCCCCGGTATCGAGGCCGCACCGATCACCGCCGGTATTGTGGTCGAGGGTATACCGGTACCCAGGATATGTTCGGGTAGGCGTACCGAACTTACCGAAGTGTCGGGTACCGGTATTGGAAAAGTACCGAACTTACCGAAGTGTCGGGTACCGGTATCGAAACAATACCGAACTTATCGAAGTGTCGGGTACCGGTATTGAAAAAGTACCGAACTTACCGAAGTGTTCGGTAGGGTATCGATCCCGGTACCGAACAAATACCGGTACCCCCGGTATTGCGGTCGAGGGTATACCGGTATCTGGGGTATAATTGGGCGGGCGTACCGAACTTACTGAAGTATCGGGTACCGGTATCGAGGCCATACCGAACTTACCGAAGTGTCGGGTACCGGTATTTACCGAGAAAATACCCCCGGTACAGTTCGGTACGTACCCTACCGAGCATACCTTTGGAACATTCGAAGCAGTGGGTATCACTTCCGAACAAGTGAAACACATATTATAACCGCAATGCTTTGTTTCAAGTTCCAACGCCTACGGTGTATAATAAATATATTATAACCGCAATGCTTTGTTTCAAGTTCCAACGCCTACGGTGTATAATAAATTGAAAACACAAACGAGACGTGACAATGCTACCTTATGTTCGCGACGGCCTCATTTTCTGATAAAAACGTGTGTGAAGCGTTGGTGCAAAGAATTCGGAGCAATATTGATACCACATATTACGCAGGCTTTATATTCACACTAGTACGAAGCGTGTGACTGCATTTTGTTCATTCTCGCGCTCGCATTTTCGATCGTCACAGGAAGCCCGACGATGTGGTCACGGAGCACAAGAAACGTGCGACAACGGTGTGGATAGGCCTGCTGGTATCGATCGTGGGATGTGAGCAACCTGACTATACATTGCGTCTCCTTGAAGTGTACGGGGCATGCCGTACTTACTGTAGTGTCAATTTGTTGGATCCTTATTCTAGACCTGGTATTCCCTGTATGTCGAGGCTCGTTCCAGGCGCATATGTAGCTACGATCATACGATTGCCAGTTATACCTTCAGCTTTTACCTTCAGCTTTTAGTGCGTCAAGCAAATTCTCCATCTTACTAACCGTCAAAACTCTCATTGTTCCCGTGCATCTTGACGCGGTCAGCCAGCTCTGCCTTTAAGAGGTGTTTTTACTGGGTGCAGAGATTCGTATCGGGTCGCGACGAATAGGATACCACACCAGCTGCACAAACAGAATAGAACAATGCAAACAGTTTCGGTCCGAACGGTTGACAGACGAAAACACATATCCGAAGAACTGATGGCAACATTCAACATGTATATTTATAGGAAGTATATACATCGTACCAGGTATACAAGGTTCCCCTTCGGAGGGTGTCACAGCACAGCTGTGGACAAAAATAATCACACGAAGCTTTTATACCAGGTATATAAGCACCTTTATTTATCATTTCTGTGCAAAACTACCCTAGACACAATTCAACTTGCCAAGGTCGACCTTGAAATCGTCTACCTCATTTTCACGCAGAAGGGGGTCACGCAAGAAAAAAACGCTACGTTTACTTGTCGACAACACTAAGCTGTGCTGGGATTTTTTGTAGAACATTATTACGATACACAGCGTGAAAACGTCTTTTCAACGTACGAAAACGACATTGACGACTCTCATCGTGTGCTGAATAATTCATACTGTGGGGTGAAGGAGTTGGCAGTCAGTTCTTGTACATATAAAATAGTTCAACAGAGAGTTTAGGATTAAAACACACAACAAAGGTGTCTACACTGGTACGTTGTTGTCTAGTAGTGTTGATACGCAATCTCAGTAGCTTACTATCCACGCGTACTCCACGAGACGCGTGTCTTGCTCCCGCACTACCCCCAGCTGCTCGTTTGCAAATAAGGAAGACCTATAGTGCAGCGGGACTCGTATGCTGCTCGTACTGCTGCTGATTGGCTGTTTGTACTGTGTTCTCCTTCTGTCATCTAGTGTATGCACAGTTTTTCTTCAGAAACAAAGTATATTTTACGATCGTATCAGGTTTTAGTTTCCCATTACCAGTCTGTCTTAAGTGGCACGTAGCTTCAACATCTATCAGTAATCCGTACTGGCAACAGGCGACCAGCGCTCAGCGGTGGGCGACTGGACCTGAACAACGTCATGGCAGGTAAGTACCGCGCAGCGGCGAAGATGTGAACGCCGCGGCCCTTTTTGCATCCTGAGAGTGGGAGAGTTTAGAAGAACCCGCCAAGCAAGCATAGGAGAACGGCTAAAGCTCAGCCAAATTCCTCTTCTAAATATATTGTCTTTGGTTGCGCTAAATACATACCAGGAATATTTTATGTATATCAATGGCATCAAAGCATCAATATGTACCCTGAAACAGTGCCGGACGGACGAAATAACACCGACGAGAAAAATGGAAGCCAAGAGATGAAGGGAGTTTGTAAGCGGACAGCCGCAGTCATGCCGGGCCGGCCGAAACGAAATAATAGACATACAGTCAGTGTTTATAACAAAATCCTGCTTGCTTCCACGGTTCGATATTTATATGCAGTCGTGGTTTGGCAAAGCGTGGCGCTGATCAAGAAGTACAAGAGTCCCAGCACGAGCTTTTCGGTTTCGGTGAGCAATGTACACAGCATCGTTCAGGCCGGACATGCCGCGTTTTCGCCTTGCTTTTCCAACATTGAAACATAGACGAAACTTCGATGGCCGCTTGCTACTGTACCTGTTGACTGAACCAGAAGGACTGCCAGGTCAACTACTGAATGTGCGGCCACGAGAAGCGATTGCCTACTAACCTTGTTTGTTCTGGGGAACACCAATATCCAACACCTTACCGGTATAAAAAAGTAACGTTTCCAATATTTCGTTACTTGTATCAATTATCAAATACATGCATTCTGTTCAATTCGTGCAAGGTATTATATGTAAATAGTTAGTACATATTTTACGAAGGCTTACATTACTTTGAGTTTATTTCTCTGGGTGTAATATGATCTTCACATAATCTCTGTTACTTTTGTATTATGTTATTTTTAGGAACCATTTTTATCCATGGGTGTTGGCGACTTCCTGTGACCACGAAGTCAATTTTGGCGCTGAGTAATTTGCGACATCAACAGCAACAACTGAACCTACCAGCAACAGCGTCATTTTCCGCTTGCCCGTGACATGCTTCAAAAGTGCCCGATGCTAATAAGCACTGCCTAGAAATGACTATGGCACCGATCAGCGACCCAGCAACCTGTGTGCTACTGCTGTAGTGAACACCTTCTCTCCAACACGACCCCTCAGTGGAGGTGACCTCGTCAACGTTCCTGCCCAAGGCTGAACCACATTCTGCCTTGTTGAGATTAGTCGCGTACGCTAGCTTGGAACGTGAGAATGACACAAACTCTGTGAAATAGCGATAATCCTCACGACAATACCGCAGGGAACATATTTTACCACTCAGGTAACAATCGAAGGCGACCTTCCGATCCGTGTATGAAAATAATGGCAACATGGGTGTAGTTGTTCAGACCAAAGCTACACGTGGTTTAGGCATGCTGCCAAAAACGCTGTGATACAATACCATCATGTGATGAAGGGCTGATTGATGTACAAATACATAAGTAAGCGGTAACAACGTCTGCTCCGTGTCTGCCCGCCCCGCCGAAATATTGGATACATCGTATATCCAGTAAAAATACAAGTCTTCAAAACTACAACTACAGTCAAACTCGACGAACATTGTCGTGAGTTAATCGACCAAGAATAGATGGGGCCGGCCGTAGGCAACTACACAAAATCTATTATTTCTGCGACACGGACGAGACCGAACGATCTCCAAAAGTTTCTTATGTCCGCAAATAACGCAACCGAGGGGCAGCGCCTCCGCGTTTTCAACTGGACAATATTCCAACCGAATACCGTTTGGAAGTATATGGGGCGTCATGTATATCGATCCCTCGGCTGTATTCGTGCATATCATGCGTGATTCTGCCATGTACATTAAACACCGGCAGCCGCGTCGTGGTAGGGCGTACCTCGTGCGGTATTTCCAACGGGTTTTCCACCGTGTCTGCGGGATTGCAGTTCTGCACCGCAAGCCATGTCGGGATTTTATTAGCGTGATCGTCTGAGTGGTGGCCAAAGACTGATCATCCTAGTCTCGTGTGACGGTAATGACAATAATCAGGCTGATCTCGCCCATGTCATTCATCCTAAGTTTTGTGACGTCACGATCAACAGCAGAATCCGTTGGAGATGACTCCAATCAAGTTCGCCATAAAGGCAATCGGAAACAACCGCTTCCACCATTGATTGTACAACCAGTATATACATATTGGCCTCGGTGTTGAGTGATCCCCGTCTAGGAACAAGAATGAGCTCGAGGTCGGGTCACGGGCGTACACGAAGGCGGCACATGCCCCCAACTATTTCACGTGGCCGTGCGGGAAGCAAAGCGATCCTGGTGCGGTATTTTCCCGCGGTTCTTCCTTAGCTACCACGACCTTATGAACCCCCGTCATCTCACATTTGGTCTCAGTGTTGCGCTTGGTGCCGATAGAAGTGTGGTTGGCGCGAAGCTACGGGGCAGCTGCCGCGCCCCTAGAGGTGGTGTCAACCAGCCGACCTCAGGTGACAACGTCCCGGTGGGCCCACGTGATAGTTATCATATGGCACTAAGTGGTATCGTTACGCTGGCCGCACGCGTTGATCGATAAGCCTCATTCGATTATTCCTCGGCTGCCCCAGGCCATGGTGCTCCGCCGACCTAAAGAGCGTTGATGCTCCTATGGTCCCACACGACCGTGGCCCTATGATCTCGCGCGACGATCCTGCGTCGATCACAAGCGACGTTGTTCCAGTGACCCTGGAGGAAGATTATTTGTCGAACTTAGGCGATCACACTCCAGCGATCCCAAGCTGTGATGCTGCGCCGGTTCAGGGTTTCCGATCTTTGTATCGTTATTGAGAACGAACAAAATGCCATCTACGTTACCTTGCCGGCGATGTATATACGTTACTAAGCCATACTTCGGCAGGTGAGGATTACCTTCCCCGACGATGGCGGTGATGTGCATGGATCAAAGCAAACCGACCGTAAAGTACATCTACATATGCAGGATATGTCTCTCGATCAAGGGCGGCTGTCAAGGCCCACATTCTTCACTACGTTCCTCTATCCGTTCTGCCTCTTGGTGTTTCTTCTTGGCCGGCAAGCGGCACGGCTTCATGTTGAAACATGTTGTTTACGTTACAAATACTAACCAGGCAGTGCATCCAGATCAAGCGCGAACACATGTTGTGCCCTACCAACAAGGCACCACACGACACCCGAACATATATTATATTAGAAGATTTGTTAACACAATTCACATCGCATGATATGTGGAGGACTGAACGTGTATATATGGAATATTGCCTTTGTTGAGCGGTATTGAATATTTGTAAACAGCAGCGGAAGAATGTCTGGTCAGGGGGTACACTGGAGTCCAATATAATGCACGACTGTACATGTATCATCCACGACATACTATGTCCTTCGTAGGCGTACACATTACGTGTGATACGCGCACAACGCGAAGCATCCTACCGTACGGTATGATATTATATGAAGACGCAAAGTCGCGTCCGCGATTCGTTTAATGTCTTCTATGTCCTCGCCTGGCAACAGTACACGGTACACAGAACACAGACGCATGCTACGATAGAGGTGCACCATGTTTTTTCTTGAGCTCCTCACTTAAGGAGCGTCATACCTCACCCAAAAATGATTTTGGAGGAGAATAAGAGTGCTGCCTGATGAGAAAGCTCATGACCGAAGTATACTCTGAAACATATTTCGTCACAAACATGAAATTTGCGACGAATTTGGGTTAAGGAGCCTCTAATAGATCGTTCAGAAAATGGTTCAGCCAAAACGTGATACCTCTACCGTAGCACGCGTCCACGCCCACTTTAAAGTTGCGACCAGTGTACGTGTAGTTGGTGTAATATGTGGTATGGTATCATGCTATTGAAAGCATACCAACCCCTACAGTACCAAGTACACACGAAAGTACTGCTGTACCAGGTATACTTGTAGTATAGCACGAATACACACCGCAAAGTATAATGCGTATGTTGCGTTTTTAATGCCACAATACTGTAGTATCCATGTTACCGAGTATTACTTATAGGTCCCCATAACCCCGCCCAGGTACTCCGTAGGCTACTGCTACTGGCTACTATTTGCAGCGGTTTGCCTGTCATCATGCTCGTCCTCGCCAACCCTACTGCTTGAACCGTATTGCGGTCCCTCGCAATAAAAGCATGCCTGGTGTATATATGACCCGCGAACATGAATCCTCCCTAACCTGCCTCACTGTTTGTTTTGGGTTGTCGTTGTTACAGCTGAGATATGACAGCCGGGTTCTATCCGTACGTACTCGATATTTCATACCCACATAACGTACCTAGCCATCATCAAACATTACGTTATCTGCTCTTGTTCTAGGCTACGTGTACCTGAGACTAAGCGTGGCTGCTACCTACTGCACTATGAGTAGCTACGTGTATACTATAACTATTCGGTGTGTAAACGGGTCACAGCTATATCACTACTTGCGTCTGCTGTAGTACGTTCCTCAGTCTATAAACGACTGTAGCGCGGCACGAATTCCTATTTGAAAATACTTGACAATAGTTGGTAGATCACTGTGTTCCTATTGTATATACTGTAATATCTTCCAAGAACTATTTAGTTTGATTGCCATATCAGTAAGAACCATAATTAAGGTGCCTGGTAAGATTGTGATCGCACTCCATGCAGTCCCACTGTACTTCGCCCACAAGCGTGTTCCTTCAGGGACGCATATTAAGCACCTTTTATCGAGGAGTATAATAGATGTTTGCAGCTCTACACGCGTCGCCTGAAAAGCCTTAACATCAGCAGGTAGGAAAACCAGAGGCGATAACGCGTGAAACCTCTACATACAGCACGAAGACAGGCGTCTATCAATTCGAACCTGTGAGTGGTGTGCCTCGAGGTTAGGTTTACTAAACCTATTGTCTTTGCATTACCCGCCGATTGCCCCACTTCTCCCTCTTTACTTGCATACAGGACGACGTCTACCGGTTTCCATACACTGAGGTGTGCTTCGGGAGAGGCAATGGGTGTAACTGGGACGGCTGCATCGGGAGTGTGGCCGCCACGGTCCTTGACCCGTGTCAAGACGCATGGGACGTCCAAATTCCATCACCAGGAAATGTTAGTTAATCGACATGATCCTGTTGTCCCGATATCGCTCTGTTAGGTTATACTCCCGAGATCATGCAAATGCGGCGAACCATTGCTCAGTATATATGTTAGTGTGAACGTGATGCCTAATGGAAGAGCGATTGGTGGCGCTGCAGAGAACAGGGGGGAAGGCATGAAGTTCGCTGACCAATCATTGACTGCGATGGCGCCTCTGCCGAGAAACGATATTCGGTTCTGGTGTCGGTCGTGCATATCCAACTTCAACAGCGAGTCACAATGCAGCGTAACCTCGGATCAGTAAGTTGACATGTCACCCTCGAACGTAATTTCTTGAAATATTCCATAGCCTATTGGGTGAGACGCTGCAGGCTGCGCTGTTCGTTCTTGACGTGTACGTCATTTGTTTCACCGTACAATATCACAAGCGAAGGAATCAAAATTGAGACAACGCGACTGCTCTCAAGTTATGAGTGCCCAAAACGTTTGCATAAATACGCGAGGGGGCGATACTTTGAAAGGAAGCTCCTGCAAAGTCTAAATATCTGCAGGAAACTACCGTTGTCTCCCTGTATGAGTTGCACTATCTGGCAACCTGGTGTCGTCGGCGCTTCGACTAGCCTTTCACAGTGTCAAGCCATTTGTCATTTGCGTGTGCTGATTCATTTCGCCATCCGTAATATTGTTGCCGTCGACCACGTGTCAGGGTGTTGGTATGACGACCCCGCCCCCACGCCTGTTGCTTTATTTTCGGGTGCATTGCATTACCTAGCTACGCCTTACCTCCCGGAGCACGATGATGGGCTTCATGCCATCACGTCTGCCGCCTCTTTCAGCGAAACACATTCACCGCACTCCGCTGCTTTAGAGAAAACGCGGTAACCCCGGTGTGTAATACCAGACCTGGCGACCCTCGGCGCGGAGAGAATTATGGTACTATTCCCACCGAAACAAATCACTCGGCATTCTGTAACGACAGTGCATACCCGCTTGCAAAGCCCCGTCCCTGCATACAGTACATGTACGGCCTCGGGGGTTGCAGTAGTATGATATTCTGTGTGCGCGCCCCCGACCGTTACTCACCAGTCGGATGCCTGCGTGACGTTCGACATGGAGCAAGTGGCGACGGAGGGATTCGAAAGCAGAAATTGCACCCACGAAACACAAAAGCCATATATGGATTTAGAGGTGAGACCACTAACAAAGCGCCGAAAGGAAAGGCGTATTTCCGTCCTTCTGCGTGCTAACCATTCACTGTGTAGCACTCCTTACGTGTTTGTGGTGATATACAGTTCATATTCTAGGTGACTACTGTTGTAATAGTTGACCTAACTAGAGGCGTATGAATGCGCATTTTCGTATTTATGATGATATTTCCAGTATTCGTATTTATGATCATATTTCCAGTATTCCGTCATTCTATGCTTTGGCCTGACAAATTGTGGCTCTGCCTTGTCTAGGTTTTGATGTCAACTGTATGGTTATGATGTGCCAGGATATCGGATATAAACTGTAACACGGTGTAGTTGAGTCGCGTAGGTCTGCCGGTTTATAGTAATGACCAGTTATATACCCTTGATATCTGTTCGCCACTGACTATGTTTTGGCGAGTACGTTAATGGTGGTCATAGTGCCAGACTTGACCTCTACGACTGCCGCAGGCACCCCTCTCGCCCCCCGTACATTGGCGTCGGTGGTCAGTTTGTGGTGGCACGAGTACGGACAGAGCGTATGCACATGCCTACGTGACAAAATAATGAAATCTATCGCTGCGCGGGGAAATAAAACAGAAAGTATACGATGAAAACATACCACCTCAAGTATGTCGGAGGCCATGCAGTCGTAACTTAGTGGTCACGCTTATAGAGATTCGGTTATTAGCACTCTCAGCTTGCCACCGTTCGCATGGTTAGCTGTCACATACGAAGATACACAGACAGTTGCACGACGATGGATGGAAGGTGCAGTCGCGCTCCGGTATACCGTAGCCTAGTTGAGCGTGATGAAAGTTATGCGCAGTCGATCGTACATTAGCAGCTACTGGGTGATGAAACAACTTTCGGCGGGGCAATATTATACGTTTCACATGTATATACCAGGTATACATGTATAAGGCCTCTGCATGGATGCCGGCATTCGCCGGCAACGTAGTCGACAGCAGTAGCTCACTAAAATGACGCAACCAATTGCATCTTACGCCATCGGACAAAAACGAAGCCCGGGATGCTGACGTAGGAATAGAGCGTGCGTACTCGTACTCCTACATACTCGAAATACATAATGTCTTTGTACTCAGACAACGCTCGAGCTTACTGCTGTACCTGTTTATGAAACGGTGCGTGCTCGTGCGAAGTAATCGCACATGCTTTTTCGCCCATATCATAAAATACAACGGTGTTTTCGCAACTAAACGCAAAAACCAACGATTATGACAATAAACATCCTATTATTAGATACAGGCTCAATATTCGGAAACCAACAAAAACCAAATGCACCCAACTTCATTGTAAAAAGGTGGGATGTATTTCATTTTTAAACTCCAACATCAGGGTGTTGTAAGATTCGAAAACAAATCTCAAACAAAACCGAAGAACCGCAAGATGGTGCTCGAAAAATACCATATCATAACATGTACAGAGGCACCGAACATCCGTTCTGCGAGGTAGAGCGTGCGTACTCGTACTCGAAGTACTCGAAGTACAGGATGTGTTCGTACTGGTACAGCGCTTGGGCTTACTGCTGTACCTGTTTCTGAAGCTGTACGTACCCGTACGAAGTAATGAAACATACATTTTCGTTCACTCATATATTATCATACCCTCGATGTGTTCGAGCAATCAACCGTGAACATTGATGGTTTATGGATTTCGCGGTAAATACTAGATCCAGACTCAACATTCGCAAATAACCAAAAAAACAAATGTACCCAACTTCAATAGTGGGATATGTTTCACATTCAAAATCCAACATGCGAGTGTTGTAAGATTCGAAAACAAACCTCAAACAAAGCCCAAGATAAGAAAAGCAAGATGATGCTCGAAACATATCATATCACAACACGTAGAGAGGCACAGAACAGCAGCCCTGCATAGCAGAGCGTGCGTACGCGCCAATCCTATATACTCGAATACCATATGTGCTCGTACTTGCACAACCTTCGAGCTTACTGCTGTACCTTCTTCTGAAGCTGTACGTACCCATACAAAACATGCTCGTTCGTTCATACCTGGTACGCTCGATCGGGAAAACTCACAGCAAACCACTGCTGCGGAACTGCTGTCGACCCTGGCACCACAGCAGTACCGTACAGCAATACGTGTCCTACATCAGTAGTAGTGGATCAAACTGATAGATATATAATGCGTGCTCTTACTCGCTCTTACATACGTCTGCTCTCCTCGTATACACATACACGCGTGCAAACTTATATGTGTGCTCGTGTATCTTTGCAAGAATGACACAAAACGAAACGGGATATTTGCATATAGAAGAACGACATAAAGGAAATGGAATACTTACTCCGAGGAAAACATTTGTTTGTGTGTGCATTATCCTCGTGATGCTACTGTAACAGGGTGTAGTTATCTCTGTACTTTACATTTTGAGCAGATAAACTCCGATTGTTGGGGACAAATTCCGATGGCAATGTCGTTTGTTTTTGCCGCAGCATGCCCTTTAGGGAGCGACAAATTGAATGACAACGCTTGACACCCCGCAGGCATTCATGGTTCGCGGGGAGGCATCCAATGGGGTGCGAAGGGCGAGGGGCGTTGAAGTCGATCCTTTCCCCACAGCAACACTATGAAATGCAGGTTGCATCTACCGTAGACACTCACTCGAGGACGAACCGCAACATCACGTAGACAGCGACTCTTCGGAGCACACGATGCAAGGGGCTGACAAAATGTGATTGTTACTCCTGCAATTATTTTTTTTTTAAGTAATCATTTTGTATTGTTTCGCACTACCACTCCCCCTGTCAAGATTCAAATTGATACTCGAGCATGCCCCCAAAATCCAAGCTCGTGCCTCCTTCTCGCTTGTCTCTGCCAGCCCCAGCATGTGTTCAAGGCGACGTAAGCAGGGGGGACGAGGAGCGACGGGCGTTGAAGCCGATGCTGGAAGAGAGCGCACGAATAAATATAACAAGAACTGAGATATTGAAGTGTCCAGATTCCGATACTGAGCGCGACACGGTAAACCATTCCTTACCAATGCATGGCCCATGATTGGTGATACATTCGTTTATATCTACTTGTCAATGACGCCACAATTGTGCGCGTGTTGGCCCCCATGTGCGTAAAACAGATACTATGGATCGCAAACAACGACACTGGTGCCGAGGACGCCTACAAGTGAGCCAGAGGATATGTGGGATGAATCATTTGAAGTAGTTAGGATCGGTTGCAGCATAATCTAATGCTACAAAAAGGGAGCTCCGCCGCGGCGGGCGTATGCCCGCCACTGGTCCGTATATGCCCGCAATGGTTAATATTTGTACGTACGGTAACATAAACCTAGACACCCAGTGACAGTACTGTTTAAGGCTTTACGGCATTATCTTCAGATTGAACACATGAGTGCAAAATAGTGGTAAATGGCACAGGAGTACCAGTCGGTAGGGGAGGTGAAGGCGTTGATCGTGTATCGAACCCCAGCACACACAATGAAGAAGAATAGCAGGTAGCATATCTAGTAGAATGGATGTGTTTACCATTGGAGTGGGCGGAACCACTACCCCTGTCGTATTGCCGGTTTCGTCGTCACCGCGTGCAACGCCCACCCACGACACTGCAATGCCGTCGTTTGTACTGAACATTAAAAAAAACTATGTCGGTACTTGTACCGAAACGTAACGCCACGACTGTACAATACTACTACTACAGTACTACTACTACTACTACTACTACTACTACTACTACTACTACTACTACTACTACTACTACTACTACTACTACTAATACTACTACTACTACTACTACTATTGCTACTTATACTGCTCCTACTCCTCCTGCTGCTCCTCGTCATACTACTACTTCTACGAGTACTGAGCCACTTGTACTACACTTCTATATGTTTGCCAGGTTTCCGACTGCTAGCTGCTGCTTGTGTCAATACCACGTTTCACGTGGGCTTGCGACCTTCCATAGGGAGCTCCTAGCAAGAACCTTGTGTTTTGCTGTCGTACATATGCACGTTGTTCAAGTTTGTTTCTAGAGACCGGATTTGCTAGTAATGGTTATCGTACTAGTGAGCCTAATCGGAGATATTGAGTAGAGAACCGGTGCCTTGATATGGACGTTCTGCAAATAATCAATGAATACGACGTACAGCACATATCATACTGTGTATTGCTTGCTCATGTGATACTCGAGCCTTCGGCAAAAAGGGTTTCATATATTGAAGAAACGGGGCAGGGGGCTGACGTCAGAGCAGCTGCACATACTGCTGCGCGTAGGCCGGCCGCACGAGCTTTCGAGCAGGCCGCTGGGCAGACCATCCCCGGGCGATGTCGGTGAAGGCTGGCACAGTTGTGGAAGCAAACGTAAGGATCCACCACACGTCGATAAATGCATATTGTCCGGAGAGAACTGGGAATCCCTTTGCTGCGACGACTCGTACCTGGATATTATATACCTGGTGTAGGTTTATTGCTGCTGACCCATTGGGTGATTTGTCACCGATCGAACATCCGTCAACTACATGCGCGATAAACTGAGACTATGCGGACATTGTCAAAACCATGTAATGCAGTGACAAAGGAAACGCAAGCTCATCATCATTGTCAGCGCTGGTATCGGGTGGGGCCAACGCACAATCTTTAGTAAACTTTGCTGTTTGATAATCTAGAGTTTTCTTGGTGTGAGCTTACGCGTTGTCTCGTTTACGTTTCTCCATTTCGATTGTAAAACAGTTCAAGGGTCGCTGTCTATCTCGGAGGAGAACTGGTTGAAGCGTTAACGTTGGTGCCCTACAGCCGCGTCGAACGTCCGGATGAGGGCAGCGCATCGGCGATCAGCATTCCCCAAACGGCCATGGTGAGAGCTAAGGAGTGACAGGGAGAATGCGATCTTGGGGGCAACCGCCCCCCGAAACGTCCACGACGAAGTTTCAAAAGAGCACGCCAGAAGCCGGTTCGTAGGCAGTTCTTGCTTGCTCTCAACAAACTCCGTCCTATATCTTGACTGCTGCGCATCCATGTGTCGAATATCGGGTGGGGCCAAGACCATCGGCAAGAGCACCAGGTCACTATTGTCAGGCAGCCCTATCACCACCTACCCTGCGTTGACAACTTCTACGACACATACCGTGTACCGAAATCAATCTGTGAGTGACGAGTCAAATATGTTTACGTTGCGAATTAAAATAAACTGTATTGCTTAAGTGTGGAAAGGCTGTTGTTTCGTGGGACTGCCAGCGAGCTTGCGCGGGATTGCAGACAGCGAGTTGAGTATGTGCAATGGAACCGTAGGTACTGTTATCGTACACCTATTTATTGCATTACCAAACCTGAGCAAATATATGTTGCATTTGTTGTACTAACGAAGTCGTCCACTGGCTCAACATATCATGACTCGATATCCGATACATTGCAAACCAACTTGATTGTGGGCGGCAACACCCAATTGCCCGTATGCCGTCGTTCCGCTCGCATGCGCCACGGACTCTTCTTTCCGACTGTCCACGTCCGCCTCCCCCGCGTCAAACAGGCTTTGTACAATGATATATATTACTACATGATCGGTCCAAGTTCAGATTCAAGTTCGAGTACTGGCGGAGACCCTGCGTTTGGCTTAATGTACCTTACCCTGGCCCTTGGCTCGTTCTCCCTGACAAAGCTATCGGACAATAACCCGATTGACATGCTTGATTTTATTGCAAACATCGGCGGCTTCTGGGGTGAGTGAACGAGTTTCGCAAGACCGTCCCACATTATTTGTAGATGCAGTAAATTGCTTTCCGATACGTTAGATGTGATTGCTACCCCATGCCCCGGTCTTTAACGAATGCCCTTGCCCTACGCTGTTGTTCACACGCCCTCTCCGCTTAGAGATATTGCTTCTGGCTTGGGGGGTTTTCTTCATTGCCAGGCATAACGACACCACGCCCAAGCAAAAAGCTCGCAACTTTGTCAAGGCCATCCGGAGGGGTGTCCAGAGGAGTGTCCAGAGGGACAACCGCCCGGTGGCTATACAGGGACCTTCGCAAGCATCGACCGTTGCATCCAGCCCAGAAAGTGGCGTTGAAGAACACCCCGACGGTGACATCGCACAGGGAGGCCCTAGTGACACAAACGGCAGTAGTGTCGGCGATAAGGCGTCGGCTCATGAAAGCACCGTGTGAGAAGGACGTTCAAGTAGAAGATGGAACCTGCTTATGCTGTTATTGGTGCCATTCTACGGGTGTGTCGATCGCGGTCCTGCACTAACAAAAGCAACTATCGCCAGGCCTGTTCAGTTATCATTGTGGATGAAGCGAGATGGTATATCAAACGGTTGGACTTTTTCATTTGGAGCGTAACATTATCGAGCCCCCCGTTGGTAGCAAGTCAGAAAAAGAGGGAAGGCGGCAAAGCTGGACGCTACGAACCATGCGTCCCCTAGATTTGACTTGTTTCGAAGGAATATGGATAATTTATATATTTATTGTCCGAGCTATCGATTCCCTATCACAATCATTTGGTGCCAACACTCGTTTGTCTGTGACGTGCAGTATATGGCCAAGGGGGTGAAGCCAGTTCGAGTAGCATGCGCCCAGTCGGTGCCGCATTGACCCAGAATGGGAACGCTTGACTCATTCGCGTAAACAGATGCAAGATAGACAACGTGAGGGGCTCAATGCGCGCGACAGTTGCAATTTAACGTTCAATGCAAACGTTATGGCTGGTGGCGGGCAAAGGTTTCCTCGCAGATATATGGTCTCCATGTAATACCATTTGTACTGTGTGTGAGCTGGTCCTCACCAGCAGACACATGCTGCATTCAGCCACCCTCTGATATTTGGTTAGTGACCGATATGTTGTTGTTGGGGCCAGGTGCTCGCGTTTAGGAATGCCGAGCCCAAAGAAGCAAACATGTGAATCGCGAACACGCCTGATCGTAGTAGCACCTACTCGCGCTCTGTAACATGCTGATGTACTGCAGGCACCGCGCATTCTTTCACAGCATAATATCTCATCCAGCCACTTCAGCCGTCCTTTTTGCTACCTTAGGACTGACGAGGGGGCGCTGGCGAACAAGAAAGAGCTGTTTTCGACGGTAGGACCGAATAGCCCCGCGAGTAGACTTACCCGGCTTCTATCCCAACCACCGGTCACCAGCTGTTCGCAGCCGCATGTGAATGGGTTTCACGCCGACAATATCGCAATCTTGCACCGACTTGAACACAACCCACAGAGGCGCCCGCCCGTCGGAATAATTGATACAACTCCTGTTCGACGGCACCCCCCCCCCTGCGGCTGCCAGTCGTCTATACACTGTCTGAGCTAACACAAGGTAGGGGGTGAGCCTTGGAAGTGTTTAACATACACTCAAGGAGGTAACCGATCTCACGACGAATTGGGTACGCACTTGGAAGCTGTTGGGCCTAGCCGTGAGGCGCGGTCACGTTGCCGGCGTAAACTGTAAGCAAGTAGATACCGTTGTATACGAAGTATATTCATCGGCAGTTATCCGTTGTGTATCGCGAAGTCGAGGCCAGCGGGGCGTGTCGCTGTATTTGTGGATAGGTGAATGGGTGCGTGGTCGTCGGCATGAGTTTACGCAACACCAGAACTGGACTACATTCAGACTGTGTTGTTGGCATATTTGCCACAATCAGTGAGACATATCGGGCTGCCCTAACTACGAGACCAATAGACCCAACCACCTCATCCACTTGAGGTCCAGTAAAAGATAGTTGGAGCTCGTGCTTTCCGCAGCCCACCACCGTAGTTCGTGTGTGTTGTTGGGGACAACTAATGCACTATCGAGTAGGGTACGGGGTCGACCTGTCGCGCCCAAATATGAAGGATCACTGACAGAGTTCATTTGGCTCTGTCTTGTGAGTATTCGAGCGCATGAAGGCACATACCCGGGAGTATTGTCACGCACCGAGAAGGTGGATTGGGTCTACCTTGTTTTACACTGTGCGCTTATTTCCTGCTCTGGGATCGGACAGTATTCCGGTGTGTCAGTTGAGTTACTGTTGCACTCAGTTTTTTCGCCGGGAGAAACGTGTTTGGCACCTCCGTGAGCATCAATTGGGGGTCTGCCGCTTTCAGCATTTGGTACGTGTATCCTTGTGTTCGTTAAAGGACGCCATTTCAGTCATGTAACGAACAGGCCGGTGTGAAGCACGTATTAGTCATCCCGTTCACATATATATATATATACATATATATGCACAGGTACATAAACATATATATATATATATATGCAAGGACCCCGCAAGGGCACCCGCATTCACCGGTACCAAATGTCCGGGTACGGTATTGGGGTAGTTCGAATCCTGCGACTGGACACGAAGTAATTAAACACGAAATTAGGCATGCACACCTTCTAGGTACATACATGCAGTCATACATGGGATGCACATGAAAATGGTCAACACGCTAAAGTTCGTAATGCAAAGGGCTGGGTTGGCTCGGTTTGATCCAATTTAACAGGCTGGGGCTGGATATCGGGATCGAAGGAATTATCGATTCTGAAAACCCAAGATTGAGTGTTAGTTTGGCTGGTTCCCCATTATGTATCATCGAGATAGAATGCATTAAATCAGACCTAGAAATTATTACAAAATTGAACAACAGTGCAGTCCCCTTTAGTTGACTCTTCTCACTCCTATTCGACGTTTCACGAATTATGCGAACCGGGACATGTTTATACTCTAGAGATAGGGAATGTGTTCCTCGCTCGTTCACTTTAGAAACGAGAACTGTTAGTCGGCGAACGGTTACGGACTCTGGGTTCCGCCGCATAGACAGACAGGAAGCTCCAATCAACGTTTGTCCAAACTCAAGCGTTTTCGGTCGGTACATACCCATAGATTACCTTGACTTAATTTATATCGACGTCGCACTTGATCTTTGCTGCAAAGAGTCAACTCTGAGGTGATTTGTGGATAGCTACGATGAACGTATGAACTTAAGCAAGAGAACGCGCAAGTCAGGAACATTCTGCACGTGATTTAATCCACGACGCGTTATCCCTTACACTCAAAGGGTGCCCCATGCTGGAAGTTTGCCTGCATCGGTACCTGATCACTATCCAGTAACGATAGTTAACTATTTTCCCGCCACCTAGCCACAAGGTCGAACTAGCACCCGAGAGTCAGTAACAGATCACGCGTTTACGTTTAATACGTAATATACAGTATATAGCTAAAACTACCAAGTGATCTGTGGACCGGAGACGATTTGATGAACGAAAACATCCTACACGAAATGATTCAAACACACGCCCAGTTGCCAATCACCCAAACCTCCCGAGCACCACAACGCTCGAGGAAGACGCAAGAAGTAGCGAATGTCTCGGCCCCCATGTTAACGATTGAGCACGCGCTGAACCTTCCATCCAACTCGAAGTAAACACTCCGTCCTCCACCTCTCTCAATGTGGGGGCTGATGTCAACGGCACGGACCAACATCATGGTCAAGGCAACGAAAAATCAACGGGCTTCCTATCGTGGTGATGGTACCAAGATGTATGTATTCATATTAACTAGAGGGCGACTACGTGCTACACACCAGCCTGTTCGTTATATTGTCGAACTGACGCCGTAAATGAAAA
This sequence comes from Saccharina japonica, assembly GCA_008828725.1. Lineage (NCBI taxonomy): Eukaryota > Phaeophyceae > Laminariales > Laminariaceae > Saccharina > Saccharina japonica. The sequence continues at coordinate 1,359,981 of MEHQ01000174.1, forward strand.
AAGGAATTCGGAGTACCAAATACTGGCGACGGCAGAATACAAATCCATGCGGGTCAAGACGCCAACGAAGATTTGCCCTGGACAAAAATGAACAAATTCAACAGCGACACAAACGACACACTCGGATACCGTCCAATCTCAGAGCAGGAAACAAGCGCGCGAGAGTACCGCAATGTAGAAGAAGTCCACTTTCTTGGCCTATGACACTTTTCCAGGGCATGGGCATTCACGGGCGCGCGGAACCCACCAAAGTCAGCGGAATCAAACTGTGAAAACGTTCTTCCATAGTTGGGCGGGACAGATGGACCCCACATCCTTCTTGACATCCGACTGCATGTTCTAAACACACAAACTGCTGTGTGTACAGTAGTCAAACCCCCCATACTGGAATCTCAACTAAACAAGGTGGTCATGTGTGAAGCTGTTGTTGTTGAAGCAGCCTGATATGCCTCACAGATCGTAGCAAGAATGCTAACAACAAAGCATCAAGTTAATCCAGTTCTGGCGTTGAGTAAATCTATGAATACGACAGTATGCTTACTGGCCAGTACCCAGCGTCAGATACGCTCCGCTGCGTTTGAGTTGGCGTGACACAAATAATCTACGCCCGCTAACACCATAAACGCCAACTAGTTCCTTACACTGTACTCGGCCAGCACGACATCGTCAAAAAATCAGGTCCAACAGCTACAAAGTGCACGTTAACCCCATGAGGAGCGTCGTTGCGTTATTCCAGTGCACACCTCACCACAGCTTAAACTCTTAACTGGTGGTATCTAAGACTGGCAAACAATACTGGACAATGTATCGACGACTCCTTCCAACGAGGGGGGCGCTATCGTCGGACAGGAATTATACCAACTATTCCCGAGTTACGGGCGCCTCTGTGGGTCGTGTTTCGGTCAGCTGAGTACAAGTTTCCGAAATTGTAGGCATGGAAACCATCCAAATGGGGCGGTGAACAGCTGGTGACCGCTGTTCGACTTTGCAGTGGACGCAGTGTAGGTCCACCGGGGGCTCTGATCTTGTTGTTGGAGACACACCCATTCCTTGTCGCTTGCTAGTGGTCCCTCGTCGGTGCCAACTGAGGGGAGACATGACGGCTGAAATATCCGGCTGCAGTACGATGTGGTTGAATATTGCCCCGAACCTACATCGGCATGCTACATAGCACACGTAACGATTGAACAACAGGGTATAACAAGGAATGAGAGGGTAGACAGGTCCAGTGGTAAGGATGTCGATCAGGAGTGCTCGCGGTTCACGATGCTGCTCATTAAGACTCGATGCCTCCAAATACGGGCGATTGGCCCACGGACGACGTATCCGCCGCAAACCAAACCTAAAACGAAAACTGTGTGTGGCCCATTTCTGTTTGTTTAGGCGAAATCGTGCCCCGTCGCAAGTGCTATACCATGGATGCCTTACGTCCGCGAGCTCAAACGCTTCCGTAACTACCCCAACAACCTAGCACACTGTCTAACCTGCATCTGTTTACGCGCGCGATTCGAGATTTTCTATTTCGGCTTCAACGAAACACCAACCCACCGAATCCCGCTCAACGTGGCCTTGGCCCCCTTGGGCGTATACAATACATCACAACAACAAAGGCGTGCGGACAACAAAGTCGTGTCGCAAGTACTGATACAATCGTCCTAACAAACAATATAACAATAAACTGGCACGGTTCTTGTCAACAATGGCTTCGATATTGTTCAAACTGAGGTGCTCGTGTTTCGTATCCTCGCAGGGTTGTCTCGCCACTTCAACCGACATGCTTCGCAAGAAGTCCTTGTAAATCCGACGTTATAAAGACAAAAAACGAACTGTTTTCATAGAGGCTTGCTATAATTACAGCGAAAAACCGGCCCAGCGATACATGATTTTCATTGCGTAGCAACCCGATCGCCACAACCGTAAAACCTCACAAACAAGTACATGCCATAGGCTCACCTGCTGCCTTAACATGCTGCTCACACGGTGCTTTCCTCCGTTGATACCCTACCGTGGATAATGTTCAACTTGGGGTATTCGCCGAGTTCGACATCTTCTGTGAACGCCACGCTTGAGCGTCGAGGTCCTGCCGCAACCACCGCCGGGCGGGTTGCCATCGCGAAACCCTTCTGGATGGCCTTGGGAAAACATCGAGCTTTTTGCGTGGGTGTTCTGTCGGTGTGCTGATAAATGAAGAACAACCCCCAGATCAGGAGCAAGATCTCTAGGAGGCGAGCATGTTTCAACGACAGCGTGGGCCAACGATATCAGTTAAAGACAGCGGCAATGGATAGCTTTCCGAACGAACGTGCCACCTAGCAATGAAAAACACCTGCAGTTAACGTTAGTCGCGCTTGGTGGACTAGTACACTCACCCCAGAAGCCGCCAATGTTCCCAATATAGTCGAAAATGTCAATCGGATTCTCTTCGGAAAGCTCCGTAAGGGAGAACGAGCCTTGGACTAGGGAAAAGTACAAGTCGCCAAAAGCAGGTTTCTCGCCAATGCTGGAACTCGAATTGGCACTTGAACCGAGCACAAGGTCAGAAACGGAATAGTACCAGTCCTGTACGCGGGATCGGGGTGAGGGGAAACAGTCGGTTACATGAGTTCGTGGTCAAGGTGAGCGAAACACCGGCATGGGGGTAATTCTTTGTCGCCGGGCACAAGTAGTGACATTGGCTCGTTACGTATTACGTCTCGCAGTCATGATGTGGTGAACCAGCGCTCAAACCTCCTTGCTACCGTAACTTCATGCGATGTTTGCACTGTTTCAGTGATTACTCAAGCAGGTGTAGGTCAACAGTGCTCATGGCCCTCGCCAAGTAAAAACATATATTCACAGTAGTGGGCAGTCCCATGCAAGCGTGTTGGTGGTCATACGAGGCAGCAGCCATTTCACGCCCAAGTAAGAATTTCGACAGTTTTCGATACTGTACTTGTTAGCATGTATACGTTGAGATCCATACCTATATATTGAGATGTACAGCCACTACGCACGGATACGAGTAATTGAGTATTTTCGTAGTTTAGATATTTCGGTAAATACAAATGTGCGGATATATTACGAGTTTCTCTTACTGGTAGTATGCCCTATCGTATGTCCAAAAAATCATTTTCATCACGATTGATGCTGAGCACGTTGTTAGAACGTTACAAAAACGTAGTAAAAAACATTACAGGGAACAGTACGGACTACGGTAGAGTAAAACTGTCCGTAGCATGGTGTACCGAGGTGATCAGGTGCAGGCATTGCCCATCTCGATCACTCTACTCCACTATACTCTGTTCCACTCCTTTGCTCTTTTCAACTCTCTTCTTCTCTTCTTCCCATTTTCTCTTGATCTCTGAGATCAATCGTCTTTCCACTAGGGCCGCATAAGCGCCTTTTTAAACCATGACGTTTATGCTTCACGATTGATTTTACCAGACACTTCGTTGCCATCTTTGCTATCTCTGTTCACAGATACAGACACTAGACACTTCGTCATTATTTCAGGTTATGAATCTCGATCTTGGTGTACGCACCGACTGGTGCCGCGGAATGACGTCTCTCGGCGAGTTCGTCACGTTCTACATCCCAAGCAATATCAAGTTTCCAAGTGCGGAGTAATAGGAGTTTTTCTCCAACAATCAGAAGATCAAAATCGACCCGGCAGCATCGACATCGACTTTCATAGATTCATTAAGTTCGTTCGACAGGGTTTCTATAAGGAGGACTGCTTTCGCGTTTACACGCGCGAAGCCGGTGGGGAGACTGCTGTCACGCATTCACGCGCGTAGCATGTACGAGTAAAGAGTCTGGTGTTATGCTCTTATGCGCGAATCTCGTACTCTTGAACATTGGTTTCACGCCGCAAAAATAAGCCACACGACTATTTTGGCGACATCGCACGCAGAGCTTGGTTTTAGTTTTTTTTTTAGAGCTGTAAGCGCGAAACTATTTCTGCTCATCACACGCGAAGCTACAGTCGTCTCCACACTACTTCTACGCTGTAAAGCACGAAGAACGTTACAAGACCACTGTTTCTACTTCATCACAACCAACGTAAGTTTCGAGCGGGTTTGACGCTATTCATACGCGCGAGGTCGTTATTAAAACCGTTTATTCATGCTACCAAGCGCGAAGTGCGTACAAATAGATTTGTCCTCGTGCAAGTTTCGACGAGCAGTCCTAAACATGCTGCAACACGCAGCCAGGTCGTTGACGAATCTACTACTCCGCGTAGCATCGGGGGAACAACCTCCAGCCTACACCTAGGCATCTATTTCCAGCAACGGCTTCACGCTTTCATGCGGGGGCACGAATTTAGACTCGGAAGGAAATCCATCCTCGTCCGTTCTATTAGGGGTGAAGACCAACCTGTGCTGTGATACGCAGCCAGGTCGTTGATAAACCCGCTACTCAGCGTGCTACGGTGGAATCAGCTCCTGTCGGTTTATCGGCTACTGTCAGTCTGGCACAGGGGCGACACCTCTTGCTAGCAAAGAGTTATCACCTCCGACATCATAGGACTACAAGTTATTCATCTGCTGGTACGACTACTGTTGAACGTCGGCAGCAATCTTCGTTATTATCGTTGGTTCAGAAGGCATCATCTTGTCTTCTTTGCAGCTTCTTCAGCTTATGTCATCAGGTTTTACATCTACTTCAACTGCTGCTGTACGAGCAACGCGGCAACATCACCACCTTGAGAAGGTATCCGCACCTACGACCACTACAACCACAGCACTCCTGCGGCTACTCATCCTACAACAGCACGTCTGGAAGCATCGACTGTCTACCCTCTACAGCAACCATTTCAAATTCGGCTTTTGCAGCTAATACTTCAGATTCGGAGATGACAGTTTCGCCGCCTGCGATCTTACCCGGGTTCAGCTCAACAACACCACTACCAACTTCATCAAGCAGCTGGTCACCACCATCTCTAGCACATTAAATACCAGCTACGTATCTGGCGAGATCCTTGCCAAAATGTAAACACTGCTTTGCCGGCACTTGCTGATTCAACACAAACAGGGAGTTCGACAATTTCGTGTTGCATACCTGGTATATTTCTAGGGGAGTGGATATATATATTACCCCGCGAGACGCGGCCCAATACGGGACAACACCAACCGGCACTTGCACTCTGCGAGTAACACGTCCCAGCCCAATACTACGGACTGACTGCGACGGCAGTTTTTCACCACTTCTTCAGGTCTACATTTCCATCATCGACATCAGCTCACAACCATCTTCATTTAGTCGTGCATCTTCGTCTACTCTTCTACATACAGGTTCTACACTACAGGATCATCACGATTCTCAGCAGTAACACCACTTCCACATTCATGTCCAGCATATCTACACCGCAACAGCACGAAAACGAAGATCACCCTCATCACGAGCAGCAACGATTACTGCAGCTGTAGTGTACTGCTGTAGGTTTTCCTTCTCAGTGTCTCATATATCTTGCTTTTCGCCGGTGGAGTACTCGTATACTGTTTACATAATATGTTGTTGGCTTTGCTGTGCGCATAGTATTTTCACACGAGTGTGTTTTGTGCAAGATCATACAAAACATGATGCACACTTTTTGTCGTAACGAGTACACATTTGCTTGGTTGTCAGTTCGTACTTTAGCTTAACACATCTTTCCTTTGAGTATGTATCATATATACACATTTACGTTGCTTAATGTACTACAGTACACACATTTCGGTATAGCGCTAGACATATATCTATACTAGGGAACAAAAGGCCCTCCCGCCCCCACGGCGGTAGGGCCAGATTGATGCATGTAGAATGTATGAAGATGATGCAGGAGGTACAGCCGATACAGCGACAGGCACGCCATACAAAGTATACAACAGATCAGCTATTCATACTCGTACAATCAGCATCCATCTCGAGTAGCACCATACAGACGAAAACGCACACTTCAATGGCGGACGGTCTTATCAAGTGGTGCATGCGGACGTAATACTGCTGCGGTGGCTACTACAGTAATACAGTAATACTACTGCTGATTAACATATCGATGTCGACGCGATTGTGCTCTCGCGGAAGCTATCGTGTCGGGGGGTGTACGAGCGCTGTCTCGTGTACTCGTACCATACCTGTCCGTATAGAAGTCCTGGTATCTGGTACTATACCTCGTGGATCGTGTATGGGTGTATGACGTGCTTTGCTTCGGCGTACGATGCGCTGACTGATACGATGTATCTCCTATCGATGCTACTCGTCCGTATCGTGGAAGCTGCTAATTTGAATCCATCGATAACGCGACAGAACCTGTACATTGTGGAACCGTAACATGTTATCAATCGATTCGTCGAAACGTAACTACGGTACTCGTCGCACATACTGCTGTACGCTGTACAAGAGAGCACAGCTTCTACCACGGGAACCAGCGTGGCATTACTCATGAAACTCCTGTTCTGGCAGCTTCTGGAGTCAACTTTTACGATAATCCCCGGTAGACCTCGGTCGACAAACCCAACGACCCCGCCATGAACTCTGAACGGATCACGCGGGTTAAGGGCTCCGACCCATCCTAGTGTCACAGTGCTCACACTTTGGTCGGTTTTATGTGGCGTGGGCCGGCCAGACGTCTGGTAAAAACACGTTTGACCGCTGGTGTGTGAAAAACAGAAGACAAACACTCTTGATCCCTCTCCGGTGGCAAGCAAAATACCTTTTGAAGGTTTGGACGAACGCCGCAGGCAATCTCTCGACCCCTAGACTACGGATCGCAATGATACCTCCGAGGCCGTTATGTGTATTCACTGGCGTTGCCTGGTACAAAGCGGGTTAGTCATGGGTTTAGTCTATTTGTCATCAAACCTATGATAGAGCTCGACGGTGTGATACACCATCAGTATACTACCGCCAGTAACGTAGTATACGATACATGTTGCCAATGCGCTTTTCTCTCCTTCCTAAAGCACCGATCGGCACACAATGTACTCGTACATACGTGGGACTAAGGGTATATTCGTGTCGTACATACCAGACAACACATGCGTCAAGTACTACGGTGGCGCTTCGTCTAATCAGCTCTATGGAATCCCTCTGATGGGAGCTTCGAAGGTTGCACGAGGAAGCCTACAAAACGTGATTTTCGAGTGTGCGAGAGATATTTTGTTTTTTATACAAGTTGGTATTAAAGACAATTATAATTTGAAGTAAATATTGGGCATCACGCTCTCTCTATATATTTAATAGGTACGTTCAACGTATATTTTTCATTTTGTTCGATTTCTTAGTTGTCCTAGGTAGCGCAGCACAAGTAGAGCAGATACTTTCTCACGCTTTCTTTGCTAGGATATAGCTCGCTGGTCAACACCATAGCACCACGAGAATACTTTGTTGTACGATTACGCCCACCGTAGTATATTGCCGTACTATCTGTACCCGTAAACTTATTACCAGTAGGTACGTACGTACATGTACACAATTGAATAGTAAACCGTTTCACTGTACTGGACGAACGTCATCATTTTTCTACTACCATTTCCTATTGCTCTAGGTACCATTTCTAGGCGTGCGATGGACACCGAGGAGACGGGTTGACGCTTATAATCTACGGTACGTATCGCTGGCATTCACACCACGGTTAATTTCCCTCTTTGACTTCGCTTATGCCAGGTACTACTGGTAGAATCCATACGAGTACGTTCTCACGTCTATACTGGACACTGGGCACACGCCCCAGTTTTATCAAATGTCTCTTGGAGTATCCAATGTCGATTGCGGGACACTTGAGTGTTCATACGTACTGGTACATAGTAGGGCAACGTTATTTTTGTCCGGGCATACACCCACCGACTTTCTATGTTTCTGCAAGTTTACGTACTATTAGCTCTATTATTATAGTATTCAATTGAGGTGGCGCGTTGCATGTACAGCACATAATTATGTTAATTTTCACTGTTTATTATAACTCAGTGGTCATGCACAACCAAGATAAGCTTGTCTGGCATGAGCACAACCATATTGCCGCCGTTATCACACGGGACTCAATATGAAGTGAACTTTGTGTTTACTGTTTTCCATTTTGCGGGTGCCATCGCGCAGGACTGAATAAGTTGTACCGTTCTTTCATATTAGTTTTTTGAGTATCAGGTTTCTACAACGTAAAGCGTTACTCTAGCTACTGACTTCCATCACGGGGGCGTGTTACCATATTGACGTTGATATTTGTACGTATATATTGTGATGTACAGTCACTACGCACCGATACGAGTACATGAATATCTTAGTCTAGATACTCGGGTAAATACGATATGCGGATAGATTACGAGTTTGTCATACTGACAGTACGCTCTATTGTATGTCCAAAGCACCCCCATCAGGTACGATGCTGAGAATGTTGCTTGAACGTTACTATGTCGTTGTAGATAACATTGGAGGGAACAGTACGGACTACGGTAGAGTATACCTATCCGGAGCATGGGCATTGTATTGAGATGATCAGGTTCAGGCATCGTCACCCTCGATCACTCTACTCTATTCCACTCCTCTACATGTTTCTACTCTCTTGTTCTCTTGTTCTCTTGTTCTCGTTTTCTCTTGATCTCAAATCAGTATTATTTTCACTATGGCCGCCTAAGCGCCTTTTCAAACCATGACTTTTATTTTTCACAAGTGATCTCCACAGATACTTCGGCACCACCTCTGCCACCTCTCTTGACAGCGACAGAGCCTCGGCACATGGTAATTATTTCTGTACTTGGCATATTTGATGGGTCACTCACAGATGGGTCTTGAGTGATCGTATAGGTCGTAGAAGATGTCAATACAGGGTAGGAGATGATGTCGTCACCTGATAAGAATGACCTGACGTTTTTGCCGATTGTCTTGGCACCATTCCATATGCGACACATGCATGTACAGCAAAGAAGGCAGACGACGCGGTTTTGGTGACTGGAAGTGCAAACTGACAACACAACAGCGTTCGCATAGCTCTTGGAAACCTCTTCGTGAACATTGTGAAGAGTGGTTAGCGCAAATATCGCCATATGTCTGCAAGCTCTCAGCACTCACCAGATCCGTCTGGGGGATCGAGACTTCGGGTGTAAGTTGATCATCCGGGCTTACAAACCGGGTGTAGGGCACCCCTAACACATCCTGAACGTGTATCCCTCCCAAGAATAAAGAGACGGACGAACTGTTTGACAACCGAAACCGAGGGCAAAAACAAACAAAAACAAGTACAGCGGGTAAGCTCAAGATGAATAATGTCCTATGGTAGATAAAATGCAACCATAAACGAACTAATATATTGTGGACTAGCCCTGATATCCGCCGGCTTCCCTGCCTTTGTCACAACACGAAATTCGAAACCCTATTCCGATAACTATTCGATCAAGCACACTATGCAATTTTCGGATGTCCGACCAGAGTTGTTTTCACCGGATAGGCCCCGATCAACACATTTTAGTTTGATATAACCACCCATGTACCTACATGTTCTGATTTCTGCAGCGCCTGTTGCTCACCTGTAGTCGAGGCTTGTCTCGTTGTCTGAGACCCAGTTCATCTGCGCTCCGCACATTGGGGGCAACAAAAAGTTTAGGCCCACTCAGGGTTGCACGTAAACAACTTGACACCCCACTACCCATTTCCGATACCCAGACAGCGGGAGGGTATACTAAAACTAAGTTAAACAAACATTATAAAATCCTGATGGCGAGTTCGCCCGGACCTCTCACCCCACGGGTTTATTTTCCACAACTATTATGTTTAGAGTGTGGGGTCATTTTGACGTGTTGTTTTGCACCTGTGTTCCACTGCACGCTTTCACATCACGTCAGAAGAAAATTGCTGGGTGAGATTATCTTGCAGTCTCCTGAAATTATATTTCGTTAGAGACGACCGACGTCGAAACCTACAGTGACACGACGGGGGTTAGAATTCACGAAAATAGACGACAGTGGTGCTGTTTCCCTCGTGAAAAACCGTTTAAAGGCAGACACCGCATCTACGCGTGGCGGGTGCTGTTTGCGGCCACCGTCGGTGAGAAGGGTTGTGGCTCCACTTTAGACCAGTCAGAGGTTGCGAACATGATTAATGAGTTTGCGCGTCTTTGCGCGTGCGATATTGGTCATGATTTGATCCGCGTCGTGCATTGAAGGTACAGGGGTAACCATTGGAGAAGGAATATTTTTCCAAGCGAAATTCGTTTGGCTTCTTTTTGTTTCGTAAAATCACGAAAATGCTGGACAGTCCAGACTGAAGATGCGTATATACACAATGGCCCCTTTGCACCACCGATCGCTTTGACGAAAGAGAAGGCCTGTACGGGAACACAAGTACATGAAGCTCCCCTCAATTCAACCCCGGTGTGGTTTGAGCCCTCGTGGCGGTGGCACCGCCCTCCGATCTGCAGGCAAAGTGTGTCTCTACGATCTGAACAAAACACTGCGAGTAGGTGGTCCAGCTGTGTGCACGAGGAAAACTAATAGGGCCAGAGGCAGGCCGAAACCGCCCAAGACGTATAGCAACACCGTACCGTGGACAATGTTTTGGTTTAACCCTTGCAGCGTGCGGTGTGTGCGCTCATCTTGGCCTAACCTAGATAAAACAATAAATCACACAGCTGAACGAACGTACATTCGGCGCACGGACAAATGCAGCACAGCAAATATATTTACCTCGGGCAAGGACCCATATACCTACAAGTAGCTGGCAAAAGCACGTAGGGGCAATTGGGGGAAGCCCGAAGGTATATACTTCGTACATATCAAAAACAAAAAATACAAAACAGCAGCTGTAAGATTGGTGATTCCGCCGAAACTCATATTTGCAAGTTGAGTGTGATGTATAGATGTACCGCGGTAAGTACACCCGCAGTGGTTCGGAAACACGTTATCCACCGACAAAAGGATACATAGTACACTACGACCAGGGTCGAGTCGTGCGGTGCGTATCAAGGGACACGCCTAAACCACACGAAATCCATAGCACCAGTGCGAAACGCGCACCGATGTCAGGGTTAGGAGTAGACTCATAGTGAACTAGAAACATGCTATCAATCGACGAGAACAATACGTGATATGCTACACCCAGGGTCAAGTTGTGTGATGCATATGACAATAATACGCCTAAATCACACGAAACCGATAGCAGTGCCAAGCGCGCACCGACATCAGGGTCAGGAGGTACCAAGCGAGACCATAACGTCGCAGTGTGCAATGACGATATATGGACACGTCGACTGGAGAGAAAGGTCACGCAGAGGTATTACAGCCGCTCGTATGTCGTGGTCGCAACAGGCCATCGCTAACGAACTTCAATCGCCTTAAACGTACAACGGCGTTAAACATGTATGTCCAGCATGATGGGTTACTTGGTGGAGTTGACCAGAAGAGTAACACACGAGACATAATTGGCACTTGGCGGCGGTCAGAAACAACCCCAGTCCCGGGAGTACACACAGGGGTGGTATTCAGGACAAATAGCGGAACTAAGAAACAATAAGCGAAGGGTCCCCACCGTTGGCGTGGCAAAGCCCGAGGATCGACTGGAAAGGAGGGGTAGCCGAGACGTTGCTCGCGTCGCTTGTCGAGATGTGTTTGCCAGAGTACACACCCAGACGGTGTGCAGAGGGCGAAACGCCGGAGCAATATGCCGCCCGTTCACCGTAGGCGCCAAAAGGAACGTCGACTGCTCACCGTACACACAAACAGAGGAGAACCAGGGGTTACCTCCTCACCATGTCTGTAGACATGTTCGGATCGGAGAAGGGCGCTATGCTCCGCCAAGTTGCGAGATACACTGGCATACATAAGGAATGCGCAGTGCAGACAGGCCGATCGCACCGAGGGGTGAAACGGCTGACGAAAGGGTGTTATAACTCGGTTGAGGCGCTAGTTAGACCGGCTTCGCAGGCCACCCACCGTATCCGCCGAACGGAAAGTGGGAGGGTCGGGCAGGGGGAGACACACGCAACCGAAGGAATATCAAGAGTCACCTCGCCCGTTTGTAACTAGATGCATTGGGGGAAGACCAGGGCGTTATGCCCGGCTAAGGGGCCAGAGACACATATACACATAAGGAATGTGCAGTTCTGACAGGCTAATCACATCGAGGGGTGAAAGTGGTCACGTATGGGCGTCAGCACTCCATCACGACCATACATACACCCATCACCCAGGTCACCTACCGTACCCGCCGAAATCCACGTGGGGCGGTTGGGCAGCGGGGGATACACGCAATCAGATGTTAATCGAGGGCTAACTTATCCGTCTGAAAATTTACGTTCGGATCAAGGCAGGACATTTTGCCTGGTTAAGTCGCCAGAGACACTGCCTCACATACAAGATGTGCATGGAGTCAGGGTGATCGCACCGAGGGGCGAAATGTCTTACGTATGGGCGGCAGCACTCGATCGGCGGTCTTACTTCGACAGCAATTACTATCATAAGTATATAATTAACAAAGCCACGGCAGACGAGAACCATCACAGGAACCTTCGGGGGGGCACGAGATCCAATAACGGCCAGTCTCGAAGGATGCCTTAGCCAATACCTGGTATAAAACAACAACAGCTGCCCCACGATAGGAAGGGGCCTCAGGAGCACAGGGCTGGGTCGAACGTGGTCTGGCCATATGTAAAATGGGGCTATTGAGGATGACGCAAATACTCACACGGAACAAATCAACAAATTAGCTAATCAACTTTTCTATGCTGTTGTAGAGCCGCTGGCTCCACTTATACTGGAGCGTGCAGGTACGGGTAGCCTCAGGCGCAAAGTAAGATAACGAGATATATAGAACAGTACCTGGCGCCAGACCAACAAGGCTGATATCTGATCTGCTGGTCCGGAGGAGACCAGCTAGGAGTGGGGAATCGAAATACCAGGGGAATATGCCGAGATGAGCGGGGCGTATCTTGGCGTGAGTGATGGTGGTGGTACCGGCAATCGTAGGGTGGCATTGATGCAGCAGTACACATCGTCGCCGAGCGACGACCTACGTTCCTCGCGAACAGGGTAGATGCGTAAATACATGCGAAACGGAGCTGTAGACTCAACGAAAAAACGCCGACTAGACAAGCTCAGACTGGAGACAATAGTACAAAGAAGAACCGACCGAATACCTCGCGTTAAGAGTGAGAAGGATCTCGAACGTGGAGAAGTCTGAATGGTCTTGGACCATTGGGATAACTCGGTCGTCGAAACTTCCAACAGTGTACCCAAAATGACGGCCGTACGACGAAGCGACGAGCACGCACGTAGTATACGACAGTTCCAAACTCCCAATATGTCGGAGTGCGGGGCCTTCAGCGACGCGGGGAGTCAACGGAATCTCTCTCCCGTCAGGTGTGAAGAATCATCCAAAACATCGGAGAACAACTACCGACATTCGAAATAACTTGCCACAAACGTTTAGTACACGTAACACTCTCGATCAGGTGCTAGAATAACGAGACGAAGTTTGGGGTTTTGGTAGCAGAGACTTTTCAGAATGCATACTCAACGTAATGGTTCGCATCTTATCATACAGTGCCGATAGATCTACACGTCAAGTATGAGTTAGCCAAAATACAGCCTTGGTTGTCGATGGTCGGTCTAGATGGGATGGGTTCGGATATCGAGCTCCATCCCCACGACACGCTCTACGAGTGAGTGCGTTCTCGTTGAACTACTATCGAACGTTTTCAAAGCATCGTCCCTGCGTCCCGGTTTATATTAGACCCAACGTTTAGATATTTCGCTGTCGACATTTCAACAGAAGACACGAGGTGGATAGGTCGCCGCACAAGCCTGCATCGGGCTATAGTACGGGGTTAGTCCCTGCAGCTACCATTCATACTACAATTGGGCAATGCGGCACATTTTTGTGCTTTCCAAAGCTCGTGTGAAATGTGGGGGCCGGGATTTAAAGCGATGAAACAAACGAGCAACAAATATCAACGATAAGGAAGAAACGTAGATTCCAAAGATTAGTGTGCGATTTCAACATACTTCGGCGTCAAGTGAGAAGAGCGGACTATAGCAGAGATTAGGCGGAATAAAGTAGTTGGTGCAGGCGGGTCACCAACGGAGTGGAGATGTTCATGCGAAACTAGATTGCGAGGGGGAACTGCACGTAACGCAGTCAAACACACGCACGTAGATAACAGTCGCCAAACCGGACACTGATGCCAGTGCGCGGGAGGCGCGGCGAGGGTACGGCCACCGCAGTAGTGATTCCCGCGACGTTTGGCGCCGTGGCCGCGATTGGTTTGTACTTACCGGAACAAAGCCAGTGGCGAGCAACCCCTGACGGTTGTGAAACTCCCAATACTACAGTAGAGACTCAGCATACCCGCGAAACAGTATCTGGATATGTACTGTAGAGCCTGTCCAGTAGTTCGACACACACAACAACGCAATTGTCCATCTACGGCGTACTCAGCGAGTTCATACGAGGCAGGTCCACGCTGCGTAGGTGTATTCCAGCGAGCACCAGACGGCTACGTGGCGCAAAATGGTACGTCGATGATACTCTAGATTGTCAACTGCGACATCAACAGCATACTCGTCTACCAGGTATATACCTTTTAAATACAGCGCATATATATGAACATATACATCGGGGTGCTTCTTGCTGTAATGGCTGAGACTGACAGACATAGTCCGTTTCTGGGTGTGGTTTGTCGTCTCACCGCTACTTGCACATACGGAGTCTGGGAACCTTCAGGACACACGGCAGCAAAGGCTTCTGTCTCCACCTGTCCCATGTCGAACGTGACGCAGCCAGAAGACTGGTAGAGAGCGGGCGGGGGCGGGCGCACATAATATTACATCGTATTAGTGCAGCCCCCGGTATCCGGTTATGCATTGTGTGCAGTTGAGGGGTTATGCAGGTGTATGCACAACGTCATCGCAAGTATATCAGTGCCTTGTTCGCTGGGTCGCTCTCCTACTGGTCCACGTGTGGCCAACCTCAGAGGTTGTATAATTGAACTTCAGAGCAGTAGCGTTGAATGATCGCACGCACCATTCGGTGGAGTATCGTTACAGTATAACTTTCATATTTGTCTTCGGACAATGGGCAGTATGCGCTTAAACATCGAGCATTCATAAACACCAACATACACCATACATATGAACACGAAAACAAATAACCATCGAATATATGTTATTCCGATGGACGCTTGAAACAGCGTATTGATTCAACCTCGGGCGCATGACGGGCCCTACACAGGCGGACAGGGTCGAGGTGCTGGAGCGCTCCTCACGTAGACATAAACCATGTAGTTAGGTGCATATATATTATCGGACCTCCTAGGTGGACTTCGAAGCGGAGGCGAAGCGAAGTAAGCAACCAAGGTACCCAGCAAGCACGAGACCACACAGATGGAGAAAGCCTCATCATTTTTATGAACTCCTTAATATATGTAACCGTCATCGTGCCTGTGGTATATGTTGCAAGCACAATGAATATCCTCCCTGCTTTGCAATCGATACTGTGCGACACCACACATCTGCAGTATCCATCCCGAACAAGTGCACAGTCCCACCAACTGCTGTAATATTCTCCCTGCATGGTGAACAGCATGGCAATCAAGTATCACAACATCATAGCATGGTCACACCTCATACCTGTCCCGAAAACCACGAATCATCATCTCGACTCAATATCGCAAATCTAAAATTCAAAGCCAAGTACCGAACACCACAAGATTAATTAAAACCTCAAGCAAATTCAAAGCACCGAATACCAGAAATTCAAGCAAAGTCATTCAAATTAAAATACCAAATCTAAACCGTACTGGCTCAAGCTTCAACAATCTTCCAAGACATCCAGCTGCCGCAACTACGGACATCAGTCCGCGATAATCAAACGGTCATCAGTTCGGTGTCAATAGGTCGAGACAAGTTTATCACAGTAGTACTAACTTCAAAACCGATGTACGTGCAAGATTCTCAATACCTGAAAAATCATCAATGCAAATCTCAATACCGTACAATGTATTCTCGGAACTATCAGACCAGCCGTTATCCCCCTTGAATATCTCCCTGATAATCAATAGTACAGCTCCCGATCAAGGTTCGACCAACAACAGTATATCGGCACAGTAGTATCCACTATATTAATCAGTAAACAGGCAGAATTTTCAATACCCGAAAACCATCAATCCAAAACCACAACTCAACCTTAACCGCACAAACCCAATCAGAAACCCAATCAAAATCCTCCAGTCTCAAATCCTCGTTCAATCAGTCAGTCAATCAATCAATCAATGTATTACGTGCATACCAGCGGGCATATCCAGTACGAAGTGCCGAAAGGAAGTCCCAGTAATTTCAAGTCAATCTCGACGAAGTGAACAACACAATGCTATTCATGTAACACCTTGGGAATCTTCCAGGAAACGTCCTACGAGCCTTGTAGATCCTGTGCCATCCCCCCTTTCATACGCAAAGGTAATCCATCCGACCGCGTGTTATGGTTTCAAGCTTATAGCAGTAGTTATTTATGTCAACTTATCCTCGCGGTAACATTATCTCCCCTTGCCACGAGCTGCGGGTATAATCCAGAACCTTCGTGGAATTTTCCACACAAGGAAAGTTGATTCATGACAGGGCGAGAACCCGGGTGCATGACAAGCTCTGAAGTGTACTATTTTATCACCGAACAACGATGACTCAAGAACAGCATTTTAACCAACCAATACTAGTGCGCGGAAAGACAAATACATTCAGATATTCATCAAGATTCGAATGCCGTTATAAAACAGGTGCAAGTACATATTTCATATCGCCAACAAAGAGCACAGTCACTGCTTGATTACGTTTTTAAAGCACTTACGCCGCTTATATTCCTCTTGCTTTAAGTACGTACATAGCATGCGTGCTACATAAATAAATGATCAGAACCATCTCGTACCCATAACTGATCCGCTACGGAAGGAGAGAGGGAGGGAGGGACGGAGGGCGGAAGAGCACAAATACAGCAGTCAATAATCGCCCATTCAATATTTCACTCTGTATCAGTACTCGATTCCATCGCATATTAATATCATATCACAACGCCCGAGGATATCCCAACATCGTTCCAACCATGATAACCTTATCTGAGCAGTAGTACGGTCGCAGTGGCTTTGTACCTGGTGGTACCTGTATACCTGGTATAACGAAGTGTCTTATATGTATGCATGTGCATAAAACTGTCCGCACACAGAGCACTACCGTTTACATCACGTACATAAGATAAGTAGCACAGCAGTATTTGATTTTCTGCCACTCCCCTATCCTACTACTCGTCAACCAACTATCACCAATCTTTACGGGCCAACCCAAATCTTTGGGGAACAGAGGGAGAGAGAGAAGGAGCGAGGGAGAGGAGGGGGCATATATTTATACTCCTGCGATATTTCTTCCAAGCTCGAAACAATGATCCAACTGCAATTCTCCAACACTCTGGTACCAGGGTACGTATTTACGTATACGGCCATACGGCCATAAATCGCAAAAAGCACCGTGCGCTGAATTATATATGGTATACCTGGTATACTAACAGCAGCCTAATATTCGCATCACGAGGTATCTCAAGACAGATACAGCAGTACAACCATATGAGCACGTTTAATGTACCTTGCTCTGTTGGCTTCGATATAGTATAATACGAGTAGTTTTTGTACTATGCACGCTGACTATACCGCTGCTACTCGTATCAGGTAGCAGTTCAGTGCTGCAGTACGACACAGTACATTAGCACAGCATTCAAGAAGAAGCGAGCACGGCATCGAAGCAAAGCACACAACCGAAACATAATGTCGGCTCGTCAAGTGCTCGTCACGTGCGCACTCAATCCTATCATGCGTGCATCATATATCATCCTCCCCAAGCCCCAAGCCAAGCACGTAGTCTACCATCCCGCGTCAAAACCGCAAGACAAGAGAACTAACTACTCGTATTCAGTATAATAGGTGGTCAACAAGCCTACTCCTACGACACACCTACTACCTGAACAGCAGTAGAGGCAGCATCGTACGTACAAAACACATCGCCAAAAGCAAGAAAAAGCGATCAACCAAGCAGGACAAACACAGCGCATACCTCAATCAGGGCTGAACGGGGGGATCAGCCCACCACCCAGGCGCCACCTCGGCCAAGCTTACGTGCTGGTCCAAACAGCACCTTGCTGTAGGTGGTGTTGCTCGTCTCTCCCCCGCCCCTGCTTGCTCCCCTGCTGCTGCTGCTTCTGCCGCTGCTGCCGCTGCTGCTGCTGCTGCTGCTGCTCGTCATCCGCATCTTGCCTTCCCTCCTCGTATTGCTTCTCCTCTTCCTCCTCCTTCCGTTTCTCGTATGATACCAGGGCTCGGTGCGCCAATACCGAACGGATCTCCACTCTCAGGGCGTGCTGCTCCGCCTCGAGGTCTGCACGCGTGGCAACCGCGAGTGGCGGGGGCGGGGGCGGCGGCAGAGTCGGCGGCGGTGGCAGCGGCGGTCGCGACGGCTGATGCTCCTGTTGCTTGCCCGTCCCAACGCCGTCCTCTTCGGCTCCTACTCTATGCTCCTTCTCCAGAACCCCCCTTCCACTACATAAAGCCATATCTCCAACTCCTTTGCGTGTGACGGCATCTCCTTCGTCACCGCGGGCTGGGTTTCAACGTGGCGCGAAGACGGAGCCATCTGCTCTTGTGCGTCCGGGCTCGCCCAGCAAACCGGCTCAAAGGGGCTACTCTCAATCGGACGCGGCTGCGGCAGGGCCTCCTGCCCGTCCTGTGCACTGCTGCCGCTCCGAGAGGTCTGCTCTTCACCTAGCTCATCAGTCTGTTGTTCTACGCCTCCGTCTGCCTTCTTCTCTCATTGTCTTCTCTCGTACCTTCTTCATCGAATTCTGGAGTTGACACAAAGCGGGTATGGTTTACAGCTGTGGTCAACGTGCCGGCTCGAGCTTCCTACCCTTGCCACACTGTTGTCCCAGCTGCTATCCTCCTCTGCTCTGCCGTTGTCTTCTCCAAATCAGCGCGCTGGGCCTCGCTCGTCGCGACAGTCAGCTTCGCTACTGCCAACTATTTCTTCATCATCTCCATCTCCCTCCGAAGGACTGCCAGCTGCAGCTGCTGCGGCTGCTGTGGCTGCTGCTGCTCCGGTTGCGGCGGCTGCTGCAGCTCCGGCTGCTGCTGCGGCTGCTCGCCTGCGTTGCTCGTGCCAAGAGCAGCAAGCGGGTTCGCCAGCGCCGGCTCACGTCTGGCCGAGGCGGCACGCTGTTGCTGCGGCCGTACCGGGTGTATTACCTCTTGCCTCCACTTGATCTGTTGCTGTGCCGAGGATATCCGACTATCCACCTCGGCGAAACGGGCCCTCTCCTTCGCGGGCACAGTAGCCTCTCCGGTACGTGCAGCCAACGCTCCTTCATAGTGCACAATGCGTTCACCCAGGACGAGGTGCTCGAAATACAGGTTGTCCACGCACCCCATCAGCTACACCGTCTGCCACCTCTCCTTCTCCAAAATCAATTCCCGGGGCTCGAGATAACTCTTGCCCCACTCACTAGCTCTCCACCTAGCATTCTAGGATTCCGCGTCATTCATCTCGACGCGGAACAACCCACCCTCGGTCCTCTTTGGGCAGTACTACCTGATGTCCCCAGCAGCCTTGAGATTGATAGCGCTCCTCATGTAGACATAAACCATGTCGTTAAGTGCATATATATTACCGGACCTCGCAGGTGGACCTCGAAGCGGAGGCGAAGCGAAGTAAGCAAGCAAGGTACCCAGCAAGCACAAGACTACACAGATGGAGAAAGCCTCATCAAGAATATGAACTCCCTACTATATGTAACCGGTATCTTACCTGTGGTATCTGTTGCAAGACAATCAATACAGTGTGACTCGGTTATTTAGTGGTGAACGACGACCTAGATACTCTGCCTTTGAAGCAGCACAATACATCTCGGGGGGGGGCGCCAACGACGCTAAGGCACGCACGCAACGGCGGTTTACTGAAAATAGCAGCTTACGATGCCAAGGACCCGTTGTTGTTGTTTGGTTAATCCCTGTAAATACTAAAATATAAGACGAGACTCACCGGGCCAGTTTATCGTGTACACATCTGCCTGTCTGTATTTGGGTAACGTGATCCAGAGCGCTTCAGCCCCACCTTAGCCCAAGAGCAGAGAGGCTGGGCGCCACAACCAGTGGAATACTGGTCCTAGCATCGTGTCGCGTCGGGGTGAGCCGTGGCATTCGCTCGGAGATGAAGACAATCCCGATTTGTTCCCCGAGCCGATCCTCGAGAGAGAGGCGTTGCGTCTGGATTAAGGTTCACATTAAAAACCAGGCGTCGCTCCTGTCTTTGATACTTTTCATATTAAAAACAAGCATCCTACTGGTCGAATTTAGCAGCACTATGAGGTGGGATTACACGACGAGCGTGCATCCACCATCATGCATCTCACAGACAATCGGCAGCAGACTAGAAGAAAAAGAAGCAGCAACAGCAGACGCAGCAGCAGCGAAAAAACAGCAGCGGCAGCCCCAAAACACCGGGTCGTATGCCGCGCCTAGCCGTGGCCGTGGCACAATCCCGAGGCAGTTCTGGGTGCCATCAAGCCAGCCTTGCTGCTGGCTTACAGATTCGAATGTCAACTCTGGCAGCTGATTGGTTGCCTAACCCATGCCAGCGGCCGCTGGATATGTATAGTATATTGGTGTTGAATAGAGCAATCGAGGTCTCGCCACACCCTGGAGGATAGAGTCCCATCCTCGTTTCCTCGATCCCTCCATATTTCTACAAATTCCACCAGCCGGGGACAGACACGAAGATCCCCCGGGTCGACATCGCTCGGCACGATGTGGACACCCCACTCGCATCGGCCGGTCGCTGAAAGGCTGGGGCTTATGAAGCAAGCGGCACCGTGAACGTATCCAGTATCATCTCCGGATTATAAACCCTTTCATACATCTACCACTTTATTAACCCGGGGACGGAAACGGTCATCCCTCTGGCCGATACCGCCCCTAACGGTGTGAAAACCTCAACCCTACAGCTTATTTTATGTATCATGGAGCCAGCGCGTGGCGAGAGTTGCCCCTCGGGACAACGTCGAGGTCTCGCCGCACCCGGTGACCATTGAATATCATCCTTGGATACTAAAAACTGCCTAAAACGGACAATGTTTCCTAAAGCTCTAGCGTGACCGCTTTTGCGATTAAGGACTTGTACTTTGGAAGGGCTGACCCTGACCCAACAATGAGCATGCAAAACAAAAAGTTTATGAAAACATTGAAGATATTCTTTACGCCGATTCGATCTCGCCGAGATATCCGCGAAACCTCTAGAGCACACAACTTTTCCACACCGAATTAGTATAAATATCGTCGCTCCCGACCAATCAGACATTTTGTGGAGATAATGTTGAAGACACAAGGAGCACATCGATATAGGTTTTATTGCTTAATTCGCCACCCATCAAGAGATATTACCAAACCTCTGTTCCATATAAAAGTCAAGTTATTACGGGAAAAAAAACAATAGCGTTCCTGCAATGCCCCTCTCAACTTTGAGAATTTCGATTTGAATTTGTAACGTCGCATTTCAACCGTACGTGCACGCAAACAGAAAGCCTCCCTTCCTTGTTGTTTTTTTCACGAAAGTTATGGCCACTTTTGTACTTGTTCGGATGTTTATTTCGGTCATATCTCTCGGACGAACAAAACTATAGAAGAAGACAGGTTTCCCGTTTGTTGGTTGAGACATGATCAAAATCGTGCAAGAAAATCACGTCAAGTCATGTAATATTGAGTGGGGCATAGCTAATCCACCCCTCTGGCACTATGTGTTTGTACTTTGTGTATATAACCAGTTTGTGATGGGTTGATTCTACACCAGCGGTGCATGTTCGTGTTTGTGGCAACATAATTCTACTCGCAGGCATAGTGTATGCGGATGTGATTCGTTACGATTGGACTTAGTTTCTGGAGCTGAATCTACCCGCCCGATACCCTCCTTGCCCATCGAGTTAAACTACACCCCCACTTTGCGAATTTGCCAGATGTAGGCCATGCCGCGGTGGCTTAGAGCCGCGGCGGAACACAGGCATCTCGCCCGTGGGGTAGGGAGCAGGAGTGGGGTCGGGATCGTATAGCAGGAATTGACCGGGCCAAGCGTTTTTGCGGGGTTTTCTTGGTGATATGATGTGCTTGGATTATGATATGCTTGTATTGATGGGTGTCGCTTCCTCTTCGTGGGACAATTGCTGATGTAGTGCGACATGTGTGATACAACGCTTCCAACCTGAATGAATATAAGGGGTGCAGTCGGTGGCAGCTGGGTGCGGCTAACCTCGTGTGGTATATGCGTGGGTGCAGCCAGTGACGACAAGATGGTGCTTACTCCTGTTTTATGTGTGCGTTAAGTGGTTGTGTACTATACGCCTGCCTCTCTTCGCCTCCATCGTGATACTACCGTAACATGCCAGTCTACTTGTCAATAGTATGTCTGCAGCCGACTTGGAGCTGCGTACTGTGGTGTCACGAAAGCAAGCGGCGAGCATTCGTCGTACCATCGCTGCCGCATAGTTCTGGGCCCTTATGTATTGATATACCGTTAATATTTCGCGACATGTTTAGCTTGATGGTCGGAAAAAGCGGTTGGTGCAGGCGCAGAGCATTGATGTTAAATACATGCCACTTTTTTTTACTAACTGCGCCCCAACGTTTCCTGGGGACTGTGGGGGCGCGTGTTCCCAAACACGTTATATGCGCCTTCTGGTCGGTGACCTTCTTGCTCTCTTATCTGGGTGAAATGTTACGGTTGGGGTCGCAAAATGCATGCATGTACCATGGTCTTGTTCCCGGTGAAATGCCAGGTCGGCCCCAAACGGCCCAGTTTCACGAAGACAAAGACTCCGGGATGAAATCAGAACGTGACACACTCTTGGTAGGGGCTCCGAACCACCGTAGATTCAGAGCTTTCACGGCAGCGACCGTGACATGCGATGTTGATTCGCGTATGGACGTTGAAATTCATACGGTCTTTGTTGATGCATAGTCACTACTCTACGAGTACGAGTTCTCGAGAATATGTGTTTGGGTATCTCGTTAAACGTAATATGCGGTGAGACTAAACGGTCAGTAGTTCCCCTTCGGTGTTCGTCATATTGCATGTTCAACTTGCCTTCACCGGGACGTTGACAGTAATCCAGGGCAGGCATCAAGCCTGCCAACATAAGTATCAAGGAATGTTGGCATGAGACGAACTGTCCGCCTACGCAGCAGCCTGTAGAGTACCTATGTCCGTAGTGCGTGCGTCTTCCCGAGATGACCAATTAACGACCAAATCCACTTCGATCACTTTACTTAATTTGTCTCCATTTTTCCCCTTTTATTGTTTCCTCTCTTGATCTCTCAGATCAAACTTCGGTCGACAATGGGCACATAAACGTGTTTCCAGACTACCGTATGTCTTCTGTTGTTCATCAGAAGCAATCCAGGCGCTGGGGTGCCACGTCTGACCTCTCTTTCCACAGAGACACGCCTCGACACCCATTATTTCCGCATGCGCCGTCCTGCCGCCTGGTACAAAGATGCTTGGCCATGACGTGTGCATAAACATAACGACACAAAACCAATGTCGATCTCTCTCCAAGAGAGGCACATGGTGTTTTAAGTCAAGAGCAAATTACGCCAGCCATGTATCACCCCCTGTACAACACATCAGCAAGAACGTAGCTCCAAAACGTTGTTTCCATTTAATCTTCCACTAGTTCCGACGCCAAGACGGTTGACGGTGAGTTATTTACATGCCGCGGTAGAAGGTCACACGTAAACCATGATTGGTCTGTGTGCTTCGTTATTTTCCGCGGCTGCCCCGCATTGTAGCTCGTTCTTGATTGGCTTAAAAAAATACATACGACCGCCCCTCATCGGCATAGTGTAGACCTTGACCTGTCATCAAGAAGGAAATTCCCGTCGTCGGCAGCACTACCAACCTACGCGGTAGCCCCCGCTCTTCGCGGCGCCATATATCTCGCTACCACGAGGCCTCACATTCGCACCAACTTGCAAAAACAAACAAAACTCTCGACGTTTTGTAGCGATATTGTCAGTGCCATATATGTACTACCTGCAACAGTTTGGTTTCAACCGGGGTATTGTTGAAGAACTTACAGTTGGTGCTGATTCAATTTGGACGTCCCACACGTTGAGACATGGATCGAATACCGTAGCGTTCACACTCTCGATGCAGCCAGATAAACTCCAGTCACACCCGAATCCACTTCCCATACACACTTCTGTGTACGGAAACCTGTAGGGATCATCCTGGGTATGGAAGTAAATATGCAGAGAGAGGCAGGCGGTTGGCGACGCGAAGGAGATTAGTTATACCTACACGTTCCGTCGGGGCGTATCGCCATTTATAGACGCCATGTGCTCTTGCGGCATATCGTGGTGTTGTGTACAAATTCCTACCGGGTACAATGTTCTGCTTGCGATACGTACGACACATGTCGAGATCCGGAGCCGAGACGCTCCTTGGCGGCGGCCGACCCACATCAACTCGAAGTGATCACGAAACAGGAAAACAAAAAGTGGGGAAATCCAGCAGGAGTGCTTGAGGGGAGGTCACAATCTGTTGTGGTTTACGAGGCTTAAAGAGTCGATGGGTATTTTGGCAAGCAAACCTCGATGCGCTGTTGCAAGAATACCTGCAGAAATAAGATGGCCTCCTAGTCGATCATTATCGCGTCTGTATTGCCTTCATTCGTACAATATACCGGTGCGGGTTATGGTTCAAAATGGTCCCGAGCGACAGTCTGTTAGAGACTAGAGGGTACTACAGCATTAATGGTCAGTAGCCATATCCTAGCCCGTCGGCAACACTGTCCTCTGTGACATGTATGTATCGTACAGAGCTTGACACGTGGCGTACTACTGGCCTCCGACATTCGTAACCCGAGGGCAGAGAGAAGGTTTGATTATGTACTACTGCGGGGGGGCAGAGTAGATAGGACCAACTATTGTTAGTAAACATATGCAAATAGACAGTTTGTTTCGGAGGTTCCTAATTACTATGGGCACCCGTAATATACACAGTTCGAAGCATTAGGATACACAACAATTGGGGATGTACCAGAAGTTATCGTAGGAACCACGAACTATCGTGCGTATTAACCGCGATATTAGGTGTGAACGTTTAGTTAAGGACAGGGGGTATGGTACAGGCTTTGCGGAGCCATGCTTACTTTTTGTTTGGGTGCGTAAAAATGTCTGCTAATATGTATTGTTGCGAGTTTCGCACTGCTAAATGACAACATACATCGGATTTGACACAACTAAACATACCTATGACTCGAGAAAATATGTCAACGAGGCCGTGGCACCTCGTACGTATCCTAGGAGTACAAGTACATCTTTCCACGTACACCATGCGGCAAAATGAGCGTTGTGGGTCATTTCTCGGGTACGTCGGATACACGCGAAGTTGATAAAGTGGGTGCATTCGTCAAGTGCCGCCACACTGAGCAACCCACTGTGCTGGATAAGGGCACTAACTAGGCTTCGCCCCGAAATTCAGCTTCGTAGGAGTTACATACTAGGGAAAGAGTCAGCCACAAACAGGAGCGTCAATGTGAGCCAACGAGATAAACAAACGACTCTGCTGTCACACATTATATCAAACGTTCACGGTCGGCATATGCATCCATAGCTACAACACGACGCCGGTTTCAGCGCCACGCCCTTCACACACACCACACATATGGGCGCGGACGTTACAGCGTGGAGCTGCCACCTCGATTCCTTGGTCTGGCCGCTGCCGTGGGATGAAGTCGCTGTCGCAATCTCACGGTTTACTTTTTTTTTTTATTTCTACGGCGCAGCACTCAGCAGGCCAAACCTCCTGCCACACTAGGCCGTTCGAGCAAGTCAATCGAGCGATCTCCACATTACCATTAAGGTGACGCGAGGAGCCTGTTGGTTGATGCAACAGTATGATGTTGAACACATCTCGTGGATAAACACACTCGTGGCTGATGGCACCTAGCGACCGTGAGGTTCACTTGTGTTGTTCAAAATAACAGCAGATACATGTATGGTTTGAGAGGTGGCGCTCATGTGGCCGTGATCTAACGAGCGGTGTTGTGTTCTGAGAGTTGGGAGAGTGACAACCTATGGGGAACACACCTCTGGTGCGAGTGACCGGATATGCCGGGCATGACTAATGCTACATGACCCTGGCATACGATAGTGCTTCGGTGCCCCGTGTTCCAGTATCCTATGATACCATATACTACGAGTAGCCTGTACTGGGTAGCATGTGCTCTATATTGATTGTTTGTCCTACCGATAACCTTGGCGTAGATCATGGTAGATCTACCGACATCGGACTAATATGCGTAGAGACACGACAGCCTTGTGTATAATCCAACACACCCCATCGATGGAGGTTCACTCATAAAAGACACCCCCTCGAGGGCAAGCAACAAATGAGTACGCCCCCCCCCCCCCCCCCTCAGAAATTGGTCAAGACCACAGCAAGTAAAGTAATAGGGAAGAAGTTGATAATATGCAATAGAGCAGTAAAATGGTGGGATGAAGAAGTAAAAGAGGCTATAAGAGTAAGGAGAAAGGCACACGCAAGATACACATCGAGCAAAACTACGTCAGGATGGGAGGAGTATGGTATTGCTAGAAAAAAGTAAAAAAGGTGGTTGAGAAGAAGAAGAAAAGGGGGTATGGAAAGACGTAGTTATAAAACGAATGAAACTTTGATGGCGGGATGAAGCAGATGTGGGTAGGGATTAAAGGGATACTAGGCAAACAAGCAGGAGAGGCAGATACGGGGATAGCTACATTAAGAGCACAGAACGGTAGAAATGGTTAGAGTTCGAAGGGGAAAAGGGAAGTACTGTGTAGAGCATTACCGCAAGGTAGGGACGCCCACAACCAACGAAACGTTCGACGAAGAATTGAGAAAGGATATCAACGCGTGGGCGAGGCGAACGTAGATGCATCAGAAAGGGAAGACAGTGGCTCAGAAGGGTTACAGGGAGAGTTCACAAGAAAGTAAGTAAAGAAGTGTGTAGCTAAACTAGATGTAGAAAGGCAGCAGGGGCAGATGAAATAGATAATGAATTTATGAAGTACGGGGGAGAAGGAATGCTTACCATGATGGTTAAGTTGTATAACTGGATATGGAAAAACGAGTACGCACCTAAGAGATGGAGAGAAGGAGTAGTAGTAAACTTGTTTGAAAGGAGACAAGGCTGACCCGGGTAACTATAGGAGAGATAATGCTACTAAGCACTGTAGGTAAAACGTTCTGTAAGATTTTGAACGATAGAATGGGAACAATGATGGAGAAGGAAGAAAAAATTAGCGAAGGGCAAGCAGGATTTAGGCCAAACCGTAGCTGCGTCGACCATGTGTACACATTAGGTAAGATAATCCAAGGCAGGAAAGACGCGGGGCTAACAACGTACTGTTTCTTTTTAGATGTACAGAAGGCCTACGATACAGTATGGAGAAATGGGCTGTGGAAAAAGTTGTGGGATATAGGGATAAGAGGAAAGATGTGGAGAATGATGAAGAAGATGACGGAATGTGCGAGAAGTGCTGTGATGTTGGACGGGGAAATATCGAAGTACGTTGATATCCTACAGGGAGTTGCACAGGGATGTACGCTATCACCTAACCTATTCAAGGTATATATTAATGACATGATAGTAGCAGTAGAAGCAGCATCGCAGGGAGTCCGGTGGGGGAAGATACGGTGTCGGGATTGATTTTGCGGATGATTTCGTGTGCATATCAGAAACACCCGAAGGACTGCAGAAACAAATAGAGAAGGCACTAGAGTACACCAGGAAGTGGAGAGTGACCGCGAACGTAAAAAAGTGCGCAGTAGTTGTATGTAACGAAGATAAGGAGAGTCCGGTAACTTGTAAGTGGAAGTGGGGAGAAGATGAATTACCGATCGTAGACCAGTATACGTACCTTGGCGTCGAGATCTCAAAATATTGCTCTTGGGACGCACACATAAATAAAATGATAGGCAAGGGTAAGGCACACGTAGGCAAGATGGAAGCAGTCCTAACAGACTCGCACCTTGATACTAGAATCAAGAGATGTATACTGATGAATGTGATTGTACCAAAGCTAGAATATGCAGGAGAAGTATGGGAAGGGAACGCGAAGCTCGTAAAACAGCTGGAAACAGTACAGATGACAGCAGCTAGAAAAGTACTAGGTTGCTCAAGTACGACGAGTAATACAGTATTGAGAGCAGAACTAGGAATGTACCCACTTAAGACAAATAGAGACGTGCGTAAGTTGAAATGGCAATATAAAGTAAAGAACATGCCAAATAAGAGGCTGCCAGCCATAGCTGATAAAGCTGTATGGGAGAAAGTAACCAAAGGGCGAGCTGGAATAAGGTGGGATAGCGTAGTCGAGAAAGTATGGAAGGATATAGGAAACCAAAAAGAGATGCTGGCCATAGAGAAATTTAGCGGATACAAGACAGAAGTAAAAGAAAGGATAGAAAGCAGGGAAAGGCTAGCGCTGAGAAAGAAGATAGAAGGGGAAGAACACTTAGAGATATACGGGGGGTTGAGAGAAGGAATGGGGATGAAAAGGTATCTGCATGGCCCAATGGACTTCGCGAAAAAGCTGAAATTGCGATTTCGTGTAGGGGACCTAGACCTGCCAGAAAGAAGGAGGAGGTATACCAGTAGCCGGGAGGAGGAGGAAGTAGATGCACAGATGTGCCCATGTGGCAAAGCCATAGAGAGTAGAATTCACATAGTGGGAGAATGTGAAAGGTATAAGGAGGAAAGGGATGTGGCTAGAGGAGGAGATGAGGAAAATAGACGAGTGTGACATAGAGCAGTTTGGTACACTAAATAGTAGCGAGAAAACGATCGCTATCTTAGGGGATAGATGGTGGCCACAGGCGGCGAAACAGGCAGGGGATAAGATTAGCAAAAAGTTTCTTTGTAATATATGGAAACAACGTAATGAGCGCCCAAGTGTTGGAGGTGTCTCTATTAGGAGTAGGAACGGTGCTCCGTCTCGAAAGGGATGCGTGGTCAATGGTCAAATGACTAAGGCAAGCAACAAATGAGTACGCCCCCCCCCCCCCCCCCCCTCGAGGGAATTCTATTATTTACCTCAAATAAATCAATCAATCAATACTTGGACGAATATATTCTGGCCTGAGCGTTGTCAGCGGCGACATCTATATGAGCGTCCATACATGGAAAATAGAACCAACACGTCCAGTTCCAAGCGCCATCGGCGGCAACATATGGATGATGTCCCGAAATAGAAAACTGATACTTCTATACCTCACATGTCCAGTCCGGAGCATTGTCTGTCCTACCGACAACCTTAATGTAGATCATGTTATACTCTAATACACCCAATTGATGGAGGTCTACTCACAAAAGATACCTCCTCCAGGGAGCTCTATTATTTAACTGAGATAAATCAGTCAATCAATCAATACTTGGACGAATATGTTCTGGTCTGAGCGTTGTCAGCGGCGACATCTATATGAGCGCCCTTAATTGAAATATTACTAAAAATGTTAAGTCCCGAGCGCTATCGGCGGCAACATGTGGATGATGCCCCTAAACAAAAAATTGATACTTCTATGCCTGGAATATGTTCACAATGTAGAGATTCGAGGTGTTTGCTTTTGGGACCCGAACGTTGCAAGACTCTCTAAGTGTGGGTTCAACTTACCAAACTGAAAATACTAAAAATTCCAATGCAAACCGTGTATGCTGCCGGCCAAGCCTCATGCATCACACCAACGTCTGGCCTGTCCCTCTCGGCGGGGTGGCGTGTCGCCGGCGAGGTAAGCTTCGGAAACGCAACGGTGAGGGGAGGTGAGGTCGATAGTCGAACAAAGCACTCAGCAATATGAGACTATCCTTGAATTATTGGAGGTTCGCGATTCCTTTAATGAGGCAGGCTCGAAAAAGTCGCTTGTTGATCCCTGGCTTTTGTTTTTTCCACATTAAAGTGCATACAAAACAGGCCAGTACAGGGCGCTTATTAAGATACAGGCTCATAAGAAAGCCATACTGATATGTAGAGTAAAACAATAAATTCAGGAGCAGTTATATTAAAATGAGCGTAAAGCACTCTTTCCCAAACAAAAAATCCAGCATGGATCAGATTCCCTGTTTTGTATTTGATGTCCTGTACTGTATATCTATGAAAATAAAATAAAACGTTTTTGTTAACCACGGTGCAAATGGGAGCCAACGAATGCAAAGACTGCTCACAACTATACCTGCGCGTGTCTGCACATAGCAGATATATCGCAGTTCCTCTACTTTCTAGGCAACAGGTACAGCTTGGAGTTCCTCTACTTTTCAGTCAGCAAGTGCAGCTTGCAGTGAGTAGCACTAGTACAACCAACTACAGCACCTCGTATTGTAACTTTAAATCTTGATACATTGAAAAGGGCAGGGTGAAACAAACTAGTCCCTGCGGATGTAAACCGCCGGATGCTGCGGACATTGCTCACCGACACACTGAAGCTCGTGCTTGGGCCGTTGTACTTCTCGACGATGACCGCGGTCTGCCAAACGATAACTGCATGTGAAACCGGAACGGAAACATAACCGGGCGCAAATGGTGTGCCAACAATCAGTACAGGGATATGTGTAAAAGCAAACTGCAGTACAACGGACGACTCCTCTTCGCAAGGTACGGATAAAACAACAACGGCATGGCGCGTGGTGCATCCATTAGTTGATTACTATGAGCATGTATCATAACTGTATATTTTAACACTGCCACCGGATCTTCATATTGTACTTTGTTTCGGCCAAGTATGAAGATCTTACCTGCTGAGCTACAGATGTATGGGTAAACGATTGATCAACGGCCCAGCATACGGCATGCCTTGAGCCTTGGAACACTCGCCCCCCTCTGAACGGCGGGATACTTGCGATGTGACGGTACCGTATAATATCGTACATGAATCTACAACCGCGTCATGTCAAAACCCGATGAACCAGGAAGACATGCCACTAGGGACGCACGCGCAAGCGTTCCGGTGAAATGACAACTCGAATTTGATTCCGTGTCCTCAAGGACGTCAAACGTGAAACTGTTACAGTACCTACTAAACTATTTGGTGGGAAACCCTATCAAGCCATGACCCAGCCCACGGTGACATATATTTCACAAGCCTTGGTACCCAAACTTCCTTTGCTGTTTACGGTTCACGCGCAACGGTTCTCCCACCTGTACTGTTTCAGGGTACATTCCATTCGTCGCAAACCGCTACAAGCCTCTTCTGGTAATGGGAACACCGATCTATAGCAAAGTTGGTCAACTACGTCAGGATGCACGGTAGAAACTAGGGTGTTAGTGCGCAGGCAGGTGGGAAGATTAATTGAGCAAGCTGAAGGTGAAGGTTCTCCTAGACTATCGCACAAACGAAGCTATATGCACCTGGTGCGAGCCTCGATGAACGGAAAACCATACTAACTACTGTTGTAGGTCCACAACAACAATTGTCAAATGAGTTGCACGTGCACTACTGGTACCCGTTTCAAGGGGGCGCAACTCCGATAAATAATATCGTGATCCTCACATCCCACAAGTAGTAGCAGCAGGGCTACCCAGAGTGCCGTCGCCCGTTTTTTGTGCTCGGTGACCACATCTTTCGGTTTCCTGTGACGATCGAGAGCATAAGCACGAGAACGCATCATATGCAGTCGAGCCCTTCGTATTATTGTAATACTGCCGCCTTGCATTGTGCCAATGCTAATGTTGCCTACCTGGGTATACAGTACAGGACACCTAATAAGAAACAGGCTAATAAGAAAGCCAGGCTGACATTTCCCAAAAAATAAGAAAGACGCGAGGCTGGGCCCCCGCTGCAAAATATGAAAGGCCTATTACCTCCCTGGGGCGAATCCCCGACGCCTTCGAGAATCCCTGCTGCTTGCCCCTGGTGATCGACAGTAACATCTTTCAGGTTTTCAGCGAACATTTATTTTTTATTTTGACCCGTTACAGCAGTGTGTACTCGTAGAGTTTGTTGTTTGTTTACGAGTAACGCATTTTTGTTTTAAGCGTTTCCTATTTTCCGATTTGTTTCACCCCACAAAAAACATTTTTATCGCCGCGGACATCCGAAAAACGTGTACTGGGTATACCTATTTTAAACATCCCCGCAGGGAGGAGAGAGGTGAGAGAGGTGAAGAGCAGGCTGTACCAGACCCAGGACACGGATCTTCCGGCCCTCATTTTGCCAATGGTGTTCACGCCCAGACTCAGATCGCTCTCCACGTTGGGTTAATTGAGACACAAATAGATCTTTGAATACGCAGCAGTTCGATGGCGGTGTTTCTGCTAACACATTTTCCAACCTTGACACGCTGTGGGGGCTACGAAGTGACGTCTCTCTCAAGGAAGAGGAAAACGAAAACGAGCTCGGGGAGCTTCTTCGTTTAATTCGACCATCGCGATCGGACCCATGCCAGGGCCGCAACCTTCGGCGAGTCCCACACCGTCGAAAGTGGGCAGAGCCCAAGCACGTGCAACTACTGCAACCGGTGGGTTGAGAAAACGTTCAAGGCCGCCATCACAGGCGGGTTTGGCGTGAAGCCCACGGAGCAGTCCATCATTTTTACCGACAATCTGCACGAGCAGACGACAGAATAGTTCAAGAATAAAATCAAGGAGGGATGCAAGACTCTGCTTTGGCTGCTGCCATCAGGGTGCACGGATGAGGTGCAGCCGTTCGATGCAGGATACGGGCGGCTGGTCAAGTTGGGTGTTGGGAAGGCTCTCTATAGGCATGGTTGGAGAAGGGTGACAACGCGGGAACGTGGGACACCAACAAGATGTCTGCCTCCGACCGTAGGGTCCTGCTGACGCACTGGGTAGGTGAGGCCGTCAAAACTGTTGATTCGGACCAGCTGTAATGTAGACGCCTGTTGGAAGAGACTGGGCTTGCGATGACAGAAGACGGTACCGATTATAACCTCATCAACCTCGAAGGCCTGGACGGGCCCCACACGTTCATGGGCGCCAATGATGGCAAGGGACTCCCGAAAGACGTGCAGCCCTTTACTCTCCCGTGTGAAGACCATCCCGAAGGGTCGAGCGACGAGGAGGGCGAGGACGAAACGGAGGGTGACAACACCGGGCGACTTCGTGGATCGGACGACGTTACTATACTTGACGATGATGATGACCTCGACACTGACGAAACAACACTGCCCCTGGAATGCCCACCGGGCTATGCGTTTGTCCGTTCACCTCCTCCGGCCCTCGACGCATCACTCGTGAAACGGAACATCATGCTGTGCCGGGTGTTGGGATAGGTGCGCGGCTTCATCACACGACGGGTACAGGCACGGACGCCTCAAGATTACGACTATAAGGTTTCAATCGGGCGAACTGGCACGACGCTCAGTATGAGACTTCCACTCGGGAGGTACACTGCTGTTGGCGAGGCCGCAGCATAAGGTTCGTGGTTGCTACTGGTTTAGGGTACTTAGCCTTCGAGATGCTTCAACGTGAGCTACTGGCACCACTGCAGGGAGTGGGCAGCAGGGACATCGACCAAGGCGGTCGCACTGGACGTGACAAGGGGGACAACGATGAGGGGAAGAATGGCAGCGAGGAAGGGAGACAGGAAGGAAGAGGAAGGGGGGGAGATGGTACAGCGAAGAAAGCGGTTTAAAATAGAACAGCAGCAGCAGTGGCAGTGAGAGGGAGGAAGGGGCAGGAGCGGATCAAGCGTGGAAGGGGCGTTACGACGAGGAAGGGAAGAAGGAATAGGGCGTGCGCGATATAGATGTCGACCGCGATAGTGATCTTGTTGAGGGAAGTATTCCGGAAGCGAGGAAAGGGTGAAAGCGGGGAAGAGAGTTCCGACCTTACCTGGACTAATGAATCACCCAAGGGAAAGGGGCGAAAACGGAAACGTTCCAACTACGTTGCCGAGCACGCTTCCTTGGTGTCAGTGCCCCATGGTAGGAGTACACGCCGAAGAGTTCAGACGCCGAACGTGCGCATGCGCAAGCAGTGAGGGGCGTACGGTCAATGGCGGTATTATTATGAGTTGTACATAATAAGAAACCAGCTCGATTTTCGACTTCTGCCAGGAGAAATAGGAAAGAGGCTCAATAAGAAAGAGGCTCACGAAACCGAAAACGAACAATTTAGGAAATCGAGGCCGAGCCCAGATTCCTGTTTATTATTGGGTGTCCTGTACTGTAGAACAACGGCGCCCCCGGTGGCCTTCTAGTGGATGAACCTCTCAACTACTAAAATTCGAGATGTTGCGTTCGATCTTCTTCGTTCGTGGATCATTTACATGCAGAAAACGCCTAGAATGGCGTGCGTACGCACAATTCAACCCGGGTCAACGAGGGCAAAACATGTTAACCTACGATGTTACTGAAGACACGTATCGTAGCCGTGAAGCGGAAAGAGGGTCCGCCTTGTGGCCCCGGATCTCGCGAAGAAGGGCGAATGCAATAAATGGCATACATATAAATATGGTACCGTAGGTAAAGGTATTTTACCTTGATCCCTGGTCAAGCTGTCGTCTGTCTTGTGAGCAGTGCTCCAGCAATACAGAGACTGCAGTTTGACCCGGATGTCTCCTGTCTTGTGCACAAATAACAACAACGGCAGCTACAACAGCAGAACTACAGCCCCTACCACAGCAAAAACAACAACAGTAACAAACGACACCAGATTGAAACGTCGACAAGACGACAACAACCACTACCACCGTCTACAATCTGCCAACGCACACAAGTTGATGATTCAGATATACTGCTGCGCGAGTTCCTAGCTACATGAATAGTTATTTTGTCGAGTAGACGTCTCAGTAAAACATGTTTCTCAGCAGAGACGAGAAGCTCTGTTTATGTGTAGTATTTTACCAGAAACTGTTTCCCGCGACAGGAAACAGACGGGTGGTAGCTGTACATCTGATGTTGATACTTCAAAATCACCCTACAACCGGCTTGAAGTTGGAATTGCCCTCTACACAAGGCACACAACCCCATGGGTTGCGTATCAATATAATACGATAGAAAAATTGGCATCGGGCATAACGGTGTTGGGTAGCAGCCAGCGCTTGTTGAGGAGCCCTATGAACAGTAGTAGAGTAGACACAGTGTCTGTCCTGATTCCTAATCGTAGCGAGATACAAATTATGCTGTCACAGACTGTGAGACAGATTAAAAAAAAACGAGTTAATGAATTAATGGGCAAAGCAAGTGAAATGCCAACCAACCGGGTACGAGTCTGAAGGATACATATTTACAGTTGAAACGCAAAGTTTGGTTTGGACACCCAGATCCCTACGACGCACTCTTGAACCCGAAACATTCCTCAGAGATAAATGCGACAAACTATCCTCCGCCATATATTGGTCAACGTGGTAAACCTGAACGTTCTCGCGACAACGCCAACCATTCGCGTTCCGGATAACCCACTCACAAGGTTTCCGAATACGGTAAGCCACGAGCGCCGATATCTACTACTGTATCCGACTATTGTAGTGGTACTCATAAGGATCGTGAACCAAATTCAGATGTACCCTGACGCGATGCCGGCAGAGCAAGACGTACGCATTGTGGCATTGAGATAGTTGTTCGTACTAAGGCCACAACGGAATCCTCAGGTAGCTCTTGCCTAGTAGGAGCGAGGGAGAGTTTGATCAATCGTATAGAAACACGACTTGGAACTACAGCAAGGGATTTGCAAACAACATTATCATTAAAATGTAAAATTCCTTTGTAGATGTTGCACTCCAAACGTACAGTAGATACTGTACCTGGTACATACTAAACCGGGGAGGATGCACGTACGTGCAGTTGGCGTATTCGGTGGCAGGTAAGTAGAATTATAAGCTTCGTGGACGAATTAGAAGCCGGCCGGGAAAGAGAGAAAAAACACCGAACGGCCGAGAGCCCCAACGACGACAGTCACGGGCAAATACGTTGGGTTGATACTGCTGCTGCTTGCCGCTGTTCGTATGGCGGCGAGAGCTCACCCCCCGCTAACGAACAGACGGTGAAGGACAAAGCGAATAATCACTGGCTGAAATTACTCTCAGCTGAGCGCTGTGTGAAGCCGGATAGGCACGTAGCTCCGTATGGGGTGTACGGTGCGGTATTAGGGCCCTTTTGTTTTCTATCTGTCCAACAACCTGACGCAGCCAGGGGATGTTCTTGATGCACGTCTTGGCAGTACTCTGTCGCACTTACTGTCTCGATTATGCTCCTGTTGTACATCTTCGACCATTACGGCCAGTTCGCCGCGGCGAAGCCTCCAAAGTTTGTGTTGTCTGCACGTCAAACCGCTCTGTTCACTGTATCCAACTACACCAGTCAGTACACCCAGTGTCCGCCCTAATTGCTTATCCCAGTCAGATACTAATTATTTCGTCACAGGCTGACAGAAAAACATACCCAGATATAATCGCAAATAAACCGAATAAACGGCTGCGTAAAGCTGTGGAATGCCAACGTACCAAGTACGAGGGCATAACAGCACAAGTCAAACCAAAACCTACAAATACGAATGGAGTTAAAAATACTTCATATGACGCGAGGAGACCGCAAAGGCTTCTTAAATGCATAACTGAGCTCACGAGGAGATGCTAACTGCTGCACGGACGAAGCGACATGATGTCCTGTAGTACAAAGTATTCTGCTCTGACGCGCATCGCTTAGATTAGAAAGCGTTCCAAGACCACTGGACAACGTCAGGGTTGGTCGATTGTGGCGTTTACTCGTGTAGCAGCGAGGGCTTGAAATATATCCGCATCACTTCATGAAAGGCGGCGCGACAGGGCTCTACAGTACTGCTCTGATGTAGCCTGCCATATATCATACGTGTTGCTTGCTCTGTCGTGCGGTCTACAAACACAGTATTAAGTAGGGTGCCAGGTGAATAGTATTAGTATTAATAATAGTTGTAGGAGTATAAATAGTCGTCGGTGTGGGGCTTACACGTGTTTGTTTTCTTCACACTAGACCTTTTTTTCGGCCCTTCGGCACCCAGCACATACACTGTCAATGACGTACATTCCGACGGGGAATAAACAAATCGTTGCACAGGCGTAAGTTTACAGAGTAGTAACCATTGTACTGCAAAGTAAAGCATATATACACATACAGCAATACGTTATGTTGTGAGTGATAAACGTTGCATCTCATGTTGCTACGAGTACATTCTGTCGTAAGGCAATGATAGTTATTCGAATACAAATCGACGCACAGCAATAAGTACGCCTAGTATTAGAATCATAGTTCTGCAAAGTAAAACCTACACATTTATACATTACCGCGACAGAAGATGAGAATCGTCTATGTTGGCCGAGGCTCGCCTTTGATCTCTCCAAATTAGGCAGAAAGGCCTATGTCACATTCTTATGTCGAAAAAGGGCGTAGAACGCCAAGTTCTTAAAAAATGAAATGCTTATATTCCAAAGGCATTCCAAACGCCATTTTAGTTTTGCGAAGGCTTACGTACGACTATTGTTTCTTCAGCGGTTGTTGTTAAGATATACAGTTCACATGTTTTCTTGAGCGGTTGTTACTTTAGTAAGATATACAGTTTAGCCTAGTCGACGTCTGAGGCGTGTCCTTCCGTCAAAGAACCCCACCCATGTGCAAAGCCATGCGAAGTCCCCCCTCGATGCGGACATCTATCTTCCCCCTGCTTCCCCGGCCTGCCTCCCTGCTGAGGTAGGCCGAGGTCCGCAAGTGTACTTAAACCTCGAAAGACCACCCAACCCAGACGGATACACGGTCCCTAGCACCGTTCAGAGGGGGATCCTGAGTCTGGCAGTCGGGAGTTACCGGTATTGTGAGATCAGGGTAGCTCGTGACGCAGCCACCTCGAGGTTAAACCCTAACGCCCCGGCGTCGACACCGGGGCCATACAGCAGCAGAGAGTACGGAGAGGGTGGCGGAGTGACCGCACACCGTGTGGGTATGCACCAGAGAGGGGAATGAGGAGAATCCAGAGCTGGAGGGTCGAGCTACTCCGGGATGAGGTGTATCTCTGGTACAACAGACACGCACCGGGACAATTTTTACTATACCCCGAGAGTGCGCAAAGCAATAAAGCAAAAACAGATAAAAGGGAACGAAGGAGGAAAAGGAGGGGACGGGCGAAGCGCAGGCTGGCTAGGAAGGCACCACCCATCGCCCGGAAGAGGCAGTAGAGTACACTTGTTAGGGTAGCAACCTGGAATGTGCGGACTCTGGCTGTAAAAGGCGCTAACGGCTATGGGAGAGCCTGCAGCATCCTGTACGAGGCAGCGAGACAAAACGTTTCGGTGTTAGGGATACATTAAACAAGGAGGGCAGGCCGAACGGAATTCGCAGCAGCAGGGTTCCGAGTGTTATGTTGTGGCACGGAGACAGGTGGAACACAATAGCCGTTAAATAATGAATGTTCAGGAACTCTGCATACACCACCGAATATAGCGATGAACGCCTTATGGCAGTGAGGTTTGAGATAACGGGCCACCGCGGAGCAGTCAATTTCGTAGCTGCGTACGTCCTAGAAGAGGTCGCCACCGCCGACAGCAGGCATAGGTTCTGGGGAAACATTGACAGTCTCGTACAGGGGATCCCTGCCAAGGAGTGTGTTATGTACTGATGGACGCCAATGCGCGGGCGGGAGAGAGGGTGGATGGAGAGGACGAACGTGTCACGGGCGAGCACGGGCGTGATAAGCTGAACGACAATGGCAGGCTACTGCTGACCTTCGCAACGGACAACAGACTAGCAATCACTAACACATCCTTCCCCACACGTAACGGTGGGATATGGCACACATACAACGGATGTGTCGGGGAACGAATGTCGGCGCATCGATTAAATCATCATGCGGTAGGCACACCGCGGCCGAGTGTCCAACGTAGTCGTCCTTCCCCAACCGGTACGCCCAGTAAAGGCGGACTCAGACCACAACATGGTGGTAGCCACCGTCGACCCCGGTCGCAAACTTGCCCACAACCGAGAAGTGCGGATCAAACCGAAACAGCAGCAGTTCAGCCTCCAGGAATTGCAGGTCGAAACAGCACGACGGGCGGTGAGCGAGCGTTTGATCCACACCCTCGATCAACAACCGGGTGAGCCAGCGACCACCGCAACGGGGATATCGATGATGTTTATCAATACCCTCCTCGACGCGGTGCAGACGGTACTACCCGAGGAACCGCGGAGACGACGCACGCAAGAGTGGTGTGAGACCCCAGTGACCAGACCAGCTTTGGAGGAGGCCCTTGCCTAACGGCGGGAAGCGCGCCGCGCGATGAGGGGCAATTGGACCACAGCGACATGGGGTACCCTCAAAGCAGCATGTAAGGGAGTGACAGCAGCAGTCGAAACGGGCATCTATGCCCACCTCGACAGGTACGTGGCGGAGCTCGAAGCGGTCGACAAGGACCGCGACTTGAGAGGGCTGTACAAACACCTTAAGCGATCCGTGGGCATCAGCGGGAGACAGGCGGGGGGGCAGCAGTTCGTCACGGACGAGAATGGCGTGCTGCTACGGGAGCAAGCAAGACATCCTCCAGCGGTGGGCGGGATTCTTCGGCACCCTCTTCAACATCGCCGAACATGTGACGCAACGACCAGCGAAGCGAGCCAACCGACGGTTGGAAGCGGCGCCAGACCTCGAAGAGGTGGAACGGGCAACGAAAGGCCTGCAGAACTGGAAGGCACCCGGCCATGACTCCCTCCCTGCCGAGTTGATCAAGATCGATGACGACGAACCCGTCGTCCTGGAGCGCCTTCATGCCATCCTCGTCGACTTGTGGAACGGAGGAGACATCCAGCACGAGTGGAAGGACGCAGCCATCAAAGTGCTGTACAAGAAGGGCGACCGGTCCAACTGCAGCAACTTCAGGGGGATCCCGCTGCTATCGCAGGTAGGCAAAGTCCCCGCCAAACTCATCACCAACCGCCTAAGCGCCTTCTGCGAAGCCAACAACATCCTCCCGGCGGAGCAGTGCGGCTTCCGACCCGGTCGATCCACAGTATGCATGCTGTTCGTCGTGCGCCGACACCAGGCGCTAGGGCGGAGAAGGAGAATACCGCTCTACATGTGCTTCGTCGACCTATAGAAA
Source organism: Saccharina japonica (assembly GCA_008828725.1). Taxonomy (NCBI): domain Eukaryota; class Phaeophyceae; order Laminariales; family Laminariaceae; genus Saccharina; species Saccharina japonica. Next base: position 1,400,051 of record MEHQ01000174.1, read on the forward strand.
GCCTATGACTCGGTGGACCGAGAGCGGCTGGTGAAGGTGCTGGCCAAGGCCTGGATTCCTGCGGAGATGATCGCCGTCATCCGCCAATTCCACGACGGAATGCGGGCCCGGGTGCGCATGGACGATGGAGAACTGTCGGACAAGTTCCTGGTCACGCCGGGCTTGCGACAAGGGTGTGTGCTGTCCCCACTGTTGTCCAACGTTTGCTTCGCCGGCCCTAGAGGTCGTTATCGTACGATTCAGCGAGGACGATGTAAGCATGCATAACCTAGTGCTCCTGAAGGAGGAGACGGGAATGCGGACGGAGACACCACTCGGTCGCGTACGGAAGGCGGTGTGGGGGGTGCTGTATGCCGATGACGCCGGCGTTGTATCGAGGTCCGACGAAGGACTCGGGAGGATGATGACTATTATCGTGGAGGTGTTCGGGGAGTTGGGGCTGACGGTGTCGGAGGCGAAGACGGAGACTCTCCCGATGCGCGTAAAGGAGAAGCAGCCAACACCGCCCCCGCCGCCGCTGATCATCGAAGCAGCGGGGCAGCGATACACCCAAACCCCGGAGTTCCGGTACCTGGGCGGCCTCGTCAACGAACATGGCGACCTCGCCCGGGAGATCAACTTCAGGAGCAGAGCAGCGTCGGCGTGCGTCGGGAGGTATGTCCCGGAGCTCGTCGATAGGCCGGGAGCACCGTTTCGACTCAACACCCGCCTGCTTCAAGCGGAGGCGATGGAGGCACTGCTGTACGGTTGCATGACATGGGCCCCATGTCGCGACCACTACCGGCTGCTGCTGCGAGGTATTGGGTACCATCGCAAGCAGGGCACCTACCGGCAGCTGTCCTACGCCCAGGCCCTGAAGAGGGTCGAGTGCCAGAGCGTGGAAGCCCTTGTCCGGCAACGGCGCCTGCTGTTCGCGGGGGCCGTGGCAAGGCAGCCAGACGGGCGACTCCCGAAACGACGGATGTTCGGGGAAGCTGGGAGGGAGGGGCCCGGGCGCGGGGTGCCCGGAGCGGAACTGTCAGACGTGCCTGAAGGACGACTTCAAGGCGATTGGGGCTACGCACGGCTTTATGGACGACGAGCGATGTGTCTTCGGAGTGCCGAATTCAATTTGGACGGAAGCAGCGAAGGTGAAGGGAGGAAGGCAGTTGTATAAGGGAGTGCTGCAGAGAGCTGAGAGGTTTATGACCTCCTGGCACAAGAACGAAGAGGAGGCTAGCCGAAAACGAGCGACCAAGCGACACAACGAGCCTAGCAATAATAGAGAGACGACTGACACCAAGGGGACGGGAGGAGAGCGGAAGAAGGACGAATCGGCGAGGGAAGAAAACAAGGGAGGAATGGCGGATCGAGTGGCGCGATACGTGCCGGATTGACTCTCCTGGACTACTTTTTGTTGTTTTCCCTCCCCCCATCGCTGCACCATTGCACCACCCCCTCGGGATGATGTGTCTGCGCTATCTCTGTGGTCTTTTTTGTTTGAGTTTGTATTGTTTCTCGTCTCTTTATCTTGGTCTTTGTCTTTTTCCCTTCGCTGGTTTTGACCTTTTGCCGTTAAACTGCTCGCAGGCCGGGGGTACATCAGTACCACGGGACCCTAGTTCCCTTCCCACGTATCATGTCTTCGTTTTATAATCGGTGTGGAGGACTCGATTTGTTTGCCTGACCGGCGTAAACCCGGCACGGAACACCCCGGCATTATAGGGGCACCACGATATAATCAGGAGACGCATAGCCCCGATTGGTGATGTTGACCTTTCCAGTTTTATGTTTTACCTTCACATAGCGTGCAGAGGGGAGCGGAGGGCTCCAGACTATCTGTGTTTGACTGACTGTGATCGCTTTGCGGACCCTTCGGGTTTCACTTTTATTTCAGTATACCTTTTTTGGGTAAGTTAGCCTGTGACCACGGGAATCGACCGCGTCAAGTGTTTGATTAGCACGGACAGATGGAGGTACTGGATAGAGAGACCGGCACGGCTTTTAATGTGAAGACAACAACAACAACAACACGGCATTCAAGGATGCCTGTTGAGGAGCAAGAAGTGTCGCGCAAGGATCTCTGCCCCGGCCTTCAACTCGGCAAGGGCCGAAAGGTCCATCAAAGCGTTGCGGGATACATTCATCGCCGCGGACCCTCACCACGGCAACTCGACCACCACACAATCCAGCGCAGGTCGAGGTATTCATATCCTCTGTTATAAGTGTCTGCAGTACTGTACACAGTCCTTTGCTGTACAAGCGACACATCAGGTTCAAGTCGCAAGCAGTGCGCCGAGCTCAATTAATACACAGAGCTGATTACATCCGCATCGCCGCGGAAGGGTGGGAATAAAGGCTTTTCATGTTTTACTGGCGGGACGGTATGGACGGTAGTACCGGCTGAACAGGATGGTAAAACCGTCCTCGAAATGAAACCGCTGTGCCGTCTCGCTCTGTGGGCAATGTCACCCACCGCTAACTCGTACCGCCTTGTCCCGCCCATAAAACAATTCCCATTGCACTTTATCGTCCCGTCCTGCCGAGAAAAACGCCCCTTGCCGTCCGGTCCCGTCAACTAAACCAGCCTCTAATAGACCCCGCCCCGCCGTCAAAAACTGCCCGAACCGTCCCGTCCGGTTATTGCCGTCACTCCTTCTCGTCGATATACCGTTAATATCGATACTTCTTCTGTCCGTCAAATATGTCGGGGAGGCCGCGGCTGTGACGGACGGCCGTCTATACTTAAGTTATTCTGAAAATAATAATTATTTGCGAGATTATCCCCTCCCGACGAGAAAAACCAAATGTACGGTCCGATCGCGCCGAGAAACAGCGATGTGCCGTCCCGTCCCGTCGACCAAACAATAATGCTGGCCCGTCCCGTCTTGAAAAAATATACAAACCAGGTATGAGGTACTACAGTAGGGCATAGCGGTACGAAATAATAAACTAAGTGTTACGTACTTAATCCTACATACACCAGATAGGCGGTAAGAGGTCATGCTTATTTCTACCTACAAAAGTTATGCGAGGCCAAACTAATTCCTAGACAGAAACGTGCCATGCTGCTACAGTAAATCCTATATTTACCAGGTAGAAGGGGTCACACAATTTCCTGTAAAATCACGTTATTATACTGGTGCCGTGCTACGTACCAGATAGGCGTACGAGGCCATGCTCACTACTATACAAAAAAAATGTAATGGAGGCCATACTAATTCCTATGTAAATAATGGTCTACACTAAACCGTACGAGATACATATAAACCAGGTAGGGGGTACGAGGCCATACCATTTCCTTTGTAAGAACGATATTATACTGGTGCCGTGCTGCTCTGCTGCGTGTAGCTGTCAGCGTGGCCTAGAGGGCTGTCCAGTGTCCATCGACACACAACGGGGTTTCCATACATATATGTAGGCGTTGTTGGCGTAGGGGACCGTGAAAACAACGACCGGATATAACCGAGTCGGGTTTTCGGTTTCGTTTTCGTGGGCAACCGAAAAACCGACTGAAATAAGTCGGTTTTCGGTTGCGAAAAAACCGAAACAAAACGACCGAAAAAAACGACTTTTGGTTTTCGGTTCACAGCCCAGCATATATGGCATTGCATTGTCTTCTACTTACTACTGTGTTACAACGTAGTATCTCGTAGTGTGCCAGAGTCCTGGTTTTATGACCACAGAGCTTGTTTGTATATCTGCAGGATGGAGAATCGGCACGAAAACTGGATGTGCTGGATGTCCACGGGTAGAGAGAACGGTTTAATTCGAAGAACACGCACAGGCATGCATGGTCTGTGTGTGTATTTTTCATATGAAACCGTCCTTTCTACCCGTAGACATCCAGCACACCCAGTGTCTGTGCCGATTCTTCATCCTAGAGAGATACCAGTTCTGTGCAAAGATGTCAGGAGACATGTCAAGCAAGGCAAAACATTCGTCGTCAAGGGTGTATGGCCGAAGTGTTTCACACGAAAACCCAGTAGTTTGGTGTCATTCACGGCATGTCAAGGCAAATCTGCTGTCTGTCAAGGGTTGAAAGCCCCTGTCTCCCGACATCTTTGGTTCTGTGGCCACAACACTACGACACACATATACTACGCTGCAATGCAGTAAGCAGAGAAGACAATGCATTGCCATACGATATACGACAGGAACGACCTACCAAATCCAGCTGCCTGAAAGAAAAGAAAGAAAAAGAAAAAGCGAAAAGGAAAAAGGAAAAAATGAAGAGGGAAAAAAACATATCTACGAACTATATACCTCGTACTCGTACTATTAATTGCCTTCTTCAAGACTGGCTTCTTCTGAACCGGCCAAGATATATGCGACAGACCATCCAAAACATATGAAATGAAGGCACTAAAAAAGCCGAACCCATAAAACGTGGTTGAAATGGTCGCCAATGTCGGAGAGGTTTAACTTCGAATACGAGCTGGGCCAGCCATAAAACGGATTTTCTGTTGTGAGCTTCTTCGTAGCGCCGCCAATTTTGCGAGTTAGACTCCGACAATTGGCGGAGATGATCCTGACATATTAGTGGAGATACAAAAACTAAAGTATATGAACTTTTCTGAACTTGTAAAAACACCGACTCGATTTCGCCGAGATATCTGCAAACACCCAAAAGTACCAAAAATTATGATTTTTTACCAGATGTCGACACAAATTGATCATGACAGCTCAACAAATCGGCATTCCCGATCAAGCTGAAATTTGGTGTATACAATGCTTGGGACACGAGGAGACGATCGATTTAAGTTGCATTGACCAATCCATCACCCATCAAGAGATATAACAAAAATAAGATTATGTACTGAAAACAATTAATAACGAAAACGGCAGTTTTATTGCGATGCCCCGCTCAATTCTGCAAATTTCGGACTCAAATTTTAACCTCGTATTTTAATCACACGTGTCAATGTATTCTGTACCATATATTTTAAATTTTAGTTGTTTCCCACTAGTTAAGGCCGTTTTATACTTTCACGAGTTTTTGGATGGGTCATATATCCTGGGGGGAAAAACAAAAACAAAAAGGGATGGCATCTCAAAGATTGGTTAGGACATCAGCAACACCGCCGTGTCAAGTATTCACGTTGAAATTCGCATTATTGATCGGGGCATAGTCAATCAACCGTTCTAGCAGCGCCCTGGCTGGCCAATGTCGTATATATTTGCTTTTTACAGCTCGACAGGCGTGGTGGTAGAGTTTACTACTGTATCCATCCATTCGGTGGCAGAGGAGACAGGCCTTATATTCTTGCTTGCTCCGGCGCTATGAGTAATGCCGTACATCTGCTGCTGCCGTGTCGCGGTTTTGTGACCACAGAGGTTGCATCTCTCAATCGAGGGTGAATATTCGGCACGGGCACTATTAATAGGTGTGCCAGATGTCGACGGGTAGAAATAAACAGTAAGTTTTCTCTGAATGTACTGGACACAACCTAAGTCGTATTGAGTACCTGGTAGGGTTTGCGGGGAAGAATCGGCGCGGACACTGGGTGTGCTGCATGTCGACGGGTAGAAAGAACACACACACCAATATAAAATGATATATTTTCCGGTAAAGACCCGGATCCGAGTAAAGAATAGCAGGAAGCAGGAGCAAAAGAAGAGCCGCGAAAATAGACGGGATGCGGTGTTTTGTGGCGATCGAGGAACGGATGGAGTCAAAGTAATATCTCCGACCAGCCATATGTGTCGTCGATGCAACGGAAAACAGCAAAGAACGAGGCGTGGTGTTTGAAGTGTCTCACCTTGGAGAGTTGGCACCAGATACAACGCGCTAATAAATTGATAAATAGTTGTGTGTGTGTGTTCTTCACATTAAACCTTCCTTTCTACCCGTCGACATCCAGCACACCCAGTGTCCGTGCCGATTCTTCATCCTAAAAAGGTACCAGTTCTGTGGTCACAAAACTACGACACAGAGATACTACGCTCAGTGCAGTAAGCAGAGCAGACAATGCAATGCCATATACGACAGGCAATACCTACCCTGCTAGCAATCCAGGTGCATGCAAGAGAAAAAAAGAGGAAAAAGAAAAAAAGCGAAAAGGAAAAAGAATAAAAAGTAAATATACTGAATCAAATCAACAATCAAGCAACCAAACAAAAGCATGACAAAATAAAAGAAAGTGCCGTGCTTCTCCCAGAGGAGATGCGACATCCAATAAAAAACCAAATGAAATGAAAATAAATGAAAAGAAATGGACCGAAAACAGCGCCAACAGAGCAACACTAAGAACGGCAGGAAATGACAGCCAGCCGGAGCACACCAAAAGCACCTTCCAGCCAGCCGAGGCAGGTTTGTGCCCGTGTGTGTGTGTTCTTCACATTAAACCTTCCTTTCTACCCGGCGATATCCAGCACACCCGGTGTCCATGCCGATTCTTCATCCTAAAAAGGTACCAGTTCTGTGGTCACGAAACTACGACACAGAGATAATACACTCAGTGCAGTAAGCAGAGCAGACAATGCAACGCCATATACGACAGGCAAGACCTACCCTGCTAGCAATCCAGGTGCATGCAAGAGAAAAAAAGAGAAAAAAGAAAAAAGCGAAAAGAAAATAAAAATAAAAATAAAAATAAAAAGTAAATATACTGAAGCAAATCAACAATCAAGCAACGAAATAAAAAGCATGACAAAAAAAGAAAGAGAGTGTCGTGCTTCTCCCAGAGGAGATGCGACCTCCAATAAGAACTAAATGAAATGCCCGTAGTACAGGCAGGTTCTACCAGCTAGTCGGTCTGGTACCTACTCTGTTTGCCGTCTCTTTCCTGCTTCCGTCCGCCGTGGTTTCCCTACGAACCCCCCACCCTCCGTCTCAATCCCCTTGGGCGCCACCCATACAACGGATACGTGGCACTTCCTACTCAGTTCTGTTTCGTTCTCGTGTAAGACACGAGAGTCCAGGAAAGAGAAGTGGAAATAACAAAAACAAAATGAATACGTACGTAGCTAAGCAACCAAAGAAAGTCCCAGGAAAAATACGGAAGGCGGAGAAACAAAGGCAAAAGCGATCACGGTAACAAAAATAAGTAAAACAAAGTAAATGAAGCAAATGATGCGAGGGGCTGTAGCATCGCTGTCGTGCCCCCCTTGAGAAGCAACAACAGGCAATACAACAAGCAAAAATAAGAAATAAGAAATAAGAAATAAGAAAATAAAAACAAACAAACAAACAAAGGGAAAGAAAGACCACCAGAAATACCCAAGGAAAGGAAAAAAAAAACAAAAAGACAAACACCCAGTTTGCCATCCGCCAAGCCAGGTAGTACTTCTTTCTCATCACAGGGATAAGAACGAGAGTAACAATGAAACCGTCTAGGACTTACTAGTCAGCCTGGTACCTTGCTATCCTGTCGGCTGATTCCCTCTTGCTCTCATCAGCCGCGGTTTCCGTACGACTGTTGCCCCCCCCTCCCCATTCCCTTTTGCACCCCCGGCAACGGATGCGTGGCGCTGTCTACTCAGTTCCGCCTCGACCTTGTGCCACCGGATCATGAACTGTTCAGCCGCTTCGAGGACCCCCCTGTACCACTTGCCCACTTTAGTTGCTGCAACGGTCCACACTGCGGTCTCTACTCCAAACACTAACGGGACCTGTGCCGTGGACCCCTTGGAGGCTTGAAACACCTTGAGGTCCTCAGCAAGGCATTTCTGCCAGGACTTTGGCTGTCCGCCCGGTCTGCGTCCCTCCCCACCCGTCATGGTCCCGAACATCACCCGGCTGGGTAGTCGCCCCTTGGGTTGCCGTGCCACGGCTCCCGCAAAGAACAGACGCCGTTTACGGATCGTCGTTTCGATGCTCTCGCATCGTGTCTGCTTGAGAGCCTTTGCGTACGAGAGGGTCCTATAGTCGCCACTCTGCCGACGCTGGAAACCAATGACACGCAGGAGGATTTGGTGGTGTACCGATCGGAGCCTGGCGAAGTGTTGTGCACCGAGGGTCCACGTCACACATCCGTATAGCAGGGTCTCAATCACCTCGGCCTTCAACATGCGGATTTTCAGACTAATTCGAGCCGTCTTCATGTCGTACAACTCTGGTCCGAACCGTTTGAAGCACGCCCACATGAGACCGATCCGTCGTTCGATTTTCGAGTGAGAGGTCAGCGTCTTCGTGGATAATGCCGCCGAGGTACAAGAACAGTTGTACGTATTTTCGAAGGGTATGCGGTACGTGGTGTATAGTATGGCAGTCAGATAGTGTCCGGTGTGTTCTCCACGTGAAACCGGTGTTTTCACCGGTCAACAGCTACCTAACCATTGTACGTTATGATTTATCAACCCTACGAGTATAGTCGGTCGCCTCGATGGTCTAGTGGTACAGCAGCAGGGGGGCTAATATAAGGCGGTCTGAATAAGCCGGTAATTCGACATAAGGCGGTCAAAATCGGCTTGACACGACAGAAGATGCGAATAGGGCAGCAACCGCCCTATATAGCAACCGACCCTATATAAGGCGGTAACTACGCACCCCATTCAGAGCAGCTACCGCGTTATTCAGGGAGGCTACCGCCCTATCCACGGCCCATTTTTGCCTCCACATCAGTATAAAACATCGCCCTGGTGCTCCGTTTAAGCGAGATACACTTACTACGAATATGAACCATAAAATCTGGTCCAGGCCGGATTTCTTAGCCGAGCGGGTGGGGGGCTTTCTACACTAATTTTAATACAACGACACCTAAATTTATCATTTCCCTCTAAATCCCAGCCTGGCTTCCTTATTACCAGGTAGTATGTTTCTTACTTGGAGTAGGTGTCATGTACTAGGCAGTAATACACACCTACTACTGCTGCTGTTGCTGCGAGAACACACCCTCTGTTGTGAGTTGTGGATGTCTAGCAAAGCGAAGAGTCCTCTCCGTACAACAGTACGGCGGTGTGTGTCTTCAGCGGGTGGTGTGTGTTCGGCGGGCTCTGCCGCCCGCAGCTCAAATAATAACCCATCGTCGATCTCATTGTCGAGCTGATGCCTTTCGATAGACTAAATAGACTGGGACAGTCACCCGTGCTTAGAACATGGTTGGTTGAAGAGGGCATTCTGTGCTGCAACAGCCGATTTTCCTAATTGAGAATTGCCTTTCCGATGAGCATGAAAATCGAGAATATTGTTTTTTTAATTGTTAGAGATGTACTTCCCTCAAAGTCGTTATTTTCACTGTAAACTGTTATCAGTTGTGACACCCGTCGATGACAAAAAAACAAACAAACGAAATCGGCATCGGCAGTCTCAAGATATCGAAGATCCCAGAAAATCTGGATTTATGGGCGAGGTACCTCGCTAATAATGCAAATTCCCTTACATCCTTGATTTTTCGAGCCTGTCAAGGTCGATTTCATTTGTTTTCGTGGATCGATACCTACCATCGAGGAACACATTTTCTAGGTCAAAGTTTGATCGTGAGCGAAATACAACTCCTAAACAAAAAAAAGTACAAAAATCGATTTTCATTCTCATCGGAAAGGCAATTCTCAATTTGGAAAATCGGCTGTTTGTACCTTAAAACGCTGTATGTACTCAACATGGCGGTTGCCGCCTTATTGGGGTATCACCAAAAGCCCAATAGGGCGGTCTTTCGAGATAGGGCGGTGAAAATCTCGGTCACTACACCACCTTATATAGGCCCCTCTACTGCTGTACCTACAATATCACTAAGGGTTGCTTTCCGGGGTTCAAATCTCACGTGGGTCGGACGCTTGAGTTTATTTGCAAAATTGAATATAACACGGGATCAACTGCTGAGAGCGCCGAGTCGCGTGGGTAGGCGCAATTCGATACTAGTCGACGAGGGAAGAAATGGATGAATCATAATAATCGCGATAAACATGTAAAGCACGAACCGTACGGAGAAGAGCCTACTACGCTGTGACCCCGGATCTGAGTTACGACTAGGAAGGAGAGAGAACGGACAGGCGAAGACTTAAAATGGGGAATATCGAAAGTAAAAAAGTAGAAATAATTACAGTACCTATTTATATATATATATGCCTGTCGTACGCATGTCACCACGTATCAACCACCGAGGGGTTTCGCTTGTTGCTGATGCAGGCAGAGTGTTGTTGAAACTCGTTGCGTGCATACTGCGAAGATTTGGGGCATATACCGCCTGAGAAAAAGTGCGGCTTTCGTCCGACACGATCAACAGAGTCGGCATGCTGTTCGTCGTGTGACGATTGCAAGACCTTGGAAGAGGGCGAACAGTCCCCCTGTATACCTGAGTAGGGCTGGGTGTGGCGATCGCCACCGAACGCAATCACATTGTTATTTATTGCGTCACCCAAACGTTGGCCGGGCGTTCGTATTTACGTCTGGTATTTCGTTACCCGTACTGTTTTCCTGGTGCGCCTATTCCTGCTACGTTGTACTCCAATTACACACACAGACGAAGTATGTAGTATCCGTGGATCGACTCGTCGATAGGAGGAGACGCTTTTCGAACCTGGGCATCGCACGCTGTTGGTTGTGTCTTATCGGGGGCGTGTATTGTTTCACAACAAACAGGTATTTCTGCCCGCCGACATCAAGCACACCGAGTGTCCGTGCCGAGTCTTAACCCTAGAGAGATACAAGCTGACGCGTGCTCACAAATCACACTAATACAGACGGAGTTACTACATGTTATTACATGTTATCAACAATGGGCCGCGGGTATCGTGGCAATGACCCCGCCTTAATTTGTGGCTCGCACAGACAGACCCTCACCCCCCCTCTTACCACATGTTGTTTGGCAGCGGCTAATTCGTAGTCGTTGAAGATGTCCACACAGCTCTTGAACCTCGTGCCAGTATTTTACAAGGGTGGGTGTCAAGCGTTACACGTTCGTTGGTATTCGCATATTGACAAGACATTCGCGTTTTTGAAACTGATCCCTGGAGGGAAAAGCTTCCATATCTTGTAGCAACAGCAGGCGCAACGTCTGCGGCCTCAGCTTCTCAGAAGCAGCAGGGGCATATTTTCTGCCTGCTGCAGCTTTTGGTGGTTCGTGCTTCATATGCAGAGCACTCTATACATAGGTGCTACTAATATTGTACTAATCAAGTACAAGCAACAGGAAAAAGGGGGTCCCTTACCCAAGACGGCCCCCTGACGTCGCTTGAATGCATGCAGCATTACACCTGGATGGCATAGCAGTCGGGAATACATCGCACCCACATGCAAACATACCGTATGTTTCCTAGAACGGGGATGAAAGCGATCCGTCCCCTCATTTAACGCTTTCAGGGCTTTGCTGTTGGCGTTCGCGGGCGACATTTGCACAATTGGCCATTTTCATGCGAACGCCCGATGTTCACAGGGGCTGTAGCCGTGACACCCATCCCTTTGGAAGTATCTGGGCATATAACAGCCGGTTTTCCTAATTGAGAATTGCATTTCCGATGAGAATGAAAATCGATTTTAGTACTTTATTATTGGTTAAGAGTTGTATTTCGCTCACGGTAAAAAATTCTAGAAAACATGTTCCTCGATGGTAGGTATCGATCCACGGAAATAAAATTGAAATCAACCTTGACAGGCTCGAAAAATCAAGGATTTAAGGGAATTTGCATTTATGAGCGAGGTACCTTTACTCGTAGTTGCAAATGTTCGATCAGCCACCATTCATTGCAATTGAACCACAGACGGTTTAAGAGACCCCTTCGGTATTAAAAAAACAAAAAGAGTACTTGAGTCAGGGGGGCCCGAGGATTTGGATATCATACACCTAACGCCCCCCCCCCCCCCCCCGAGAGGCTCGAAAAAAAAAATTACCACTTTTTTTTTTTTTTTTCTTCCGTGTACGAGTATACCTCGTGTACTTACTGGTGGTGTATCCGGTGTATCAGCAGGGTGTATGGTCAGTATGGGTGTATGTTTTGTGTAACAGCTAGTACCGGAGAGATGCAAACCCTCGCATCAAGTCAAATCACGTACGAGTAACATCACATCTCCGACAGATAGGTACAGGATATTTACAGAAGCAGTAAGATTGTCTTTACAGAAGCAGTAAGATTGTCTACTCGTACCAGGTGGTTCGTGCAACACGGCGTTCACGTCCCAACACGGAGCCAACATGAAATAACCCGAGCAACGATTCGCAGTGTTCTACCAGGTTGTACGGCTGTAGCGCCTGGTAGCGCCGGTCAAAAATAAATATTCTCCGCGCGTACAGCAGCAGTGCAGTATTAAGGAGGTACTATTAATACTACTACTGTAGTACCGCCACGTAGGGCAGACCGGGGCAATTACTCGTACAACAAGTAGTGCTACCGAGATATAGTYAGTATCGAGATTGTGAGTAAAAGGGTCTACCCACACCACCAGTATTAATACGTGGCTCGTCTAAATATGGCATCCAAGTCCCCACCCAGAAACACACGAAGCAACGGCTTGCCATGTTCGACTGCTGTAGTAGCTGTGGGAAGGCTACGGGTACTGCTTGCTGCTGTAGTACCAAGATTCACCTGTGCGAGCAAGCATGCTGCTGCAGCTCGGAGGTAAGGCAAGGCAACATGGTTATATGAGGTACCACAGGTACGTACCGGTATATACGAGTATGATGATACCAGATACCAGGTACTCGTATACTCGAAGTATACGATATAGGGCAGGGCGAGTATAGGGCATCAAGGCGTCGCGACCTTCTTCAGGCAGTGCTTATCCATCCAAGCCTGTGGATCCCACGGCTCTTCGGGACCTTCTGGTCCACCTTCGATCGAGCTCATAGCTCCTTTGTACCGCTCGCTACTCTCCCTCGACTCGCCTGCTGCAGTCGCTGCCTCTACGCAGCTGCAGCTCATAGGTCATAGAGCCTGCGGCCTGCGGCCGCCCCTGGTATTGTAGTAGTATGGAAGGCCTTGTATCAAGCAGGGGGGGGGGGGGACGGCCCTCTACCATCCCCTGTGTTCAGTTTTATATAGTTATTGTATAGGCGTAGAGGGAGGGGATGGTCTCAGGTACCCCCCCCCCTGTCAAAACGTAAAAGTTGAACAATTTGACGTGAGGTGTCGAAAAAAAAGTTTTCGACACCCCCTGCTTGAGTGCTGAAAAATATATATTTTGTTTGTTTTTTTTACAGCAAGCAGCAATACTAGTTCTGGTATAATACTACCATATCAGTACAACTTACGGAAACCGCATAGCTCCAGTTCTAATGCTCAGACCTCCAACCGACCAACGTATAGCTTGTTCGTTATAGTCTCTAGGAGGTATTGAGGCTCTTGGATCTGCAAGGGAGGGCAAGCGTTGCTGTTTTTGCATCACAAAACGAAAGTGCTCCGCAGCCAGATTTTGATCGTTTCGGATCTCCTGTTTGGTATCTTCACTCTGCTGTGGGTACGTAGGACGCTACGGACGGTCGAACTAGAGGCTGAGGTACGTTCACCTACTACGTAGTGCTCGGCGTCCTCGTCGAAAATCTGAGTCAAAACAGTACCAGCAGCCGGAGAAACTGCTATTTTTCAAATTCGGCATGGGTACCAGGGGTATGGCGAGTCGTTTCCGAGTAAGAGACATTTGTAGTGATGAACAAGGAGGCGTCTGATTGATATGCCTCCTGAGACACAATTGTTGGCCATGATCTAGGCTCTCTGAAACTACGCATTGGTCGAAATTCTGAGCAGTAGAACTGGAAAAATGCCGTTTTCCGTACGAGCTGGTTCCAGGAAGAAACATAACATTCCATCTTCGCAACTTTGCACCCTGGTATTTGAGAGTTGGAAAACGAATTTGGCAGGGGTGTTCTTCATGACAGTACGAAAAAACGTATGGCTGGCCGTTTTTTATTTTCGTTTTTTTCACCTCTGTACGTAGTTTCGTTTCCAATTTTCTCGGATTTTTTAGCAACTTTGACCCTATATAACTCATGATTTTGTTTTGTTTTAAAACAAGGCCAGTCTTGGAGCCCTTCGTAATGTTGTGAAGAACAACCTCGCCAAGTTTTGTTTCGCAACTCTAAAACACCAGGGTGCAAAAGTGATTTCCGCGAAGGGTATTGTTTCCCCTAAGGTTTCAAATTTGCTCATTACATTTTCCTAGTAATTTGGCAGGCGGTGCTTACCACAGCCTGATAGGCTCACAGTAAGCAAAACCGCGACATGGACGTTTTCCCCTTGTTGATGCGATCCTGTCAAGACTTCTAAAGTCGAATTAGTCGGCGTATTGACCGATATATGGCCTGTATACTATTATATTGGTTTTACTATAGGATTACTGCAGGAAAGCTATCCCCTATGGAATAACGCCTCCCTAAGGAATACCAATATGACAATACCTCGCGAACTACAACTCGTACGCCAAAAATCTCTTCACCGATGTGTTCCCCTTCCCTTGGCGATGCCGGCATGTCGATATCTGTAGGGTTCGAAAAAGTATTGCATTCCGTTTTTTATTTCCCGAAGAAGCTATCTTATGTTTCTCTCTGGAACCAGCTCGTGGGGAGTCACGAAAATGTGGAAATTATACCAGAAATAGTATTGCAACTGAAAACAAAACGGATTTGTTTTTGATTTGCTCATATACGTTTTGTCCGAAGGGGCCCCTTAATATTTATAATTTTAATTAGTTTTTCCTTTTCACGTTTTCTTTTATTTTTATCTGGATTGTCAGCCGGGTAGGTCGTGCCTGTCGTATATGGCATTGCATTGTTTGCTCTGCACTCTGCATTGCAGCGTACGAGTAGTGTATCTGTGTCGCAGGCCTGTCACCCCAAAACTGGTATCTCTCTAGAATGAAGAATCGGCACGGACACCGGGTGTGCTGGATGTCGACGGGTAGAAACGACGGCTCCATGTATGTGAAGAACACACACACAGGTGAACGGAATCGACACCGTGGACACAACAATCTTATTGGTCGACACACCATTACTGCGTCGGACATATCACCGGTACAAACATTGGGTCGGCTGTCTGGAGGGCGGTTTTGGTGTGCTTCGGTTGGCTATCATTTCCTTTCGTTCTTCGTCTTCCTCTTTTTGCGTTGTTTTCAACATATCGTGTCCTTCGAAGGTGAAAACTAATCAATGGCTTGAAATAGTATGAACTACAGTACAGGGCACCTAATAAGAAACAGGAAATCGTGTCCAGGCTGGATTTCTTAGTCGAGCGAGGGTGCTTTCTACACTAATTTCAAGATATCGGCTCCCGAATTTCCTATTTTCCTCTAAATCTCAGCCCGGCTTTCTTAACAGCCTGTTTCTTTTTAGGTGTCCTGTACTGTAATTAAACTGATCGCGTTATATCGTAGGCCTTGGAGAATGTACGAAGCAGGAGCCGAGTGTCGCTGGCATTATTACAAGGATTTCTCCCCGGAGGAAAATAGTATGTTGTTTTGATGGGTGTGCAGTAACAATCGTGCCAGTACACTGCTTTCTCTGTCGGCAGAGTTGTGGCATTGGCAAAATACCAGGGGTACGCGCGGTAAAGGTCGGGACGGGAAAATGTGGTCGGGACGGGAACGGTACGGTACGGGAATGGGAAACCGTCAGATTTTTCGTTCCCGACCGCGATTTCCCGACCGGTATCATCGTCAGTTTCTGTTCCCGACCTATTCCCGACCCGTTCACCGATCGTTTCCCGTACCGCCGAAAAACGTTTCCCGTACCGTACCGTACCGCCAAAAATCGGTTCCCGTCCCGTCCCGTACCGCCAAAGAATCGTGTCTTCCCGTCCAATCCCGTCAACCAAATGGTTTCCCACCTTCCCGTCCCATTCCCGTCCCGCGGTAAACAGACGGGAACATTTTCCCATACCGCCCCTCGGGAAGACCCAATTTTTTTTCTGCCTGCGGCGGGCAAAACCGTCCCATCCCGTACCGCGCGGTGCCTTCGGCACCGCGCGTACCCCTGCAAAATACATTTTTTGTGGTAAGAATACAGCAAAAGTATTGCACAGGATACCTAAGGGGGTCACACTACCGGCTTAGCGACGTGTGCCTACGAAAGGACTATAAAAAGGCAGTTTCCTGGAGAATGTAGCATGGTGTATGCTGCATTGCAGCGTAGTATCTCTATGTCGTAGTTTTGTGACCACCGAACTGGTATCTCTCTAGGATGAAGAATCGGCAGACACTGGGTGCACTGGGTGTCGACTGGTAGAAAGGACGGTTTAATGTGAAGAACACACGCATGCAATGTACGTACAGAATACGTTAAAAGCCCAGTCTATGGCGCTCCAGTACGTGCTATTAGCAGGCTGGTGTCTAGATAAACAAGATGAACACTATACTACCAGGTATGAGCGTTGTGATATATTACGTAAAACATTTGTTGAGAATTATGGGCTATTTATTGTGGGTTTTATTGATACACCCATTACTCCTTGTGTTGGGTGTCATATTAGTATTTGCTCCCGAGGGGTCGACACTCAGAATGGTTCAGTTGTGAGACGGCATCATCATTAATGATGTCGTGCGCAGAGACGTTTGTCTGGCGTTCCGAGATCCCTGGCATGAGTGCTCACGTGCTCACGTGTGATAGGCCACGCTAATACAGCTTTTACCGCGAAGGGGCGAAACAAATTCGTGCACCCAGCTGGGTGGAAACTTTATATTGACTCAGATGGCTATTATATGACGTACAGCAGGTTGTAATGTGTATACACGTAGTGTACTAAGAACCCTTATCTCACGACCGATACGTGGGAGGACGGTTCGACGGTTCGCGCTTCGCGACTCGGATCAGGCTGCCATGCGTTGTTAGCTCAGTCTGGTGGCATTGTTTACCTAGGGACTGGTCCCCAGTGTAATGTGATGTGCTATTGACGACTGAGCATACACTACCGGCCCTCTCATAAGAAAGTGCCCCACAAGGAACTCAGCCTAAACATTACGGGGGGAATAGGAAAGTCGACAGCTATTATACTGAAGTTAGTGTGGTACACACCCCTTTCTCAAATACGAACGTCAGCCTAAGCCCGATTTCAAGTTTCTTATGAGCGGGCCGGTACTGTATAATCCGTTAAGTTATCTGGGCATTGCATTTGCCGCTTTTCGCTGCGACTTGGATTTTTTGTTATTATTTGGTTTATTTGGCTGGTGACTGGAGATCACTACATCAATGATGCATGTCAGCGAAAGTTATGTTCGTGAAGGCTAAAAGTATGGGAGAGAAAATACGATGACACCGCCGTCCGAACTGTCGAATGCGGGTTTGACTAACCGGCTATTTGAGCACTTAATGTAGTAAAGGTGTTGACTTATTAATGGTTGCGGCTGGCCATCCTACTAACTGTACACATACATGTTTCTGTAAGTTGGACCTTGAAGTTTTGCTCCGCTGGACACTACAATACAGTCCGAGATAGTAGAGATCACCACTACGATTATGAGGGGCAGCAAGCGTACTGTAAGTAAAGGTGACATGCACACAAGACAAGACACGGTGACGCATTCCTAACTGCCGTTTGCGGTCGATCGTAATCTAGCGGCATTGCTCGCTTCGTGTGATTGGCCCGATTTAGGATATAATCGCTCTCTTGTAAAGTGATTGGCCATATATAAGAGTGGTTACTTGCTAGACGGTTGTGGACGTCGTCCTCCCCCATCTTTCACTCGTTTTTCCTTCCTCCACCACAAGCCTTCCGTCTTCGTTCACATATCTCAGCTAAAGATCGTCCACCACACGCTGCCTACGCCTGAAGCGGATGGCACAGCAAGGCGCAATCGTCTTCAACGTATTGCAGGGGACCGGTATCGTTGCCATCGAAAACGGCTACGGAATCCATGAAGCAGCCAAGGCGCACGGCGCGACGTATCAGCCCGGTGGAGTGGGGGAAGTGCTCAAGCCGACGTCGTGAGTGGGTTTTACCCTGAACGAAGAGCACGTCGGCGGAAACATCCAGGACGTACGTAAGCGTGCAGTCGTCGAGAGGCGCCTTTGCCGACTCAATTAATTAATTAGTTCCTCTCCCTTTTGTCAAGTTAATACGTTAAATACACTTCCATAATATATTGTTCTCCCCATTTGACTAAATTAATGAATTATCCAGTATCCAACAAGCACAAAACATGTTTTTACATTCTATATTGATTGGCTGTCACATCTCCTCCGGGAGAGGCACGACACCATATTTCTTCGTCCTGTTTTCTTATCGTTTCTTTTGTTTGTTTGTTGATATGTTTTAACATATAATTTTATGTCTATATTTTTTCCTATTTGTTTTTTTCTTCATTTTTCTCTTTCACGCAGCTCGATTGCTAGCAGGGTAGGTCGTACCTGTCGGATATGGCATTTAGCTAATGGCACTGCATTGCTGCATTGTCTGCTCTGTTTACTGCACTGAGCGTAGTTTCTCTGTTCTCTGTGTCGTAGTTTTGTGACCACAGAACTGGTACCTTTTTAGGATGAAGAATCGGCACGGACACTGGGTGTGCTGGATGTCGACGGGTAGAAAGGAAGGTTTAATGTGAAGAAAACACACACATTGCCTGCTCTACTTACTGGTATAAGGCTTAGATTGGGTAGTAGGTATTCGGTTAACCTTTCACCAGTAGCCCAACGAATTATTGATAGTGCCTTAACAAACGGAATCGACGGCAGGACATACATGGGTTGTATAGTGGTCGTGAGTTAGAATCTCACGACCACTCTTTTTAAAGAAAAGCGAACTTCTTCATGTCAATAATCTGAAAACACTTGTGGATCCCCATAAATAGGAACCGCGTGCTGGTCACACGCGTCGACCCGAATACCCGGTCCCTCCAGGGGGCGAGAATGGCATAAGGCTTAGATTGGGTGGGTAGTGGGTAGTCGGTTAACACTTTACCAGTAGCCCAACGGACTAATGCCTTAACGTTACTGCATTGCACCGGAGTATCTCTGTGTCGTTGGTTTGTGGCCACATATCTGGTACCTCTCTAGGATGGACAATCGGCACCGACACTGGATGTGTTGGGTGTCGACGGGTAGAAAGGACGGTTCGATGTTAAGAACACACACACGGTGTCCGTGCCGCTTCTTCGTCCTAGAGATGTACCAGTTATGTGGTCCCAAACATTCGACACAGACACTACGCTGCAATGCAGTGAGAAAAGCAGACAATGCAAGGCTATGCCATACCTGGAAAAAAAGTGTCATTGGCATGCGTGCGAAGGGCAGCATGGGGTACACGCCGATGACGCAGGAACAATTTCTATCGAAGTCCGAGGAGGGACTCGCGAAAATGATGACAGTCATCGAGGCCGTCTTCGAAACAGCAGGCCTCACGGTTTCGGACAATAATACGGAGACGATGCTTCTACTACCTGTAGTACCTCACCAGGTACCCCCTGCCCCGCCACTCGTTATCGAAGCAGATGGGCAGCGATATAGACAGACGAGCAAGTTCATATACCTCGGCGGCATTGTCCACGAAGACGCTGACCTCTCACTCGAAATCGAACGACGGATCCGCTTCATGCGGACATGCTTCAAATGGTTCTGACCGGAGCTGTACGGCATCAAGATGTTGAAGGCCGAGGTGATTGAGACCCTGCTGCACGGATGTGTGACTTGGACGCTCAGTGGACAACACTTCGCTAGGCTCCGATCGGTGCACCACCAAGTCCTGCTGCGTGTCATTGGCTTCCAGCGTCGACAGCGTGGCGACAACAGGACCCTCTCGTACGCGAAGGCTTTCAAGCAGACACGATGCGAGAACATTCAAACGACGATCCGGAAACGGCGGCTGTCTTTGGCGGGGCCCGTGCCACGGCAAAACAAGGGACGACTACCCAGTCGGGTGATGTTCGGGACAATGACGTAGGGAGAGGGACGCAGACCGGGTGGACAGCCAAAGACTTGGCAGAAATGTCTTGTTGAATATCTATCTCTACCAAGGCGGCTCGAGGCACCGAGGGGCCCACGGTACAGTCCCTGTTGGTGCTTGGGAGTAGAGACCGCAGTGTGAACCGTTGCAGGAAATAAGGCGGGCAAGTCGTACAGGGGGGTCCTCGAAGCTGCTGAAAAGAAGAGAACGGTTTATGGTCAGGTGGCACACGGATGAGGCGGACCTGAGCAGACAGCGCCACACATCCGTTGCGGGTGCTGCACAAAGAAATGGGAAGGGGGGGGGGGCACCGTCGTAACGAAACCGCGGTTGATGATAGCAGGAATGAGACAGTCGACAGGGTGGCAAGGTACCATGCTGACTATTAATAGCAAGTATAACTCGTCGTCTAGAATACCCGCACCGCGCACCTGTGTTGTAGCTGTTTCGAACGCGGCCCTGTTGTGTGTTTGATTTTGTTATCTTTATGTTTATATTTTTGCTTCTCGCTCTATCCCTGTGTTAAGGCCGCGGTGGGTGTCGACCATCCCCTGGGTCCCGCTTTCAATTTTTCGACCAAAATATATATATATATTTTTTACGGTTTCGAAACGGGACTGTCAACTTTCCGCCCAATGAAAGGCTGGCACGTACCTGATATTAAACAAACATCGACGCAGAGCTATGGGTATCGCTAGGTGGCTTATTTGGGCGGTCAGCACGGCGTGGGCCTGCGGGACCATGGCGACTCCACAAGGTGAGGGGACTACCAACTACCCAAATCAAGGCGCCTGCTGAAATTTGGCTGTTTTTGGTGCGCTATGTGTTGAGAACCGGTGGGCTGTCATTTTTGGGTCCGACCGACCCTGGTCGGGCTTAGGGTCCCTCACGATAGAGACACCATTAGGGGCTGGGCGCCCTAGCTAGAGTCCCGGTCACAGCTTAGTGTGTTCAAGGCACCGTTGCCTTGTGGGAAGCTGATCGACTGCCCGCAAACCTTCATTCGGTCACGTACAAGCACTCCTTGGGTACAGAATGTTGTATTTGGGTCAAAAGAAGCCCCTTACCGCCCGCCGGAGGTACGAGACGCCTCGTGTACATGTCCCGCCCCGCAAACGCCTCTAAACATGCCTTTCACCGGCGACTTCGAAAAATATCGCTGCGAAGGGCTCTGCAAGGCCACCTGCTGCGAAACTGGGGCGCGATGCGATGCACAGCAGTAGAAGTCCTGATTTTGGTGGTCGATTGTGTTTGAGGCTTTGTTGCGCAGGTTCGGGTAGTCGGACCTCCCCACGCAAAGGCAGTGTTTTGGAAGGCGTTCTTCTCCGTTAGTTGCTACCGCTTCGGCGACGCGACCTCGGGGAAGAAAGATAGCTGACGTCTAGACGAATACAGGAAACATACTAAGCTTGCGTAATTCGGGACGACACGGCGGTTCATAATTGCAATTACCGCAAACCTAGCTTTCCGCGTAATTGACCTTTTCCGCTCCAGAAAGCCTAAATAGTGTACTGATTTTAGTATACATAGCTCGAAGAAAACACGCGAAAAAGATGCCAATTCACTAATTTTGGCTCTGCTGTTCTCCCTACGTTAGTATGTTGGGCACGCAAACTCCGACTGCAGGAAGAAAGCTTTACATTTAGACGAACCTATACACATGTGGTTTGTTCGAAAGTCGTTCACGTGCGTGTCGGATAATTGCAATACGGTCCAAACCTTAACCCGCTTTCAATAAAAAATTGACCTTTTCCGCTCCAGAAATCACGAAATAGTATAATGAAATGTAGGTATGCAATAGCCTGGTACAACACCGAAAAAAGGTGCCAATGCAACTATCTTTGGCTCTGCTGTTTCTCCCTAGTTTAGATTTTTAGGCAACGAATCGCAGCAGGAAGCATAGCTTAACATTTAGACGAATCTGGGGGCACTGTGGTTTCTCTAAGTCGCTGACGTTTGCGTGAGCGGATAATTGGCAATACGCAAACCTACTTTCACGTATAAAATTGACCTTTTTCTGCTCAATAAAACCCTAAATAGTGCATACTGAAATTGGTAATACAATAGCCTCGTACAACACCGACAACAAGTGCCCAAAACTATCTTTGGCTCTGCTTGTTCTCTTGGGTTTGTGTATATTAGTGAAGCAACTCGCTGCAGAAAGATCATAGCTGACATCTAGAGGAATCCACGAACATGCGGCTTGTTTGTACGAACGGACGTTGCGGACAGATATTCAGTACCGGCTTTAGTAATGTATAGTCTTAGCCCACCCTGGACAAAAATCAGGCCATTACACTGTTTTCGGCGCTCGCTGCTTATCTCTAGTTCGACCGCATTCGCAAACTACACGTTGAAGACGGAAATATAGCTGGCGCCCTAGGCGGGAATCTCGGAACCTTATATAGTTAGACGTCATATCCAAACCGTGCCGACGAAAGAAAGCTTGATTCTGCAAAATCAGATTCGACATTAAAAATGTCTTTCACACGTGAAAGCGAGAAATTCATACGGATTAGTATGTATAGTCCTGTCCAACCCCGAAAACAACAGGCCGAAACAACTATGTTTGCGCGCTGCGGTCCTCAGTGGGTTGACACATTACGGCGCAAACTATCTTGACGACGAAAGACCTTGCCACCGGCCTGAAAAAAGCAAGTTCGATCATAGCAACGAAGTAAATTCGACAATCTTTGTTGCTTACAACTCAAGCAAACGCCTTTTGTAAGCAGGCTTTGCTTGTCGACCAACAAGCAAACATGCCATTCATACAATACTTTGCCGCTGCTATGCGCTTTCGACTTTCAGGAACAGGTTGCCGCCCCCGTAGACCCAATCCCTACGCCGCTGGAACTGCAGGGTTTTCGCGAACCGCTGCGGCGCAACAGAACATAGGCAAGTTATCGCGTCGTTTGGTCTTCTCCTTCTGGCGGCCAAAGCACCTGTACGCGGGACCGGCAAGGATGTCGAGAGAGATATATTGGCGGGGGGTTTAACAAGTTTCTAGTCGCCACTGTTGTGGGCGAATGGGCGGGCGGGTCCTGCAGAGTGTATGCAACACAGCCGGCAGGGGGCAATCTACTCATTCTTTTGGCGTCGTAAAATTCCGAAAATCCAACTATTCGGAGGACCATATAGTAAATAGGACCACATATCTGTGTATTAAAAACAGTGTTAAATAATGTAGTTTTTTGTGTCTACTGGCATAGGTCCTGTTAACTATGGTCCCCAGTATATTGCGCAGTCAGGATTGCTTGGCGGGAGAGCCCTTCATACAGCGCTCTGCTGTACATATAACATGAACATTAGGTTAGAGTGGCCCACCGCAAAACACAAAATAGATTCACGTACCAAGTATAACACTACAGTAGTACTTTATAGTGTCAAGAGTTTTTCATCTGTTGTCTTGTTGGTACGACTCTTTCGTTCCGTTGTTCGTGTTTGCCTCGGTTGTTCTATGAATGGTGAGGGTATCCGGGGGGGTGGGGGGGTGAGGGGGCGTGAGGGGGGAGGCGGTGGGTGCCACTCGATATTTACGCGGCGGGAGAATCGTTTTTTTATGAAGCTTTTTTCATGTATGCAAAATTTTCAAGAGGTTATTATTTGTATCTCACTGCGACGACCTTACTTGATCCTGTGCTCATTAGTTGCATCGCAGTAGCCTTTTTTAGTGCTTCCATTAGTTTCCGTGTCTCCGCTACCTTGATTTTCCCCAGCAAGCCTTGTTATACCTGGTATATACTTTACCTGGTATATACTATTGATAATTATGCATACTCATATATACAACTCCTGCTGCTGTACGATGTATCGTACGGAAGTTTAGCACGTATAGATATGTATACATAACATGCTGTCGTATACAGAAAAAAACTGAAGACACCATCATCTATATATGTACATATTTATACATTTATGTACGTACGTACGAAATACATACCTATATATATAGCCAGGTACTGCGTATGATGTTACAATATATTTGGCTTACTATAAAACTAGCGTACTAGCTTTACTCTGAACAATAAATGTAACTTTTGATTTCAAGTGCGTACGAGTATCGGAAGGATGTGATACGTACGTACGTAGAAAGTACAAATAGAGCATTAAATACAAAGACAAAAGCCAGGCCTCAAAACCGGTACGTAGAATTTATCTTTTGAGCGCACTCGGCAAGCGGTACCTACCTGACGACACACGCACAAAGAGGATACCACCGCTTCGTACAACGACTCTCCGCTGCAACCGTCAGGGCTCCTCATCGTCGCGCTGAACAGGGGGCCAGCCATGCTTTTCCATCTTTCAAAATGATTTCATGGTGTCCCTCGCTTTCCTGTGGGCTTTTTGCTC